>VWZE01013065.1:301508-319360 GCA_013396675.1 Eubucco bourcierii | reverse complement strand
TTTCTGTTCTGAACAGCCCCCAGTTCTTGCAACCTGAAGTGTTCCATCTGTCTGATCATCTTCCTCCTCTGGATCCACTCCAACAATTCCATGTCCTTCTTGTGTTTGGGGCACCAAAACTGGGTACAGTACTTCAGGTGGGGTCTCACAACAGCAGAGCAGAGGAGCAGAATCACTTTTCTCATTCTGCTGGTCACACAACTTTAGATGCAGCCCAAGACATGGTTGCCCTTCTGGGTATGCCTTAAATGTATGCTTCTGAAACACAAATATAATTTCTGCCCTACCACAAATCTTGTGTTGCAAATTTCCATTCAGAAGGCTGGGAAAAAAAATAGCTGCTTCTCTCTGTCTTTTAAAAAATGTATTTTTGTACAGGACTTTAAAATTTGTGCATTAACTTATTCAATATTTGAATTCAGGACAAAGTGCTTTGTTTTATCTTTTCATCTTAACATCTCTCAGCATCGTGCATTCCATTGGTGAGCAAAAACAAAGGAATGATTGCCATGGATGGGCAATCCTGCATAATAATGCAAGACAATGACACACAAGCTGAATATAGACAGACATGAGGAAGACAATGTTTGATCCTGAACTGACATGGAGAATTTACAAAACATCTCAGGGTCACAGAGTATTGTGAATAATGAAATGAGTGTCTATGCACAGAAGTGATTATCTGCATGGGAGAGCACAATGGGTGAAGGAAATGTTCTCTTTGCATAAATGCAGAGCTGCTACTGTTTGGCTTTTCCAAGCTTTGTTGTAGTCTCTGCTAAAGAACTTACATTAAAAGCAGTCATGCCTGCAGAGAAAAGAAAAAATCTGAAAAAACAGTACTTGAAGGGAACCTACAGGAGGGCTGGAGAGGGACTATTTGCAAAGGCTTGTAGCAAAAGACCAAGGGACAGTGGTTCTCAGCTATAGCTGAGAAGGTTTAGGTTGGACATTAGGAAGAAATTCTTTACTACGAGGGTGGTGGAACACTGGAAGAGGTTGCCCAGGGAGGTGATGGAGGCTTTCAAGGTCAGGCTCTGAATAGCCTGCTGTGGTGGGAGATGCCCCTGTTTACTGCAGCAGGGTTGGGCTTAGATGACCTTTGAAGGTCCCTTCCAAACTAACACATTCTATGATTTTCTTTTTTTTTTTTTTTTTTGCCTTCTTCTCTTTCTTTTTTGTATCCTGTTTCTATTTAAAGGTTTTCCATAACCTAGAGCAAGGGTAACATCACAGGTCAAACAAACTTCAATTAAGCTCCTCTCTGTTTTTTCTGAAGAAGTATTTTTCACAATGTCTCAGTGGCACAGTAGGCAGTCGTGGACTCTTCAGTGTTTGAACTGTGACAAGGCAGGGAAAGAGAAGGAGAGGTTTCAGATGGAAAGATTTTTATGTCTTTTTGGGAGTTTTTCTTGAGAACATTTGTCATTGGTCTGGCTTTTATAGTTTAGGGCTTGGCTACTTTGGTTTGGGCTAAGTAGAGAGCAAAGCTAATGCCAGATGTGTTTCAGTGTGATGGTGGCCTCCTAGTGGCTGCTTCCAAGCATCCCTACTCACATTTCAGGGCAGCATCAGTGGGGAAGTTTTAACTTCTACAGATGCACAGATTTTGCCTCTGACAGAAGCTTCTTTGGTGGGTGGTGTCTGTAGAGCTGTAACTTCCAACAGCAAGACTCAAGGGATTCAGTGGTCAGTCAGAGTCAAGAAGCACTGATTATCTCAGTTGTCATGCAGATCCTCCTTGTCTTCTGGTTAGATACTAAAGGAACACACCACAAAGCTGCAAAGCTTCTGGGTTCAGTGGGGGACACTTCACCAAGCAAGCTGTTTTAAGTTGTGGTGTGATGTATCCAAAAACTGTGATGTACAGGGAGCCTCAGGAAAAAAGATGCTGTGCAATGTTAGTGTTTCCAGCAGGAGCAGAACATGG
Source organism: Eubucco bourcierii (assembly GCA_013396675.1). NCBI lineage: Eukaryota > Metazoa > Chordata > Aves > Piciformes > Ramphastidae > Eubucco > Eubucco bourcierii. The sequence goes on along the minus strand of VWZE01013065.1, from coordinate 317,430 downwards.
AATAGCAACTCTGGTGTCTACTGAATCTTATTTACAAAATCTACCCCAGAAGGAGTGTTTTTGCTCCAGGAGACCACTCTGAGGATATCTGCAGCCACAGATGATGCTTTTGAACTCTTTAGAAATGTACATCTTAGTTTGTCACTTACTTTTAATATGAAATCTTTTATCGATAGCTATTGGAGGGAGTCCAACAGAGGCCATGAGAGTAATGAAAGAACTGGAGCATCTCTGTGATGAGGAGAGGCTGAGACACCTGGGCCTGTTTATCCTGGAGAAGGGCAGATCGAGAGGGGATCTTCTCAATGTTGATCAATAGCTAAAGGGTGGAAGTCAGAAGGATTGGGCTGGGCTCTTTTCAGTGGTGCCCAGTGATAGGACAGCTGGCATAAAGTGGAACACAGGAGGTTTCACCCAAACTTAAGGAGAAACTTATTTATTGTGAGAGTACTGGAGCCCTGGAGGAGGCTGCCGAGAGATGTTATGGAGTCTCCATCTCTGGAGACTGTCAAACATCACCTAGATGTGTTCCTCTGCAGCCTGCTCTAGGTGATCCTACTCTAGCAGGGTGCTTGGTGTAGATGAGCTCTGGAGGTCCCTTCCAACCCCCGCCCTTCTGTGATGCACACAAGATGTGCTACCTTGAAGTATATTCTCCAGTTCCTGGATCTCCACATGACTACGTGTGTGTGGTGAAAAGCAAAGCAGAGAGATCACAGTGCTGCTGTGCTGCTGCCTGCTAGTGAGGACAAGTGAGAATTTTTGCAGTAACCATCTGTAACTGCCTGAAAGTTGGTGCTGAGGAGCACGTCTGGGTATAGTGGGAGCACGTCTGGGTATAGTGCGAGTATTTCCATTTGCCTGCTTTTGTCACAGCAGTTTGGGAGTATGTGAAGGGAAAAAAAATTGCAAGCTACGATAGAGTGACATAAAAATATATCATGCAATGAAGAGCTTCATTTCCTGAATTGACTTTTAAATGGTAAGACAGAGCTCCATGTATGGGGCTCAACAGTGCAGTTCCTCTTGAATTTAACAAACCGATCCCTGGCTGAACCTCTTGCAGAAAATACATTTGCAAAGGGTGCACAGAGGCATGAAAAACTCTGCTGGGTTGGTTGAGGCAAGAGGAAAAGGGGAAAAAAGCTGAATGTTCTGCTTGCAGAGCTTTAGTAAGAGGGGTTCCTGAAGCACTGTCAGCTGGTGGTGGAGCTTCCTGCACTCCTGCGGGAGGGAATCATGACAAATATTTTCTATTAGGAAAGTGGAAGTAATGACATATGTCGTGTGTGTACTTTTTTGTCTGAGATGTGCATGACTGTAAAGAAACAGATGGCTCTTTTAATTGTAATCATGGGCATGTTGCTCCTCCATTTCTGAGGCTTTTACTCCTGTACAGATTATTTCCCAGAAATTCTAAGAGGGAAAGAAGTGACATCGCCTTACATCAACTCATTACGAATTACCAGGAGCAGTAAAGATTATTAGGAAGGCTGTGTCCAGTGAACCACAAATTTGTTGCCTAGAGCAGACTGAAAGAAAAGCAAAACCAAACAACCAACACAAAAAACCCAAACCAAACCACAAACAAAATGTGAATGCTAATTCCCAGAGGATGCTTCTGTGTCCTTGTATTCACACAGGGAGCTAACGCAGCCTGGGCAGTTCTCCATCACACCCTGCTGGGGTTTCTCTCCCATCTGCAGATCCTGAGCTCCCACGCGCCATTGCAGGGTGCAGTCCTGCACCCTGTACCACATGCTGGCACCCAGACATTTGCAGGACATGAGAACATGACAGCATGGCCAGCCTGACTTAAGCCTATTAATTTTTCATGGATTTTCCCACTCCAGAATTTTCCAGTTGCTGCTTGAAGGTATTCTTGAGCATCTGTTTTTGTCCAAAGATGGACCTGCAGCTCGGACTGCAACCTGGTCTTGGATAATGTGTTTTTCCCTTGGAGTAAGTCTACTCAGGAGGGATTAAATGGAGAGAAGGTGGAAGTTCGTAGACCAAGGTAGGAGATGTGGTGCCTTTCCTTCTCCTCTTTCTACACTGACCCCAGGGTGATCTGATTGCTCTGCCAGGCTGTTTGTTTGCTTTGTCCTTCATGGTCCTTGTTTTCCTTTGGTTTAATGCCTGCAGAGCTCCACCTACATCTTTTCCTGATACCCCAGTTATTCCCTAACAACCACAATGTGTAAGCAACAATCCTTGCTTAGGGGTCACCTCAACCCTTTTCTTTGTTTCCCTCCACCCTCCCATCCCCCCAACGATGTGCTGTAATACTAAGATACTCCTGTCAGTCCCTTAGCAGATCTATTGTTTTGAAACAGAGACCATTGAAAACCTGATAATTACAGGACTCTGTTTCACTTTTGAAGCACAGCATAAATAGGTTTGTTCTTTTGTTTTTATCACTTCTCTGGTGAAGAGAAGCCTTGATTCAAACAAAATGTGTCATCTTAGTGTTGTAACAAACGTTTCACACCGTAATCAACCTCTTGGGAGTCTGATGGCACTTCATCCCTCACCTCTGATTCAGAGCACTGCTAATTTCTTCAGTCTCACCGAGAAGGCAGATTGAAGTACGTTCCTACAACCGGGAGCATAATGTTGCTGTGTTGCTTTAAGCATCCTTCTGAACAAAGGGAGATCTATCCACTTTACAGTGGCAATATTGAAATAGATCCTAGCTTTTAATGTGCACCTTTGGTGACCTTCTTATGATTTTAAAGGTGTGGTTGTATTGCACGTTGTCTGCTGGTGTTTTGAACACTCTGTTCCATTTTTCCAAGAGTCTCCTTCACCCCCAGGGATTATGTAGGCAGGGAGAATTTCTCTTAGAGTCAGGAATTGAATGTGTTTCAGTATGGTAGTTTGGAGACTGATTGGCTTGTCCCTAACCTATTTTTCTGAAAACATCTTAACTGCTGTCAGTTCTCCACCACGGTGGATTTTAGCCTTGTGCTTAATTATGCTGATACTTTCTATATGCTATGGCAAGTGATGATGGTATTGAAATTAAAGAGTGTTTAAAAGCAAGGAGAGGAAGCTGGGCAGAGGCAGTTGTCCCTTTGAATTGTTTCAGTAGATGAAATAACACAAATGAATGAGACAAAAAAATACCCCAAACCCCAGCAGTGATGGGTGATGCACTTTCTCTCCATCGGGCTGATTCCTGCATTAGTGCATCTGGAAAATTTAAGGGCACTGCAAATGGGTTGCATCCATCATCTTCTGGTGCATGAATAAATGTAGGCTTAGGGGCTATGTGGACCTCAATGGTCAAATTCATAGAATCATGGAATCATTTAAACTGGAAAAGAACTTTAAGATCATCAAATTCAGTTGTTCACCACCACTAAACCATATCCCCTAGTGCATCTACACATCTTTTCAATTCCTCCAGGGTTGAGACCTTCCTTGGGCAGCCTGTTCCAGCGCTTGACAACCCTTTCTGTGTTTCAAAACCTCGAGCACTAAAATACTTCTTAGTCTGTTTCCACATTTCCAAATCACTGCAAAAACTGTGGAGATTTCTTCATTTGTTTCACTGAAGTAAGGCCAAAGGTTGGCTAAGATAATGTACAATAGTGTATCTTCACCGTTGTACAGAGGAAGAAAGCAGAAAACATTAACTAACTTAAATTATATGGATTTTTCTGAGCCCGAGAGAATGTCAAAAGAAAACGGAACCACAAGCTTAATTGGCATAAATTCTAAAATCTTTAGAAGTGAAAACTGAAATTTAGCAGCAAATAGGAACAACTTACTTAAAAAAATGGAGAGGGGAAAAAAAAAAAGGTTAAAGTGAAAACAAATCACCTTGATAACAGAGCAGTTATTAAAGGGAAGGTGGGTTTTGAGAAGAACATAAGCTGTATGTTCCAGAGCTTGTATCTGGTGCTGTGAATGTTTCACTGGTGTGGTACTACAGCAGACATTTCGTAGTACCCCAGATGACGCAGGTACTGTAAGGAGTAATTTCAAGAGTATAATCTGAAGATGCTTGTGAAGCTTTGGGGGCCTTTGCTCCTTCTGATCTATTGTGCTACATGTTCTGAGCTCAAGGATAGAAAGCTCTCAGAAGTAGCCAACCACAAGTTCCTCGTGGTGTTCCCTGCTGTTGCCATCACCTTGATTCTGTCTAATGTTCACCTTGGGACCCCAGAGCATCAGAAAAACTTGTTCAGAGTGTGGTAAGTTGGAAAGGTCTTGTACTGCCATGTACTGAGTAGAGGATTGATGAGGGAGAAAAGCTGCAGAAATCTCGACTGAACAGGGAGAGATGCCCAGGCAGCTCTCAGCTGAAAAGTGCTAGTGGCAGGCATATATTGAAAGGCAGTGTTGTGCAAGGCTGCTAGTCACAGAATTACAGAATGGTGGGGGCTGGAAGGGACCTCCAGACATCATATAGTCCAACTTCTCTGCTAAAGCAGGTTCACCTGGATCAGATTGCAGAGGAATGTGTTCATGTGGGTTTTGAAAGTCTCCAGAGAAGGAGACTCCACAACATCTCTGGGTAGCCTGTTCTGGTGCTCTGGCATCCTCACAGAATCATTGAGGTTGGAAAAGCCCCTCAGAATCACCAAATCCAACTGATGACCCTGGTCTACAAGGTTCATCCTAAACCATTTCCCCAAGCTCTGCATGCAAATGACTTTTAAACACTTCTAGGATTGGTGACTCCACCACCTCCTTGAGCAGCCCATTCCAATCCCTGACCACTCTTGCTGAGGAATTTTTTTTTTTTCCTAACATCTAGTCTAAACCTACCCAGTCACAGCTTGAGGCTACTCAAGTGAAAAAGTTTTTCCTTAAGTGAAAGTGTTCCCAGGCAGCCAGTGCCAGAGCATTGTGTTGGGCTGACCCTTGCTCTGAAACAGGGCTACATTCCCACATGAAATGCCATCTTCCAATCTCAGAGGCTCTTTTGGGAATAATTTATGTGAATTTTATTAAACCTATTATATGACAACAATAAGCATCAAGATTACAAATCTAGTGTCATAGCAGAGGTGGTTGGGAAGCACAGAGATGCAGTAGTCTTCCAGTCCTTGCTGTCACAGGGTCATGACTTTGGCATAGTGGCCCATGACAATGCCCACAGGAGAAGGCATGGTCCAACTTCTGTGTGCAGCAGCTGGGAGAGGCAAGGCTGGCAAGATACAACTTTAGGATGCATGGCAGCAAACATAGTGGAAAAAAAGGCCAGAAGGTTTCACAAAATATCTGGAAGCAAAAATCTGTGCCTTTTGGGATCTTTGTGATGAGGACATGCAACTTGAAAGAATTTCTCACTGTGATTCATTCAGGCCTCCTTCTGCAGGTGCCTCAGAAAGGAGTAAATATTCTCCAAAACCCCACTGCATCACTTTAGTCTCTTACAGTAGGCTTACTGCTAAGGAACATATTAACTATTCACCTTCTGGTAGCAGAATAAGGGAGATTCAGTATTTATCAGGTTATTCAGGAGACCTAAATAAGAACCAAGGAACTATAAACATGTTTTCAAAATTAAAGATTCTGGATGAGATTCTCCTTAGTTGTCTCTGAACAGTCCCCTTGAACCACTCAGCCACTTCCTATGCATACGTGGATGGATCTGTCTTGGGTAGCAAAGGCGAGTCTGAGATACAACCTTTCTGTAGAAGACAGATACTGGCCAACCTGCAGGATCTGTTGCCACTTCGAGCTAAAGTGAGGTTTCTGTATTTGAAGTCAGAGGCATGTGTTTTGGGGGCAGAAGGGCTCTGGTTCTAGTACCATGCCAGGCACTTCCTCCAGCATTGTTGACTCAGTTACATGAGATTTAATGGCTTGACATAAAACCAAGTAAGTAAACAAACAAACAAAGTAGTTAATAAACTTTTTCATGCAATGTGAACCTTGAGTTAATGTAAGTAGGTCGTGAGGGCACCAGCCTGCTGCAAGCCTGCAGTGTTGTCAGTGCATTTACAGCATTATTTCATATTGAGTGTCCACCTCAGTTTTTGTTTAGGAAAGATGAGTTTAGCAGATACACACAGATTTTTGTTATGTTTTTGTTCTTAAGCAGTTGATTTTACTGTGTAGTAGAGGGTCAGCAGCCTGCTGTACTTCTCTTCCCCTTTTTGTTGGGTGATTAACTTAGCACTCACAAAGCACCTTGCCTTCTCTAAAAAAAAAAAGTGTTAAGCTATTTAATTTCACTGATAGAGGACTCAGAATTGTTTTTTCTTAAGAGTTTTACCTCCAGCTACTGAAATGAGTTGATCTACTTCAAGGGCCAGGCTTAATTATTCCCAACTTCATGACTGAAACACCTGTAAAGGTCCCTGCTTAAAGGCTAAATGCTGCCTTGATGGTCATTGTAACCCTTTCTTGGTGTTCTTTTTTATTTTGTTAAGCACAAAAAGATTTTTCTCCCTGCCTCTGAGCCATAGCCCCCCTCACCACAGCTGCTTTTTATACCAACAGGTTGCCTGGGCTTCATACCAAGGTCACAGGTTGGTTCTTATTTCAGCACACATACTTCGACATGCAAATAATTTCTCTTTATTTTCTTTCCTGTACTCTTAAAACCTTTTCCCCACCTATTATAGATGGTAACTTATCAATTTTATCTATAACCTTTCCTCCTGCATGACTATCTTGGCAGTACTTTCCCTTCTGTTGCAGGCTTTCCCTTCTTATCTAGGGAAATAACCTTTCTCTGGATGAAGGGGGAGACTCAAAATGTGTAATATTCCTCTGTATGAATGGATTTTAAGGTCTGAGCAAATCAAGATTTTTTTTTTTTCCCCCTCTCTGTTTTGCTGTTTCTCTGGAGTTTTCTTGAGGCAGAAGAGGCATTTGGCACAGCAGGTCATCTCTGATGGTGTCTGCAAACAAGGCTGCAGTCATAGGAATATAGATGGAGGCTGCTCTAATGAGTGCAGCTTACATCAAATTGCTTTAATGAGGCAGTGCAGTTGTGGTAGCCTTATTACATTTCTGAATTAATGGCTTGGAAGGAAGTTTGTTAGCCTGCTTTACTTGAAACCAAACCAAACAGCAGCCTGCCATATTGGAGAATGACATGAAATAACAGAATTGGAGTTTGAGTTTGTCTCAGACTCTTCTGTGGTTCTTTCACAGAACTAACCAGGTTGGAAAAGACCTTTGAGATCGTCAAGTCCAACCTATCACCTATCCAACCTATCTAACACCTTTTAATTAACTAGACCATGGCACTATGTGCCTCATTCATTCTCCTTTTAAACACCTTCTGGGAGGGCGACTCCACCATCTCCCTGGGTAGCCCATTCCAACGCAAATCACTCTTGTTGTGAAGAACTTCCTCCTAATATCCAGCCTAAATTTAGCCTGCCACAACTTGAGGCTGTGTCCTCTTGTTCTGTCACTAGTTGCCTGGGAGAAGATTGCAACCCCCTCCTGGCTACAACTTGCCTTTGAGTAGTTGCAGAGAGCAGTAAGGTCTCTTCAGGCTCAACAACGTCAGCTCCCTCAGCCTCTTTCTATTAACAAAGCAACCACAGAGGTGTTTAAAGTGACAGTCCCAATGGCTGGGGTGCCAGCTGAGCACATGCACCTGCAGGTGGCTGTTTCAGGTGGACAGTGACTCTCTTCCTGTTAATGGGAGTGAGCTAAAGCTCCTGAAGGAGCACAGCCATGCCCGTGGCCACCTCACACATCTGATCCCTCCTCGGTGTGTCAGGAGCTGTGTGTGTGGTACCTGCATGGGACCTTCAGGCTGAAACCAGTCTACCCTTGAGGGGCAAAGCAGCCTGGTCTTTATTGCACACACAGCAACTGAGCACAGCAGAAGCTTCAGTGTGGTTGATTCTCATCTTGCTGTGGTATGACACAAGGTTGGGATAGTTACCTTGCATCACAACAGCCTGATTTTCAGTTGATCAAGTGTCAGCTAACACAGGGCTCATCATCATTTGCCTAGTCAGTGCACAACCTGTGACCCTTCAGCAATGAAAGCAATGATTTTTTCTATTTCTTTCTCTTAGTTTAATGTGGTTTTCTTTGTTTTTCTTTAGTTATGGTGTGAAGTGTCAGTACAAGAACTTTCCTTTCTCTGTTATTTCAGTTCTGCCTTACCTAGGGTAGTTTCTTCTTGGTTGTATGCAATGGCTGAGAGTTTTCACTGCCTGCTATTAAAAATACTGTGAGATTCTAGAAATAGAATAGAGTGCTTGCAGTAGAGAAAAAGGGGAACAGATGAAAAATGACAAAATATAGTAGTAGTTCTGAGAATGGAGTGCAGACTGAACGAATTGTGGTTAACTGGAGGGTACCTGGTAACTCATTCATTCCCATTTGTGGGGCTGAATGGACATCCTGAGAATCACAGTGAGGAAAAGGTATTTTTGTGAATAGCCCTGACCCTGAGACATTAGAATTGTTTAATAACCTGCAGTTAGTGAGAAACTGAGCTATTATCTGACTATGGAATGAGACTTAAAGAATAAAATCACTACTGAAGTGACTGGAGTGTTTAAAAGCATCAACTAAAAAGAGGAAAAAGAAACTTTTCAACCATTAAGAGATGCTTTGATAGTTCTGCATCAGACTTGATTTTGGTGGCCATGTGGGGTTCCTAATGTAAAATGAGATAATAATGAACACCAGAGTCTCAAAGCTGAGGAGGTTAGTAGTAAAAACACTGCTTAATGCATTGGTTGTTTTTTAAAAAGGCAATTTAATTTACCACCAAGCAGACTCGTCCCCAGTTCAGCCTACAGATTTAGTGGGGACACTAAGGCCATGGAGAGAAATCTTTGAGGCAAGCCATGTGCAAGGCAACTGGAGGGAATTCCTGTGGGTGAGGGCATGTGAGAGAGCCCCTGACTGCTTTGGAAAATCAGTCACAGCAACCCCAGGGTGAGATACAGGCTTGGGGGGGTATGGTTGAAAAGCTGTGACTCTGAGAGAGACCTGGGGGTTCTGGTTGACAGTTGATTAAATATGAGTCAGCAGTGTGCCTGGGTGGCCAAGAAAGCCAGTGGCACCCTGGCTTGGATTAGAAACATGGTACCCAGCAGGGACACAGAGGTGGTCATCCCCCTGTGCTCGGCACCAGTGGGGCTGCATCTCAAGTGCTGTGTTCAGTTCTGGGCTCCTCACTACAGGAGGGACATTTTGATGCTGGAGCATGTGCAGAGAAGGACAGTGATGCTTGTGAAAGGCCTGGAGCACCTGGGCTGTGAGGAGTGTATGAGGGAGCTGGAGTTGTTCAGTCTGGAGAAGAGGAGGCTGGGGGCAGACCTCGTTGCTTTCTACAACTACCTGAAGGGAGGTTGGAGCAAGGACGGGACAACCTCCTCTTCTTGGTGGCAAGTGACAGGACTGGAGGAGATGGTTTCAAGCTGTACCAGAGGAGGTTTAGGCTGGATATTAGGAAGTGTTTCTTCATAGAAAGGGTTCTCAAATATTGGAATGCTCTGCCCAGGGCAGTGATGGAGCCACCATCCCTAGAGGTGTTCACGCGCCATGTAGATCTGGTGCCTGGGGACATGGTTTAGTGTTGGCCCTTCAAGGCTGGGTCAAGGGTTGGGCTGGATGGTCTTTGAGGTTTCTTCCAACCATGCACATTATGTGATTCTGGAATTGTTCTGCAAAGAAGCATGTCAGGTTTGGATCTGCAGATGTCACATAGGAGAATATATTGGAAGCTTTTTAACAGATAATAAAATACTATGCAAGAGAATTTGAATGGGAAGATACATGCAGAGGTGGAGAAGGGAAATCTGCATTTCTACCAAATACATAAAACAGGCCAAATGAAAGCATGAGATACCATCCAAGAGCTTAATAATCAAAGGACAAGGTGGGGGGGGGGGGGGAAAAAAGAAGCTGAATGTCAGCAAAAAAAGAAATCAACGCTTGTAATTTTGCATTTGGAAATCAATCATGAAACTTTAAAATCATTTAGGTTCAACTTAGCAAAGATTAATTTGTGTATACTGGAAAATTGCCTATCAATTCTTGGTTGTCATTGCTGTTGTTGAATAGCTTTGTTGGAAAATACAACTGCAAAGCCAGTAACCTTACATACAAATCAATATTTGCTAGCCATGATGTATTGACTGAAAATGACACCTAATGAAGCACAGTTCACTGGTTTGGAATGTATACCTTTTTGCAAGGGGCCATGATTTAAACTTGGGCACCTTTGAGCCTCCAGCTAAATGATCTTATGGAAAGGAATGCTGAAAAAACTTGAGAATCACTTTTCCATCTACTGACATTTAGGGCAGTGCTGTTGTTACAGGGGTTATTTCTGGCTGAAGTTATATTTGAGAGATCTCTTGCACTTCTGAAGGAGAAGAATAGGAAATATGAGATATTATACTGGCTTTGAAACAGAGTGTGTGGAGGTGGTCACAAAATCACAGAATGGTTTTGGTTGGAAACGACCTTTAAGACCATCAGGTCCAATCATTGTCTGACTCTACCAAATCTGGTGCTAAACCATGTCCCTCAGCACCACATCCCTGTGCAGATACAGAGTAGATGAGTCAGCACCAGAGGAAAGGTACCAGAAAGATGTATCAGGGTAATGCAGAGATGGAGCTATGCACAGGTGTAGCAAACCAATGTGGATAGATGAACCTCTACATACACATTTGTAATTGGCAGTGTGCTTGTCTGTTTGGGACTCTGGTACAATTGTGACACCTCAAGGGTATTCAGGTTAAGTCAGATTTGTGAGTTAAATCATGTCACTACTATTTGCAGAGAGGGAACATGCAGATTTCTCTTTTCATCTCCAGGTCTTTGGTCTCATGTTTGTTAGCTGATGTGTTGTATTAAAGATTCAGGTTAGAGATAAACTGTAACACTGAGCTTCTCATTAACTCCAGGAACAGTGTGAGCTTCCCAACTCAAAAGCCCTTTCTACCCTTGAATGCTAGAAAAGATATTCCACCCTCTCTCTTTCCCAGTATGTTATCTGATGCTGTTCCTACACATGAAGCAATCTCTCATAGGGCCAGAGACAGCACTTGATCATTGCATCATAAGTTTTCATTACAACCTTTTTACATCTCCACAGACTATCAGATCTGACCTTACATGAGCTGTCCTATTTTGTAACACCTAGGAGAGGGAGGAAGAAATAGCAGTCCTGGAATGGCAGCAAATTACCTAAGTGAAAGGCATCGGTGGTTCAGCAGGTGAGAAGAACACAAAGTTGGCTTGTACTCTGGGAGCACAAACCAGGTCTGTTGTAAGAGATGGAGAGATTTCTAGTGACATTGTAGGGAGCTGACAGATTCACAGCTCTTCAAAAAATGTCTTCCCTCCTTTGCTCTGTCTTCCTCTGTCTCTTGTTCTGCTCCAGAACACCCCAGGTTTGGCACTAAGGAAATGCATTGTGGTTAGTGTGTGGGTTCTTTTAAAGACTTCAGTTGGGACAAAAAAAACCAAAACAAACCGAAACAAGGAAACAAACAAACAAACTCCCAAAACATATTTGAAAAGAGGAGGAATCTTGGGCTGGAAAGTTTGTGTTTCTGTAGAAAAAGTTTACTTGGAATGTTTTTGTTCATCTTCTGTCAAGTGCTTTCTCCCACTTATGCCCCTTCTGACAAGTTCTGTGTCAGGTGCAGAGAACAAAACTGAAAGGAGAAAAAAGAAAAAAAAAACAAAACAAAAACAAACCAAACCCCATGCATAGATGTTGAGAGTGCCAGGGACAGCAGTAGAAGTTTGCAAGTTTTAATTTTACTCAGATGTGAGAGAACTGAAAACCAATTTAAGGAAGGAGCATGTGGGTGCAAGGGTTGTTCTGTCTTGCTTGCTGGCAGGCCATGTTTCCAGGGCTGCAGCCCATGGAGTGGGGCCGAAGACAAGAAGAAGATGGTGACAGGGCTGCTCAGGTGTGAAGGAGGAAACTGCATCTGGCATCAGAGCAGCGGAAAGGATGGGCGTTGGAGGTCCATTTCTGAGCAAGAGTTTAGGAGTAGAAGTAACTGGGCTTGGTTGTTTGTCTGAAGCAGACTGAAGTAATGAGCAGCCACCAAAATTCTGAAGGCAGCTTATGTTTCTTGTTTCTTCTGAGGCTTGTGAGTGGGATGTTCAAAACAGGTCCAAACTCTCATTTCTTATGCATTACCAATCACCTGCTGAACAATAACTTTCTGTCAGTAACAACTTAAATTCACACCAGGATCTGCATCAATTCCCAGAGCTGTCACTTCTTTCTCTTAATAATTTATTTGCTGCTGTAATTGCTTTGCAGGGTTTTCATGACACACAGGGAGTGAATCTCCAGCACAGACTTCACCATCTGATTTGTGCCATGGATTGTGCTGCATGCTGAAGCATGCTGGTAGTTATTTAATCTCCCCATTCACCTAGGTGGAACAGGTGGTCAGAACAGGTGAAAACTGGGATGCAAATATGTTTGGGAGACAGATTACCAGCCTCTTCCTGGCTGTACTCTTAATGAGCTAACTAGCTGTGACTTTCACCACGAACCCTTGTGGCCAAGAAGGCCAACAGTATCCTAGGGACTGTTAAGAAGAGCATGCCCAGGAAGTCTGGGGAGGTTTTCCTCCCCCTCTACTCAGTCCTGGTGAGGCCACACCTGGAGTATTGTGTCCAGTTCTGGGCTTCCCCAGTTCAAGAAGAAAAGAGAATTGGAGAGAGTCCAGTGGATGGACATGAGATGCTGAGGAGATTCCCGTGTTCCAGTTCATGTCCACTGCCTGTGGTCCTTTCACTGGGCACTACATATGCTGTGTAAAAACTGGAAAGTTTGTCTCTGCACTTCATCTGCCCTTGCTGTCTGATCCTCTTGCCTCTTCCTTTGCTGATTTACTTTTCTTCATTATTTTTAAGCTTTCCTAGAAGAGTGTTTCCCCTTTGTCATTTAAGGTAATCCTAAACACAGCTTCCTACTGTGTGCTGATCGGTACTGAATAGTTTTGAATTGGTTTGATTTGAATATATTGCAAATGAGAAGCCATCTCCTACCACAAAAGTTTATATGTAGATCCTTTGCCCTGTTTGGAGTCTCATTACAGAATGAAAAAGGGCTGGTGATGTTCTACAGTTCCAGCTGGTAAAAAGAATCCAGTAGGATATGTGTGCCACAAGAGTGTTGACACTGCTCTTAGTCTGTTCACTCCAGCTCTCTTTCCCTACTGTGAGTAATATGGGAAGGACACATAGAATAGTAAGGTTAGAAGGGACCTCAAGGATCATCTAGTTCCAACCCCCTGCCATAGGAAACCTTTTCTAATACAACTTGTCAAGCACACTGCTTCACATGCATGTTAGCAGTGTGAACATCTGGTGATGGTTTTTGCTTGCTAGAAGTCTCAAGATTTAACTAATAACTCTTCTTTCAACTGAAAAACAAGCACACAACCCCCTCTTTCATTCACAAGTTATTGTTCAGGTGCCTAGGCTAGAAGTGCATGGTAGAGCCAAGATTAATCAACCATGTCTGCATTGTCTTTATTAAGTAATTATAGGATGAGAGAATGTGATCTCGGATTGTGCTAGGGGAGGTTTAGATTGGATATTAGGAAAGAATTCTTTACTGAAAGAATGGTCAGGTGTTGGAACAGGCTGCCCAGGGAGGTTGTGGAGTCTCCATCCCTGGAGGTGTTAAAAATATATAGAGAGATGTGGCACTTAGGGACATGATTTAGTGGGCATGGTGGTGTTGGGTTGACAATTGGACTGGATGATCTTAGAGGTATTTTCCAACTTTGTGATTCTGTAGTGTTAGGACATACTTATCTACCTACCTAAAAAAAAAAAAAAAAAGTGTCTATACAGATAAAGAATCATAGAATCAACCAGGTTGGAAGAGACCTCCAAGCTCATCCAGCCCAACCTATCACCCAGCCCTATCCAGTCAACTAGACCATGGCACTAAGTGCCCCATCCAGGCTCTTTAGCACCTCCAGGGATGGTGACTCTACCACCTCCCTGGGCAGCCCATTCCAATGCCAGTCACTCTCTCTGTCAAGAAGATGTCCTAACATCCAGCCTAGACCTCCCCTGGCACAACTTGAGACTGTATCCCCTTGTTCTGGTGCTGGTTGCCTAGGAGAAAAGACTGACCCCCACCTGACTACAACCTCCCTTCAAAATGTTTATAGCTATGACTTTATCTGTGCATGTACCTTTTGCAGGAAAAATCTGCATGGTTTAATACTTGGCTGTGTTGGTGCCTCAGTGTTTCACAGCAAAGTCTCTTCCCATCTGTTGCAGGCTGTGCATAATTTATGCTTTATAGAGAGTGTAGTCTCTGGTCCAAGCCAAACAGACAAGGTAAAAGACAGCAGAGCTTATGAAGTTATAGTGCAGAGAAGGACTAGAAACTGCAAAGGGCCCTACCAATTGCTCTGCTGTCACTTGTTGCTGAATGATGAAGAAAGTGTCAGAAATGATTGACACATTTTTCAGACATCTTTCACATCTTCATCTTCACAGCTGTAGAGCACTGGACTTAAATCCCCGTGGACTGAAGGAAAAGGAGTGGATTAGCAATTGAATGTGTGCTCCCAAGAGTAGATTTTGGACCTTTTCCTTTAGCATAGTTACTTAACAAGGTTAAATAGACGGGTATAGACCACCACTGGTGTGCAGAGCTCAAATTAACCTCTGAAACACTGTAATGAAAACTCAAGGAGATTAAAATGTATTCTTTATAGAACTCTGTGGCGGGCAGTACAGCAGTCTGCTCTTCCTGCAGAAGCTGCTAGTTAAGTGTCAGAGCAAGGCAAATGTCGTGAGTCTCTTATGTTACAGGATCAAAACTTGGTCCCTAAATAAAGCAGGAGTAGGGAAAAGGGACTCTTCAGGGGAAACAGCTGTGACTATAGCAGAGAAGGACTGACAAGGAGTTTTGTGTTATTTAGGTAGCTCTGGTGAAAATCATCTGAAGGAGCTTTTTCCCAAGTAACAGCTGACAGGAGGAGAAAAAATGACCTCAAATTACACCAGGGGAGGTTTAGGTTGAATATTAGTAGCAACTTCTTCACTGAAAGGGTTCTCAAACTCTGGAACAGGGCTGTCCAGGGATGATGTTGAAGCCTCATCCCTAGAGGTGTTTAAAAGATGCAGAGATGTGGCACTGAGGGACATGGTTTAACACCAGTCTTGGTATAGAGAATGGTTGGACTTGCTGTCCTTAAAGGTCTCTTCCAAACAAAATGAGTCTGTGAGCTTTCTGCATCACCTTACTCCTCTCCAAACCCTGTTTCTGCCACTTCTATTCTCTCCTGCTGTCAGTGTGGTCCTCCTGGCTTTTTGCAGTGACGTGACCAGCAGAGAGTGGGAAAGGCCCAGCCAGGCAGGGACTGGAGATGAGGTCAGAGACTGCTACCTTGGCCTCCATTAATTCAGGTGGAATTTCATCTGCTATGGTAGCATTACACAATAAATCATAGAATCATAGAATCATAGAATGGTAAGGTTGGAAAGGACCTCAAGGATCATCTAGTTCCAACCCCCTGCCATAGGCAGGGACATCTCCCACTAGTACAGGTTACTCAAGGCCTCATCCAATCTGGCCTTGAACACATCCAGGGAGGGAGCATCCACAACCTCCCTGGGCAACCTGTTCCAGTGCCTCACCACCCTTACTGTAAAGAACTTCCTCCTAACATCTAGTCTAAATCTCCCCTCTGCCAGTTTAAGCCCATTGCCCCTTGTCCTGTCATTGCAGGACCTTGTAAATAATCCTTCCCCAGCCTTCCTGTAGGCCCCCTTCAGATACTGGAAGGCTACTATCAGGTCCCCTCGAAGCCTTCTCTTCTCCAGGCTGAAGAGCCCCAACTCCCTCAGCCTGTCCTCATAGGAGAGCTGCTCCAGCCCTCTGATCATCTTTGTGGCCCTCCTCTGGACCCGCTCCAACACTTCCATGTCCTTCCTGTGCTGAGGGTTCCAGAACTGCACACAG
>VWZE01013065.1:195533-301101 GCA_013396675.1 Eubucco bourcierii | reverse complement strand
AGTCCATGCTTTTCCAGTTTGGTGACCAGGATGTCATGTGGGACAGAGTCAAATGCTTTACTCAGGTCCAGGTAGATGACATCAGCTGCCTTTCCCTTGTCCACTGTCGCTGTGACTTCATCATAGAAAGCCACTAAATTTGTCAGGCAAGATCTGCCCTTGGTGAAGCCATGCTGGTTCCCACCAATCACCTCTGCTTTGTTTTCCATTTGCCTTAGCAGGACTTTCAGCAGGATCTGCTCCATGATCTTGCCAGGCACAGAGGTGAGGCTGACTGGTCTGGAGTTTCCAGGGTCATTCTTTTTACCCTTCTTGAAGATGGGTGTTATGTTTGCCCTTCTCCAGTCAGCAGGAACTTCACCAGTCTGCCATGACTTTTCAAATATGATGGACAGTGGTTTGGCAAATACAACCCTACAGTAAAGTAAATAGGCTGTAGCTGGTCAAACAATAACAGTCTGCTGTCTGTGGCACTTTGCTAGCATAAGCTGCTTGATGTGAGTGTTCTAAAAGGAGGACTTCTGTCTGTGAGTTGGGTACTGTGCAGTCCTTGAGCTTCTATTTACTGGAAAGTATGTGTCTCTTGCAGAAACTCTTATAGTATCACCCTATCTGTCTTTTATGTATTGGCATGTCTGGCTTTTGATATTTTTGCTGTGAGAGGAATGGAAGTTTTGGGTTCCAGCAACATTTTGTAGTTTCAGTAGAATGATTTTCTATGACACTTTTTTCATTTGTTCCAAGTCAGGACCTATTTCCAAGTTTCTTAGGAAATAATGTGTGTGTGTGAGAAATGCATTTTCTCTGCCTCATTAGCTCCAAACTGTGAAGAGTAGTACTTGCACTCCTGCTTTGGAGAGAGACTGAAGGATCTTCTTTAGAACATAGTGCAAGTCATTACAAAAGAGTAGCTTAAAAATCAGTTAAACATCCTTCCTTGGAAGAAAATTCCCCAGGTTAACATTAGTTAAAATATTGATGCTAACAGTCATCTGCATTGAGCAATCACTTATGGCTTAATGTTATTCCTGAGTTCAAAAGGCCTCCTTTTTCTTGTGCATTCCACTGAAGGTGGCACATCTGTCCATGATTTTTCAGTGTTTACATCAGCACCTGGCAAGAAGAATGTAGGTGTGAGAGTGAAGTGGAATTTGCTTTCAGAAAGGTTCATTTGGTAGTGTTTTTGCAACCTGAAATGGCCCATCTCAAAGGAAAAGTAGCACCTTGATCTGACTCGTTTGAGCAGCATGATTTGATCTGTGGCTGCAGAACATTTGATCTATAATTTAAGAAGCAGGATGTAATCAATGTGGAGGGAGAAAGTGCTGGAGGTTAGTGCTGATCTGGGAGGCAGTGACATGGAGGCATTGATTTAACTGAGGGGTCAATCCACCTGGAGATGCTTCTCCAGATTCAGTCTGTGTCCTGGGCTACTGGGGCAAACTGGCTCCAGCCAGCTGTGACCTCTTCTTGCAGAAGATAAGGATGCAGAAGCAGATGGGGCTGCACTCTGCTCTGGCTGCTCCTGCTGGAGATCTGGGAGGTAAGAGGAGGATTGTCCAGCAAAAGTAATTTCAATGCAACAAATCATTTCAGGGAAAACATGCTGGCAGCTTGACCAGAAGTTCTTGTTGCTGCTGTAATTAAATAAATAAGCAGGCAATTAAATGGAAGTTGTGGCAGGCTGAGGAACGAAGCAGTCCCCGCCTGCCTGCCTGCCTGCCTCCTCCCGCTGTGGCGCTGGCGGCAGAGCAGCGCTGTGAGGTTGCTATGCTTCGCAGGAGATGGGGGCTACGTTTCTCCAGAGAAAAATATCCAGAGGGACAAGACGTGTTGCTCTCATTTCTGACATCTTAAGCTTGTCACAGACACCGAGCCCGTTTCACCCAACGTGATTATCTCTCCCTCTGTCAAGGAGGCAGATGCCTCAGCTAGGAAAATATCATCCCCAGCCTGTCATCTGGATTCTATAAATAGAAATGGGCCTTTGCAAAGCNGGAAAAAAAAAAAGAATAAATAAACTCCAAACCCTTCGGAATTGCAACAGGAACAACCAAGCAGTTAGGTTAGCCCTAATCATCTGCAAATGCTGATGCATTCATTAAAGGTAGGCTGCATAAATAAAAGTTATTCTTCTGTCACTGCTTTTATCTGTACCTAAGGCATTCACTTGCCAGTCAGGTTTCCATATACAAGCCATAAATATTCAGCTTTCCCTGGAATAGTTTTTACCCTGTATTTGCTTGTTTTCATCTCCACTCTCTATAAGCCAGAAGCAGGAACAGCAGAACGCCGTGAGCTGGAAGGAGATGTGCATTGAGGTGGCTTAACCTTGGATAGTTTTCAAAAGCCTTATCTGACCAGGATTTATTAGCCCTGTGATGGAGAGTGAGGCAGAAATAAAATTAAAATCTTACTGGTTTAGGAATGAAGGAAATTTAAATGTTTTCTGTGCTGCAGTCAGTGCTGGGAACAACTCTTAATGCTGTGTTACTGCTCTGTGGGATAGGTGTGTGAGAGAGATTAGTTATTAAGGCTTAGGTTTTAACAGCTTTGCTTGTGTGGCGCTGACTAAGCAGACTGGACTGCCTCTGTTTTAAAGGCCATTCAAGAGAAATCGTGGAGACATCTTAGAGAGTGCTTCACTAAACACAAAGTTGGGTCAGCCGAAAAATGTGGACTTGTCTAATTATTTCAGCTGGAGGGAAAAGTGTTCTTTCGAATACTTACTTTTGAGAAAGAAAGTCAACTTGAGCTCCTTCTTTTGTTGTTGGCTGAATTACTTCATGGCAAACAAATGGAAACTAAATGGTCTGTGCAGTGTTGTAGGAATGGACATGGAACAGAGTATTCCTGCAGCGTGTGCTGTTGGTGGTACAGCGAGGTGGTTCCCCCAGAGATGGAGAAGCAGGGGCAGAGGGAGTGTGGGGAAAGCAAGGGCACTCTTTTGTCCTTTCACGTTGGATTGGAACAGAGAAGTTGATAGAAACATTTTAAACATTACTTGTACTGAAACATCTGTGCTGAATCCCAGGAAGGGGAGAGGTGGTACAGGCTCTTCATGCTGATCAGTAGGGCACTCAGCTCTGCACCAGAGGTGTCTAACCTTTTTGTGGTTATAATCAGTTAGATTTCCTTAATTTGCATGTGGCTTCTGAGAGTCTTTGCTGTCTACAGCTACCTGAAGGGAGGTTGTAGCCAGGTGGGGTTGGGCTCTTCTAGGCAACTAGCAACAGAATGAGGGGACACAGTCTCAAGCTGTGCCAGGGGAGGTCTAGGCTGGATGTTAGGAGGAAGTTCTAATGGAGAGAGTGATTGGCATTGGAATGGGCTGCCCAGGGAGGTGGTGGAGTCACCGTCCCTGGAGGTGTTCAAGAGCACCCTGGATGGGGCACTTAGTGCTATGGTCTGGTTGATTGGCTAGGGCTGGGTGATAGGTTGGGCTGGATGAGCTTGGAGGTCTCTTCCAACCTGGTTGATTCTGTGATTCAATTAAAGTCCTGTTGCCTCTCATGGGACTGTGAAAATCCATCAGAAGCTTACAATGAAGTAAGACTTCGGTGGCACTGTTGCTCATCAGGTGTTTCCCCTCAGTGGGATGGGGGTGATTACCAGCAGGAAGTGAGCAAGAAAGTGCCTTATCTATGGGCGTGCAAACCTGTCCAAAGGCAGGGAGAAGAACACAGCAGTTGGCACTTGCTGTAGGCTTTGCAAATGTCAGATGTGCTCGGTGCTCTGCACAGAGCTCTCTCATACCAAAGAGTTCTTTGAGGGCACAGGTGAATTAATTGCAGAAGGCTTGGTGGCATTAAAACAGATTGCTGTCTCTTCCAGAAGGGAGAAATATGGAGATGCAATTAGTGATGAACCACACTTAATATTTTGCCCTCTCTGTTCTAAAAACATGTGGAGATCATTAATGGTCAGGACCTGCTTTTTAATTCTCTTTACTGTGTCCCATTGCTCTTGAAGTTCTTTAGATTGTTAGCTTCCAGTGTGGGTGTGTTGATACCAGCAGGGAGGATAAACCATGTGTGTCATCCTACCACCCTCTCAGCCCCTCTCCTGATCCCTGAATTCATGGTCACTGATCCTTGTAGATCTTTCTACCCTTGCCCTGTGCCGAAGAGGGGGAAAACCTCTCCTGTGGTCCGTTTCTTCCTACCTGACTTTGCATTTACAAAGAAGATATAGAATCACCTGAGGTGGAAGGGACCTCTGAAGGTCATCTAGTCCAACTCCCTTGCAGTGAGCAGGGACATCCTCCACTAGATCAGGTCACCCAGAGTCCTGTTGAACTTCACCTTGAATATCTTCAGGGATGGGGCCTCAACTACATCTCTGGACAACCTATTCCAGTGCTCAACCACCCTCATTGTAAAGAACTTTTTCCTAACATCCAGTCTAAATTTACTCTTCTGTAGTCAAGGGCTATGTTGCTTCTCCCTGAGCACTGCCTGTGCCCACACTGATGGACTTGCAGGGCTGCTGCAAAGGAGGCAGAGCTGGAGTGAACTCTGGGACTTGAGATGCCAGGCATATAGATGACTGTAGTCTCCTAGAGTTCTGGACAGGCTTATGGTTGTCATCTTGGATCTCTGAAATACTGACTAGGTCCCTGGGAAACAGCCTGTGAAGGCATCCTGGAGAAATTAAAGGAAAAGCTGATTCTGAAAAACTTTACTGGAAACATACCTGAGTTTATCTGGTTATCTATCCTCCTCTCTCTTTTTCTCTCCTTCCCACCCCTGGGACTGCCCGGCTTTCAGTGGAATCTGTTTGTTGTTTGTTCCTTCAGTTCCCTACCCAGAGGCTGTCATTTTTGTTTATTTTAGTGTTCCAATTCCTGTTTTAGGATCAAAAAGAAAATCATTTTGACCAAAAAGAAAATAATTTTGACCAAAAACAAGAATTAGAGGCAGTAACTTTTTCAGTGAATTTAGCCTTTGACATTTTTTGTTTTTTTTTTAATTCTGTTTGATTTCATGGATGCACAATTTCTATTACATGTACACCAACTGGGTTGCAACAGCTGTACAAAAATATTTCTTTTCAGTCTGGTAATGTGTTGATGTATGAGCACGTTAAGGTTATATGATTCACTTACAGGAATAACAACTGCACCTTATCTTTAAAATGGGATTTGCAACACAAAATAGGTAATCAACAATAAGAAAGAGAACAAATGGAGAAGTTCACAGAATGTTAGGGGCTGGAAGTGACCTCAAAAGCTCATCCAGTCCAACACCCCTGCCAGTGCAGATCACACAGGAACACATTCAGGCATCTTGAATATCTCCAGAGAGGAAGACTCCACAACCTCTCTGGGCAGCCTGTTCTAGTGCTCTGTCACCCTTACAGTGAAAAAATTCCTCCTCATGTTTCCATGGAGCTTTCTATGCCTCAACTTCCATCCATTGCCTCGTCTTGCCATTGGGCATCACTGAGCAGAGCCTGGCTCCAGCCTCTTGGCACTCATCTTTTACATATCTATAGATATTAATGAGGTCACCTCTCAGGCTCCTCCTCTCCAAGCCCCAGCTCCTTCAGGCTCTCCTCATTAGGAAAATGTTCCACTCCATTACTTTAGTGACTCTGCACTGGATTCTCCCAAGCAGTTCCCTGAGATCCTTCTTGAACTGAGGGACCCAGAACTGGACACAATATTTCAGATGAGGCCTTGGCAAGGCAGGGTAGAGGGACAGGAGAACCTCTCTGGACCTACTAACCACAACCCTTCTAATACACCCCAGGATGGAACTGGCCTTCTGGCCACAAGAGCACACTGCTGGCTCATGGGCAACCTTCCATCCACTAGGGCCTTCAGCTCCTTTTCTCTTCACTGGTCTCCAGCAGGTCAGTCCCCAGCCTATGCTGGTACCTGGGGTTGTTCTTTCCCAGGTGCAAGACTCTACGTTTGTCCTTGTTGAACTTCATTAAATTTCTCCCTGCCCAACCCTCCAGCCTAAGTCTTGCTGAATGGTAGCACAACCCTGCAATGTGTGGCAGCCACTCCACCCAGCTTTGTGTCATCAGCAAACTTGGTGACAGTGCACTCTGTGCCCTCATCGAGGTCTTTGATGAATATATCGAACAGTGCTAGTCTGGTACTGACCCCTGAGGGACCCCTGAGGGACTCAAGATGCACAGAAATTGACAGCACTAACAGAGTAAAAGCCAGAATTTTTAATGGGTTTGAGTAGTGTAGATGCTAAGAAATGCTAATGGAGGGAAAATGACTTAACTTATGTAAAAACTTAGAAATTAGTCTGGTTTCTGCAAATCTCATCTGTCATAATCGTTGGGAAACTCCTTAGAAGTTGCAAGCCTGAATTGGAGAAAATTGCAGTGATAAACCAAATGGAGTCCATCAGCACTGTGCAAAGACCAGCAGATAACTTGATCCTGTGTGGGACTTACTTGGGAGTATCAGAAAACATTTGCCAGATGTAAGATAATGTCAGGTAAATATTTAGAGCTGTAATCGTGCTGCAGCATATTAGAGGATAATAAAAGACACTGCAAGGGAGTTAAATGTGCTCAGTTTAAATGGATCAGGTACATGAAGCAAAGCAGGGATGTAATTTCCACAGAATCACAGGAATTTATATCTAGATGCAGTGTTCACCTAATGAGAATCCTGACAAGGGTCACCAAACTCCTGGGGTTGCTAAGAAGTGTTAGAGACTCTCTGATGGGCGCTAAGTAATTTACTGTCCATTTGTGAGACCTTACTTGGGGTACTGCATCCAGTTCTAGTGCTCCCAGCACAAGAAGGACATGGATCTGTTGGAGCAGGTCCGGAGGAAACCACAAAACTAGAGGACCAGAGAACATCCCCTGTGAGACCAGGCTGCAAGAGTTGGGACTGTTCACCCTGAAGAAAAGAAGGCTCTGGGGAGACCTTAGAGCAGCCTACTGGTACCTGGAGGGGCTATAGGCTATCTGTGGAAGGAATTTTTACAATGGTTTATAGTGACAGGACAAGGGGCATTGGATTTAGGCTGGGAGAGTAGATTTAGACTGGATATTAGAAAGAAATGCTTTGCAGTGAGGGTAGTGAGACACTGAAACAGATTCCCCAGGGACATTGTGGATGCCCCCTCCATGGAGGTGCTCAAGGCCAACTTGGACAGGGTCTTGAGCATTCTGGTCTAGTGGGAGTTGTCCCTGCCTGTGGTGGTGGGGTTGGAACTAGATGATCATAAAGGTCCCTTCTAACCCAAACTGTTCTATGGTTCTATTATTCTCGCATCAGACTAATGTGACTTTGTGGTTCTTTTATGCTGTGTGTTGATAGTCCCTTTTCCTGCATGGAGGATGTGATGCTGAGGAGTTTCAGTTGATGCTTGGGTAAAAGTTGTATTGTCAGAATGCATCAGGGCACTGCTGAGTACAGCTGGGCGTAGGAGAGAGCTGGCTCAGGAGAGCAATTTAGCACCGGAGACACTTGGTTAAACACCTTGTTCATACAGTTTGTGCCTGCTTGCATTTTTAGCTGCAGAAAGCCTGTCTGGAACTTTTAATTACTTCTTGTCTTGGGGCTATTTCCTTTGTTCTGGGTGCCTGGATGGTGGACACCTACTGAAAGGAATGAATACTGGGGCTTTGACCTCTTCCTACCTCAAGCTCAGGCAGCTTCCCATTATTTTCACTTCTCTTGAGAATAAATAAATGAGATGCAGTGAACATACAACGTGTCAGCTCTCCACACAGTTTCTGTTTTGCTCACCCACAGCTGTTTCAAGTGCCCTTCCAGGCAACTGCCCACAGCGGGACACTTTGTCTAGACATGATGTGAAGCTAAAGCTGTTAGTCAGACTCTATTAATATATGATATGCAAAGCATTCCTGGAGAGAAACTTCAGCACAGATCTGTCAGATATGGCCGAGGGAAGCTCTCTTTCCTTGTCTTACCTGGTGGGAGAGAATGACTTCTGATGGGTGAGGGCAAGGTCTGAGCTGCAGCGTCATAGGCAGTCTGACCCCCCATGGCTGTGGGAGCTCTCCAGTGGTTGAGTCAACCCTTGTGTTGACAGCTCCTCAGCTGTGGAACACAACAATTACAGCAATAATTCAAGCCAGAAAATTGACAGAACAATTTAATACGTGTGAGAGTGACAGTGAGTCATCTCTGATCATTGTGTTTAGCAGCCTGGAGATCCACAGGCACCCAGGACAGCCTCAGTCCCACATTTCCATGACAGCTCAGGACAAGGAGAAGCAGCTCAAAGTCACTGTCTTCTTCCATCCAGAGAGGGCTTCATGCAGGTTTGACCCCAAAAGACCAAGGCAAAGAAAGGTAGACCTGTTGCAGACAGGGGCTTGGGTGGGGGCAGGGGGCAGTGGTGGTGAGATTGGGTGTCTGCAACCTTTGCCCCCCCTTCCTTTAGAGTGGTGGCAAGCTGTGCTTGAAACAGTGAGCACATTACCCTGTGCCACTTGTGTATCTGGTGTGAAATGAGCAGTTAATGGCCAACTAAAATGCTAATAAAATTTTGCAGGAATGCCCTCAGGGTTTCTGTTCACGTGGAAGGTATGGATTAGTAGATTTCAAAGTAATAGAAAAGGTGGATTTGATTGCAGCCTACCTCATTTCTCCAATGAACTGTGTGAGAGCCTCTTAGAAATCTGTGCTCCCCAGCAGTCACTCAAGGGGCAAGTGGAGTCATGGGGGCTAATAGTGAAAATGCTCTAAGTGCTTATGTGGGATACAGGGAAGGAACCGCAGAAAACCTCCTGCCACTGGTGATTATCAGCTGTGCAAATACTGCTGAGCACATGGCTGGCAAAATGGAAGTCTCCAGAGCAGCACAGTGCTTAGTAATGAAGATCTGCAGGACCTACACTCTCAAGCACTTGGCTTGACAGTTGTATGGGCCAAATATTCAGCTACTGAAAATTACTCTGAAGCTTTGCTTCATTTATTTCTGTTGAACTGGAGTGGGTATGAATCTGCAAGTTGCAGTCATCTATAGCAACAAGGAGTCCTTTTCTTGTTTTAAAGTTTTGGAACCAAGTTCCAGACTAAATCATTTATTTTGAGTGATGTGTTTAAGCCAGCAGGCTTAAATATGATAGTGACATGAAAAAAGTGACTTGTCTCTGATATGGATGGTTTCAAAGCAGTACAGAAAAGGACTGTGGTATCACCAGAGCCAACTTCACCCTGCAATATGCAGTGACCTTGCTTGTGTGAGGTTTGACAAAGCCAAGTGCACCTGGGTCACAACAACTCCATGCATTGCTCCAGGCTTGGGACAGAGTGGCTGGAAAGTTGCCTGATGGAAAGGGACCCAGGAGTGCTGGTTGGCAGCTGTATGAATGTGAACCAGAGTGTACCTAGGTGGCCAAGAAGGACAACAGCTTCCTGACCTGGATCAGGAATAGGGTGGCCAACAGGAGCGGGCAAGAAATTGTGCCCCTGTCCTCTCCCTGTTAGTGAGGCCATGCCTCTAACAGTGGCTTCAGTTTTGGGGCCCTTGGTCCAAGAAGGACATTGTAGAGCTGGAGTGTGTCTAGAGAAGGGCACAAAGCTGTTGAGGGGTCTGGAGAACAGCTCTGCTGAGGAATGACTGAGGGAACTGGGGTTGTTCAGTCTGGAGCAGAGTAGGCTGAGGAGAGACCTTCTTGCTCCCTGCAACTACTTGAAAGGAGGTTGCAGTGAGGTGGGGCTCAGTCTCTTCTCCACCATAACTACAGATAGGATGACAGGAGATGGACTCAGGTTGCACCAGAAGAGGTTGAGGTTGGATATTAGCATCAATTTCTTCCCTGCAAGAGTGGTCAGGCATTGGAACAGGCTGCCCAGGGAGGTGATGGAATCAACATCCCTGGAGGTGCTTGAAAAATAGATACAACACTTTGGGCCATGGTTTGTTGGCCATGGTGGTGGTGTGTTGGTGGTTTGGCTTGATGATCTTAGAGTTTTTTCCAACCTTAATGGTTCTGTGGAAAGAGTGACTTGTTTTTTCTCCCTCTACAAAAATAAAGACCACTTATTGCATCATAAATACTAGAAGCTGATTTATACTTCATCATTGAAACAATACCTTTTTCTCTAAGAAAGCCATTTACCTTTGCTAACTTTGATAGACTGTTATAAGCTAGGGGACCTCAGTATTCACTTCATGCACTGCTATGTGAAATGTGATGATTTTTTTTCTTAGAGCTCTGCTGTACTTGCTGCCTCAGGTTATTTTTTATGTCATTTACAGTGCTGAACACCAATGTGAGCATATTACACAATGGAGTGTAAAAGGAAAAAAATGTAAAGGCAATAAACTCCACTGTTATTTCTGCTTTACCAGAGCAGCCTGGTTTCATCATTTTGCCTTTTGATTTCTGGAAACGTTGGTTCCAAATGGTGTGTTGCATCTTAAGCATTTATGAATTGTACCAGGGAAAGTTTAGACTGAATATTAGGAAAAATTTCTTTCCTGAAATAGTGGTCTAGGTGTTGGAACAGGCTGCCTGGGGAGGGGTTGGAGTCACCAACTCCTGAAGGTGTTCAGAAAAGGTGTAAATGTGGCACTTGGATTAGTGGACATGGTGGTGTTGGATTAATGGTTCAATGCCATGATCTTAGAGTTCTTTTCTAACCTTAATGAGCCAGCACTGTGCCCAGGTGGCATGGAAGGCCAATGGCATCTTGGCCTGTATCAGGAACAGTGCGGCCAGTAGTGCTGTCATTCCACCCTGTACTGGCACTGGTGAGGCCTCACCTTGAGTACTGTGTGCATCTCTGTGCCCCTCACTGCACGAGAGATACTGAGGTGCTGGAGCAGGTGGAGAGGAGGGCAATGAGACTGGGGAGTGAGCTGGAGGGCAAGGCTGGTGAGGAGACACTGAGGGAGCTGGGGGTGTTCAGCCTGGGGAAGAGGAGATTCAGGGGGTACCTTATCACTCGTTACAACTATCTGAAGGGAAGCTGTAGTCAGATGGGGGTCAGGCTCTGCTCCCAGGCAACTTGTGACAGGACATGAGGGCATGCCTTGAAGCTGCACCAGGGAAGGTTTAGGTTGAATATTAGGAAGAAATTTTTCATGGAAGGGTGATTAGGCAGTGGAATGGACTCCCCAGGGAGGTGGTAGAGTTACCATCCCTGGAGGTCTTCAGAAAAAGATTGGATGTGGCACTTAATGGCATGGTTTAGCTGATGTGGTGTTAGTTATCGGCTGGACTTGATGATCTCAGAGGTCTTTTCCAGCCTCGGCAATTCTGTGATTAATGATTCTATGAATGTGTGCTTATAGGACTTAGTACTAAGTTCCCACTGCAGAGCCATCTCCCATAGAATCATGGCTGGCAGTGGATAGTAGCTGTGCAGGCTCAGGCATGGAGACCGCCTGTAGCAACATCTGGATTTTATGCTAAGTTGTGAGGAAATGTGTGCTAGCTTGTAACAGCTTTAAAATGTATTTCTTTTCCGTGACCTTGTTAGGATGCCCTCCCCATTGCTGATAACACATCACTCAGTCATAAACAGCTGCAAGATAAGTTGGCCTTGGCTGAGCTTTTTGGAGCAGCCCAGTGATCTGCAAGGCCAGAGCTGCTTCTCTGAGTCATTTCCAGTTTGGGTTTGAAACTCTTTCTTGCTAGTGTGCAAACACATAGTATTGAGATGCCTCTTTGGACCAGGCTTTATTCTAGACTGCCAGTGGTTTTGTGTTCCAGGATGTGCCTACAGCCACCTCCATGTGCCTCAGGACAGGAGGACCTCATTGTGAAGGTTCTCTGAGGTACTTCAGTGGCAGCTTTCTTCATTTATCTTAAACACTTGGCAGTGAATTGAGTAGCTGTGGGGTATCAGGGCTCTGATCTGAATGAAGGTAGCTTAAAACAGGAACAAGAAAATCTTGTTACATGCTTATGTGGCTGCTCTCAGGATCACCAGCAGGCCATAACTGTGTAGGCTAGGCTGGATTCTCTGTTTTAGCAAAGCAAGAATGTCCTGCTCCAACAGCATCTTGGCCTGGGTCAGCAATAGTGTGACCAGCAGGAGTAGGGAAGTGATTGTAATCTGCACTGCTGAGGCCATGCCTTGAGTACTGGCTTAAATTTTGGGGCCCTCATCACAGAAAGACATTGAGGTGCTGGAGAGAGCCCAGAGAAAAGCAACAAAGCTGGTGAAGGGTCTGAAGAACAGGGCTGGTGAGGAGCAGCTGAGGGAACTGGGGTTATTTAGTCTGGAGAAGAGGAGGCTGAGGAGAGACCTCATTGCTCTCTACAATTTGCTGAAAGGAGGTTGCAGTGAGGTGAGTGTTAGTCTCTTCTCCAAGGTAACTAGTAATAGAAGAGGAAATGGCCTCAAGACGCACCAGGGGAGGCTTAGGTTGAATATTAGGAAAAATGTCTTTGTTGCAGGAGTGGTCAGGCATTGGAATAGGATGCCCAGGAAGGTGAAGGAGTCACCATCCCTGGAGGTATTAAAAAACTATGTAGACATGGCACTTTCAGATATAGTTTATTGGACATGGTGATGTTGTGTTGAGAGTTGGTCTTGATGATCTTTGACATCTTTTCCAACCGTAATGATTCTGTGATCCACTGCCCCACATGCAAGACAGGGATAAGAGGGCTGCCAAGACATCTTCCTGCAGAGTGCCACTTGGCAGGGGAGGAGATGGAAACTTCATGCTTGCTGGGGTGAAATTAACTCTGATTTTTGCTGTGAACTTCTGTCTGCTGAAGCTGGAATTAATGGGCAGTGAAAGTCATCCTGGCGTTCTCCCTGATCTGTCAGGTCAGTGTCGTTAGCCACGTCACTGCACATCGGCTGTTCGCAGCATGGTAGCAAAAGCCTTCCTGCCCTCTGTGACCCAGCACTGGTCACCTCTCTCACCTTGTCTTTCATGTGATCTAGCAGCTGTTTCAGGAGTTGAAAGATACCGCTTTAGGCAAAAAATAATAATAGAACACTGAAAGTTGTGCTTGATGACAGTTAATGGCCTTCTGGTGTAGTTGGGCTGCTGGTGCAGAGCCATGTGCTGCCCACCTGTAGAAGAACCAGCATGCTGTCCAAAAGGAAGCTGTGTAGTTGAGAGTGAGCTCAAGGTATAGAACACGTAGTTAGACTCTACAAGCATGATCATTAAGGTGGACAGTAAAAGGGAAAGGAGTAATTTAATCTTCTCCTAAGTTGGCTCAGTGGGGATTAAGTTGATTAACAGTGCAAAGCAAAACCCTCCTGCGTATATGCGGAGTTGGAGTAGATTGTCTCCAGAGATGCCTTCCAACCCCTACCATTCTGTGTGAGTGCAGTATTGTGGCATTGCTGCCACAATTTTCTCAGTCTATGAGACTTAATCTAGGATTTAACACCTAAGGGAGGGCAGGAAGCTGCCCATCTGTCAATTTGTTGGAGGTGCGTTGGTCAGTCAGTGCTGGCAGCCTCGATGTTCAAGAGTTGCTGCCTGGGGAAGGTTATTCCAGCAGTGGCTCGTGCAGTAGACATGGCACTTTGGGATGTGGTTTAGTGAGCCTGATGGTGTTGGGTGGGCAGTTGGATTCTGTGATATTTATTTTTTTTCTTTTCTAGAAGAGTTTTTCTGCAGTTCATCCAGCAGCTGTGTATGTAGCTCTGATCTGAGCTGCTCACCCCTATGGGGAGCGTACAGGACTCTGCCTTATTCCAGGGCTGTGAGGAAAATGCTGCAGCACACTGAAGTGTTCTGCTCCTGCTGAATAGTTTTCTGTGTTGAAAGATTTGAAATATTTCCTCTGAGGCCATTTCTGAGAACAGCTCTTTTGATAATGAGTTTGAATTTTAAAACACTCCATTTCTTGCCTCCTTCCTTTTGTTAATCTCCAGTAAATAAGGCAAATAACTGAGAGGTGTCACCTGTCCTTTTTTGAATGGTGCTTCTCTTGTCCTCCTCTTCCAAGAGAAACGCTTGGGAGCTGCAGCAGTGGAAAGTCTCTGAAACAATCTTAGACTATTTCATTGCTTCTCACCTGCTGTTCCCAAGAATCACAGCTGATCCTTCTTTCAGACTTCTAGGGAGGATGCAGTCTTTTTATTCGGTGATTTTATTGCCTTTTGCAGGCTGCTTTTCCTTGTTTCGCTCTTCCAAGATGAATCTGATTTCTGTTAGATTTTTTTCTTTGTGTTTTTGTTTTCACCCCAAGCACTAGGAAAGTTTGTCACCTTTGGTAGCCCCACTGTTATCAATAGATGCTCTGTAAATACAAACAACAACAACAAAAAAGCTATAGGCATTTGCCCATCTTTTGACTTCCTGTGTTATTTGAAACTATTCTCCTACCTTCAAATAGGGCTAGATTAATAATTAAATTCTTATTAAACTGATACACAAGAACATTCTAATATTTCTTAAGTAGTCAACTCTGGATTTCCAAAGCTGTCTTAAAAACTGGTAGCTTCTCGCTCATCCCTGGACCTTTCTAGCAGTTGTTTTGCCACCTCCTCCTCTGCTTGCCTGATTTTCACCACTTCAAGGATATTCTCTTAGAAACAGTGGCATTCCTGGCTTTCCCCTCCCCTTTTCTCAATGGAGTGAAGCATAAATTTACTGTTGTGTGTTGTGTGATTGAGAAATTCTCTGCATTGAGCTTGACTTTGTAGTAGAGAGGAGTGAGCAAGCTCTCACTTCCTTCTGGGGTTGCCTTCCATCTCCTGTCATCCAGAAAATTAAATGAGAGGAAATGGCCTCAGGTTGCACCAGAGGAGCTTTAGATTGGATATTAGGGAAAATTTCTGTACTGAAAGAGTTGTCAAGCATTGGAACAGGCTGCCCAGGTGATTTAGATGGGGCAATTAAGGAGGCAGGAATTATAAAATATGTAATTATTTCAAAAAATCCCTGCCCACAAACTAAACACAAATTAGTTAAATTTGGCTTCTAATTTGGTCAGGAAAAGCTTCACAAGGATGCTTATAGCAAATTCGTTCATTTAGGAGACTGAGAAAATTGGAACAGTTTATCCACAAAATGGCTTTGCCCCACTTACAAATAAAAGGCAGCCTGGAGCCCTAGGGAACGTCTGTGCTACGCACAGCGGTGAAGTAGAATTCAGAGATAGTCCTTGCCTCCTTTGGCAGCAGTGTTGGAGCTGCTCAGTGTCTTGATAGCCGTTGAGAGGCTTCTAGATCTTCCCAGGCTCTAGCAGGGTGCTGGGAAAGAGGCAGATGATCTCTGATCTGATCCTGGTTCCTCTTGGCACGGAGGTTTGCAGAGGTGCAGGCAGCATCTCTTGCAGATGTGCAGCGAGCGGGATGTCGGTGGCACTTCTCACCAAGTTGTGAGGCACTTAACACCTGCTCCTGGTAAACTTGAGGCACTTAAGTTTCCAGGTAGTTCAAGCCCAAAGCATCAGGGCTAAGCTGGTCTGAAGCACGAGGCAGAGCAGAACACGTTGTCCAAGCCGAGAGCAGTGAAGCAGAGCAGGTTGTCTGAGCAGAGCAGAATGTAGAGCAGAACTATGAGGCAGAGGCAGCACCACTGCTTGCAACTTAGCTACATTTATATTACCTGCCCCTGTGTAATGGCTCCTTTGGCCACAGAGATTCACCAATCAGAATGGCATTTGCAAAACTGACCATATTAGGTGAAATCAGGACTTGCTTACCCTTATTTGGGCAAGACACTCACAAATGTCTAAACACCTGTGGGTACCTGTTTATTACTTTGGGAGGGGACATAATGGCCCAAGCCTTTTTTTATTTCCCACTCTTGCTTCACCTATCAGCAGGAGGGTGGGGTAAGCCAGGACATCTAATAGGGCTATTAGCCTTCCACAACACCAGGAAAGTGGTGAAGTCACCATCCTTGGAAGTTTTAAAAAAAAACAAACATGTAGGCATGGCACTTCAGGACATGGTTGTGTCAGGTTGACAACTGGACTTGTTGTTACAGGTATTTTCTAACCTTAATGATTCTATAAGACTGCTTTTCCTTGCATCTTTGGAGCAGAAAGAAGAAAGGCTAATCCAGTCTGCAGACTGGTGTTTTAGTTGTCAGCCAGAACTAAAGCCTGAGTTGCAACAGCTGTGACTGGGCAATTTGGATGGGCTGTCTTCTGAAGCTAGCCAAGAAGCTCTTTCCATTTCTTTATGTTGCCTTGAGGTAGCCCCTGTTTCTCCACTGTGTGTGTGCTCCATCTGGTGTGCTTAGAGCAGTGCCCTAAGTGGGTCTGCCTGCCTGTTGCTCTCAATGCACATACTCCAAGAAAACTGAATGGTACACTGTAAATTACTATCTTGTCTGCTGTGGTGCATGGAGCAACCCACCTGTTTGGAAAGCAGCCAGCTTGTGTTTCTGCTAGCAGATGGGAAAAGCAGCAAGCCAGTGAAAGCAGGCAGGGGAGCAACATTTATTCATTCAGCAACAAGCAGTTGCTGAAAAACAGTGACCTGAGCTGCAGGGGGAAATCAGGGTGTGTGGGCACACATCTTGCATGGCAAAACCACAGATCTGGGTAGCCCAGAAGGGAAAGGTAGCAGGGCTGCACCATGGAGAGGGAACTGCTGATGTTACTTAGCCCTTGGTGAACAGGAGTGTGGATCTTCTCTTTATCACAACTCAGATGCACAAGGCTGACAGCACTGTCTAGCAGCTTCTGGGGAGGAATCTGCGTTATTACAGTAGAATCTTTTAGGTTAGGAAGGACCTTCAAGATCATGGAGTTCAACCATTAACCCTGCTTTACCAAATGTACCACTAAGCCATATCCCTAAGCACCACATCTACATGGCTTTTAAACACATTCAGGGGTGGTGACTCCACCACCTCCTTGAGCAGCCTTTTCCAATACCTGACCGCTCTTTCAGTGAAAATCTTTTTCCTAATGCCCAGTCTGAACCTCCTCTGGTGCACCTTAAGGCCATTCCCTCTTGTTCTATCACTAGATATTTGGGAGAAGAGACCAACACTCACCTCACCACAACCTCCTCTCAGGTAGTTCTGTAGAGAATGATTCATGGTAGAATCACAGCATTACTGCTCTGGCAGTGGGGTTGGACTTGATGATCTTCTGAGGTTCCTTCCAGCCCCGATCATTCTGTGATTCTGTGAATACCAGGTTGGAAGGGACCTCAAGGATCCTCTGGTCCAACCTTTCCTGCAATAGCACAAGATGACCCAGCACCATGTCCAGCTGCATCTTCAGGTGTCCCATGCAGGGGGACTGGGGAATTCACCACTGTCCTGGGGAGGTTGTTCCAGTGGCTGGCTGTTCTCTCAAATGGTGCTCTTGCAGGTGGGCACAGTAAGATCGTGGTTATAGGCAGCTCCATCACTGAATAGTGGCCAGATTGGAGGTAATCAAAGGCTGTTTGGTGGTAGATGGAATTGCTTGGAAATAAGGCTGTGTGCAAAAATGATTGTGCTCTTTCCACAGTGTGCAGAGGAGATGTGTTCTTAGAATTTAGTAACAAATTTTGGATGTTGGATGTCGTTGCCTTTATTATGCACAGAGATCTAAATGCAGCCTTATCTTGGCAAGTTATTTTAGAGGATAACAGCCTATTAGTGCTAGCAGTTAATCCAATTAACTCCTTTAGGTCAAGGGGGGATGTTCTGTGCAAATATTTTTGGAAGATCTGAAAAAAAATTATTCTGTGTGGTTGACCCAAAGAGAGCATATTTCAGAGTCTTACAGCAGATCAAAAAGTTTAGAAGTTCCTAAATGTGTGGAAAGAAATGTGTTCAAAAAGGCTGAAGGCTTCCAACTTTGAGTGCAAGACAGCAGCTGCTTCTTTGAAAAATGAATATATTTCACAATGGAAGGTAGATTCCAAACAGAAAATAAAAACCTTGTCTAAAATCATCAGTGAAATTCTTTCCTTTGGGGAGTGAAACTAGGGCTGTGCAAACTCTAAGAATTACTTCAGAATGAAATGTTTTGCCTAAAGCAGGTTTCAGCTTCGTGGCTTTGGCTCACTTTGTTCCAGGTTCTCTAACAAGGCTTTTATTGAGTGGATAGGAAGGGGAAGTGCAATAACTACCAACAATCCATCTAAAGTGAGGGTGAGCACTGTCTTGGAGGGGAGAAATCCACCTGTGGATGAACTGGAACAGATGTCAGTGCAGTTTGTTCCTGCTTTATTGAGAGGGAAGGTGTCATGCTTGATGAGCTGGATTGGATGTTCTGCTTTGCACATGCTTGACCAAACTCTGGCAGTAGGACTGCTGCACTCCATCTCTTCCCACAGCCTTCTGCAGAGAGGATTTCTGTTTGATGCTTCAGTTCCATTTAGGAATGGATGGCCCCAGCTAGGTGTAGGATCTTGTAGAAATCTTTGAGGGTGCTTATGCTGCAGGCTCTGCTGTGACTGGAGCCATTTGGGGCTGTTTCAAGCTAGTGTGGTTGGCTGCAGCTGCTGCTGGGGAAACAAAAATCCATACAAGAAATAGACCTGATAGTCAGTGTGGGATGAGGAACTTTTCCCAGGGGATGGACTCCAGGCTGTTCCTGCTTATATAAGTGTTTGGGAATCTCTGCCTTATGTGGCAGTCACAGCAGGAGCAGAGTTATTTGCTTTACCACAGGGATTATTACTTGGACATCAATGGTGAATTTTAAACATTCCTGTGACATTTATGCCATAAATAGGAGTTTGTCTGATGGGAGAGGGAGAATAGAGAAAAGGGCTCTTAGCCCATATACTGTCACATCCCCAAAGTCTCAACTCTTGATAACCAACTGCAATCTAATTTAGATCAGCAGTTTCAAAAAGCATTATTTCAGGTAGCAAAAGTCCTCCCTTGGATAAGGAATTTGCTTTCCCAGGACTGTGTCTGAGTTCTGAGAGACAGCCATTGCCCACCTCAAAATTTATATTCTATTCATGCACGCCATAAAACTGCCCTTCTAACATCAGTTCAAAAATAAGCACAGAGAAATAGTTGCCACAGAGGAAATTTATTGTATTGGTTTGTGAACAAAAGGCCAGGAGCTGCTTCCCAGTCTGAGGAGTGGCAGAGTTGTGTCGCTGGCAGGCTGACATCCAGCAGCAGTCTCCAGATCCAGTCAGAGCTCATTTGGAGCAGAGTTTTGCTTTGGAAATTTCATCTAAAGAAAGTGAAGGTAATAGTTGTGTCTCCTGCAAGGTATATCTGTTGGTTTGGTTTCTAACTTTGAATGAACTGATGCCTGGGTCTGGTGGTGCACTGGTTTGGGGGAGAAAGTAGCGTGGCAAGAGGAGAGACCCCAGAAACTGCTTGCTGTGAGGGAAACAACAAACCAGTCAGAGAATGTGGCTGCCTGTGTTTCCTGTGATAATCTTGTCTTCGTTGTGAAAACTGCAGGTCAGTGCCAACTGGATTTCAAAGGTGCAAGCACACAGATGTGAGCTAAAAGTAAGGTTTTGGGGTGAAATGAAGTAATTCATCAAGATTTTGCTAAAGCTGGACAGGGAAATGCTATGGATAGATTGTGTGGCCATTAAGAGGGCTTGAGTGTGTCACAACTCCAGAACAGAATTTCAATCTCCTTTTTTAATTAGCTTGTGAGTATTTTTGTGCTCTTGAGTTCATTATCTTGTTCAGGTGGCTAACCCAAATCACACCTCTGACTGGAATAAATTAGGAAGAAGATAAAGCAGTAATAAAAAGGATGAAAGGGAATTGTTACTTGTATGCCTGTGAGTGTCAGCAGCTGCTTCAACTGAGAAAATGTTATTGTAGAAAAATTCTCCTCTTCCCTACCCATAGCATCATTAAGGTTGGAAAAGACCTCTAAGATCATCAGTCCAACCAAACCACCATACCCACTAAATCCATGTCCTGAAGTGCCATGTCTACAGAGTTTTGAAACATATCCAGGGATGATGACTCCACCGCCTCCCTGCACAGCCTGTTTCAGTCCTTGTCCTGTAGGCAATCACTTGAAGCAAGTTGTTCTGGAGAGGTTTTTTCAGATTTGTTCTTCCAGGGAGCTGAAAGCAACTGAAAATGAAAAAAAACAAAACAAACCAAACATTTCTTATACAACTCTAAACAGCCTCAGGGGCTTGGGTAACTCCATTTCTTGACCTTTCTTTCTCTTTTGTGGATGGAGGAACCAGAAGATGAAGAAGGTGCTTTGTTTCACAGCCCAGCCTGGCAAGCTCCAGCGTTGAGGTATCTGCTGGTACTCTTATTTATCACAGAAAACCAAAAGTGAGAGGGTTTTCTACACTTGGTGGGTGCATGATTTGAGAACTTTAGTGCTCCGCATGGCTTGAAGCTATGACTTTAATCCTCCCATAATGCTAGAAAAAACTTATTTATTGCAAGTATCCTGAGGCTCCTAGTACGTAAAACTAACCAGGCTAGGAATATAAGGGAACTGAAGGAGGAGGAAGGAAATTAAAGTTTCAGGTAATGACCTGAAAGGTCATTCAGGAAAGGAATGAATCCATGGAAGTGCATCTGTGTTAAATTGTGTGCTAAATGCAAGAACAATAGTCCAAAAGAAACATTGAGGATTTCTTTTGCCTAGTTATTAATACATCTTTACCCTGTGGTTGCTACAACCTGTAGCTAAGCTGAGTTGAAACCTCTCCATGTAAAAGGAGGGGTGCAGAAGAAGTTGCTTCCTTACAGCTTTATTATTCAGTTGGAACCTGAGCCAAGGCCTATGGACAGGGTTGATGTTACAGATTCTGGCAATTGTAGATGGGACTGAAATGTAGTTGGACATAAAAGAAAGACAGAAACCAGCAGAGTGTTCAGCTGATGTGTTGATGTAAAGTAAACATGTTTGACTTTATCTTGAAAAACATCCCTGTGCCGGCAGTCATCCTAAAGATCATTTTCACTTGGGAAGGCTTATGGTAGGAAGGAATTGTTTTCATACTGGCTCGTTTGACAGTGAGGTTTTTATTACATTTATTTATTTATTTCTTAACTAAGGGATGTGCTGCAGGGTGATAGTTGGCAAGTTGGCTGTTTCAATGTAGGAAACAACAGTTACTGCAGCTATTTAGTGCTAACTGCATATTCCTCTCGTGTATACACAGTTGCTGTGGTTTCAGTTTCCCATCAAATGACAAGAGGGGATGGTGTGGGGGAAGAAAAAAGATTGACTTAATCTTTTTTAATTGTTGTTGGCTTTTTAAAACCATAAAGTGTTTATTTATCACCCTCCAACTGAGCACATACAGGCTCTTTCCTAGTATCTTAGCGACCTGTGTCCATAATGCGTGATGTCCTATCATTGCTTTACTCATGGGAAGATGGAAATGCAGACCACTGAGGTGTTTTACCCATGGGAATGGGAAGTACAGTGCAGAGCCATAAACATGATTAAGGGAATGGAACATCTGTCTTATGAGGAGAGACTGAGGGAGCTGGGGCTCTTTAGCTTGGAGAGGAGGAGACTGAGAAGTGACCTCATATGAATATGTAAAGGAGGAGTGCCAAGAGGCTGGAGCCAGGCTCTGCTCAGTGACAGGACAAGGACTGATGGGTGGAAGTTGAGGCATAGAAAGTTTCATGGAAACATGAGGAGGAATTTTTTCCCTGTAAGGGTGAGAGGACCCTGGAACAGCAGCACAGAGAGGATTGTGGAGTCTTCCTCTCTGGAGATATTCAAGACCAACCTGGATGTGTTCCTGTGTGATCTGTTCTAGGTGACCCTGCACTGGCAGGGGGGTTGGACTGGATGAGCTTTTGGGGTCTGTTCCAGCCTATAACATTCTGTGATTAGGTTAGACAGCTACTGAAGTATATTACGACAGAGGCAGAAATGGATGTTGGAGGCTGGCAGGATGACTACATGTATGTCTTCAGGACCCTGGCCAAGGAAATGTGGATGTACCTCAGCAGAGGTTTCTTACCACTCCTGAGAACAGTCAGACTACCAGGATTCTTGTGGGTCTGGTTGAGCTTGGTGCTAGCTTGTGGTTGCTAATCAAAGTAGCTGATCCAAAGCTAGCTTGTGTGTCTGTGCGTGATACAGAGGAGTGTAGGTGTATCCTAGGTTCTGCAATCAGTAGAGTCTGTAGTGGAGGGAGCAGTTGAGTGAAACCACTGTCCTGTGCTCCATGCAGCAGAGTATGTAAATATGGCTTTGGATTCTTGTTAGTTGCCTAAGATTTGCTGTTTATCTCTTACTCTGGTCTATCTGTGATCCCTTCTCAAGTGTGAGGTTTATCCCATTAGCAAAATCAGGACAGATTCCCTTTCCCAAAGTGCTTGTTCACAGTTGTGTAATAACGATCTTGTCGTGGTTGTGCACTGGTTATTTTCACTCATGAAAACAGGACATCATTAAGGTTTTACAGGTTTTTTACATTAGATTCTGTGTCTTGGAAACTTCCATGTGAATTGGTTCTCGAGACCCATTGAGGTCCTGTAACTGTGATTTCAGTGGCTCCAGAAGGCTGTCTGGCTGTCATCACAGCAGGAAAAAAGAGGCATTGGGGTCAAGGAGTGTTCCTAGTTCTGTAATAAATTCTCAACCTGACTTGAGGCCATTCATCATCTTAAGAAAAGGGTTTAGCTGTTCCCTTCAGAACACTGACATCAATTAAGTTATCCATACATCATTCCAGCATTAAGGCTTTATTAGAGCTCTGGTTCTTAGGGTTTGCTCTGAATGTCAATGTTGTGATGGTACTCAAAATCAAGACTCATTTGCACCTGCTGTCCTGAATTGTAGTCACTCAGTGTACTTTTGTTGATTTCGGCATGTTCGGCACTTAACCCAAAGTGTGGTTCTCTGTGCCTTACTCGCGTGTTAAATAAATGCATGTGTGGGTGATGATCTGAGTGTGTAGGTGACTGGTAAAGGACCAGTTATGCCTTTTCTATCTGTCTTAGTTAATGACCTTGCCTGAGATAGGGTAGACCTACCTGATGATGTCAAGCAGCCATCTGCCACTCAATGAATGGAATCAGTCTGTTGGAGCTTCTTCCAGAAGCTGAGAAATCACAGCCCAGTGCCAAACAGCTCTTGTGACTAGAATAGGTCACAGAGTTGCAGAATGGTAGGGGTTGGAAGGGACCTCTGGAGATTATCTAGGCTAATCCCCCTGCTAAAGCAGAGTCACCTAGATCAGATGGCACAAGAACATCCAGTAGGGTTTTGAAAGTCTCCAGAAAAGGAGACCCCCACAACCTCTCTGGACAGCCTGATCTAGTGCTACTCAAAGCCCTTACACCACACCTCCAGGTGATCACCAGTACCACCTCCTTCCCTGCAGACCCTGTTTAGCAACTGCTAGCCTGACTTTCTGCCTTTTTGGTTTGTTTTTTTTTTTGTTTGTTTGTGTTTTGGTTTTTTTTTTTTAATTCCCCCTCACCAAAGTGTCACTCTAGCATCCCACAGCATTGAACCTTGTGGGTAGTTCTCTGAACTCCCACAGTCAAGCAGGGCTTCTCAGGAAGGACTCTGCCTCTCAGAGGGTCAGCCCAGGGACAAGCCTTTTGCCCAAAGCTGAAGCTTCGACAGCAGGACATGCTTCGCTGTGCATCAGCCAGCTTGCCAGCAGGAGGTATCTGTGCATTGCACTCCTCTGCTGGCTCCTCGTGTTCCACAGCACTCGTTATTATCCTTTATCCCTGTAAATGTCAGAGGGACACACCACAGGGCTCCCGCACCACTGACGTCAACGACGCTGCACACAGCTCACTGGGAGCTTTGCACAGGCACCTGCAACAGCAACTTCTGCAAAGACACCTGCTGCCTGATGTCTCTTTGGAGGAATGACCCATCTGGGCTTGTTGGTCTTTGGCTTATCTTGGATACTGACTCTTAATAATTACTCCCAGCAGTTGCCCTCAGTCCCAGGGCTGTCAGTGTGTTTGAGGGACACACAGACACCCTTCGTACAAGCCGAAGTGGAAGCAGTGTTGCTGAGGGAGCAGTCACATTGCAGCCCAGACCTTGTGCTCCATTGACCCACTGCTCTTTTTTGAGTCGCTTTTGCTTTCCTATTAGTTCCTGCATCTCTTTTAATGATGCCTTCTATGGATTATTAGTGAGTGTTACTGGCACTGCCTGTAGCCTGATGAAGCCACAGCAGCAAGGTGTAAAATGTCTCCTGTGGATTAATAAGGTCTTGAAAGAAGGTGACTGCCTACTGTGAAAAGACAGACAAGTCAAATCACTTATTTAATACTTAGATGTGACTCTTACTAGTACCATTCTTGATAGAAGGAAAAAAAATATATATGCATGAAAATGTAGGAGTATAGTAACTGTTTGAGAGGGATCCATGTTTAAATCTGAGTGTTTATTTGTTTATTCTTCCTTTTGAAATTCTTACACATTGGCAGATATTTAGGAAATAGTTAAATGAGAGTTGGAGAATCTCAGCTTGGTTTTGGCTGTGGTTTTGGATTTCTGCGTCATCCTATAAATAAGAGGTAGTGGTTAGAGATTGTCTTTTGAAAAAGTGTTTAATTGTTGCTCTTGAGAGACAATCTGTACCTAAAGCTGTAAGCTAAAGAGTCTTGCTATCTCTGTTATTAAGGCTTCATTTTTTTTAGGTAACTGAAAAGTGTTTCAATTCTTTCTGGTAGATGTAACAGTTTGAGGTAGCTGGAGCTTTCGGTATGCAATATACTTCATCTTTCCACCGTTTCATCACCTGACCCCATTCAGAAAACGTTTCAGACTGCATATCATTTATATTATTGATGGCAGTATTGATTTATATGATCAACTTTCAAAAACGACCTGCTGTTTTACAAGAAAACCATCAAAAGGATTAATGTGCTTTTCCCTTTGT
This sequence comes from Eubucco bourcierii, assembly GCA_013396675.1. Classification (NCBI taxonomy): domain Eukaryota; kingdom Metazoa; phylum Chordata; class Aves; order Piciformes; family Ramphastidae; genus Eubucco; species Eubucco bourcierii. The sequence goes on along the minus strand of VWZE01013065.1, from coordinate 276,419 downwards.
ACATCTACTCTTCTATCCATTAAAAACGCTGATGGAGTCAAATGTCCCTGGATTATCGCCCTTGCTCTCAGGAGCTGCGTGTGATCGTGTATCCTGAGACCGGCATGTCCTCTTGCCTTTGGGGGATAGATACTCTGAGGCTGCATTACCTGCAGATGTGGAATGATCACTCCCTGATTGTTAACGTGGAGGTTGCCAATGGATGGGCAATAAAAGCATGCCGTTTGCTTTTTTGTTCCCTTTGATTTGCATGCAGAGTAGTTAGAGGTGCTGTAGGAAGAGTAAAGCAAAGACGGAAGAGTGAACCGTGCTATCCTTTGGAGCAGGGTGTTTAGTCTACTGTTTATTAAAGCTGCATGAAACTAATATAAAGTGCTGATGTTTATGAGAAGCCTTGTTTATAAAAGTAAATGTTCTCCCCACCCTTCTACCACCACCACGACCGAGATCCTTTACTCTTGCAATTGTGTTTTCCTTCCTGTAAACATTTCTTCCCCTCCTTTCTTTTCCCCGCCCCCTACCCTGACATTATGTAGTTGATTTAATCCTTTAGGTTGCTTTCCTCAAGCTCTAACTTGAGTTCATTTTGTTATGTGGTGACCACAGTTATGGATGACGCTCCCCCTGGCACACAGGAGTACATTATGTTACGGCAAGATTCCATCCAATCTGCGGAATTAAAGAAAAAAGAGTCCCCTTTTCGTGCTAAGTGTCACGAAATCTTCTGCTGCCCACTGAAGCAAGTGCACCTCAAAGAGAACACAGAGCCGGAAGGTTTGTGGCACTATGGATCCATGTTCTGTTTGTTTCTATGGTTTTCTTTTCTTTCCATGTATGTCCCTAGAGTGTGCTGTGTGTTTTCCAGCCTGTGTCAGTGTAGTGCAACTGATGCAGGAAGTGTGATGCACTCCATGTCCCCCTTTGCTTGCCTGTTAGTGTCTGATTCAGCTAGCCCAGGACACTATGGTAGAAGCCGTGTACGGCATTGTTCTAGGCCAGAAGTGACGCTGCTTTTCCTTGAATAAAGTTTGTTTGTTTCAGCTCTCATCATTACACACTGCCCTTTTTTTTGGCTGCCAAAAGTTGCTTGCTACTGAAACGGCATCGATTCCTAGTTGGTTCTTTCTGGTAACCTTTCTGAAGCTGCACTCTGCTGAAAATATGGCACTTTAGGCTCGGATTCGGCTTGTCCCCAACACCTTTCACTCCATAAGGCTTCTGCATAGCGCTAGAGAATGCTCATGACAGCTGTACTTGAGTCAAGCAGGATGAAGTTTGTATGTAATGCACGCCTGGTTGCATTTTGGGAAATGAAATGCATGCAGAGCAGAAAGCAAAAATAAGTAGAATGTTTTCCTTTTCAGATAAAGCAAAGGTATGGTTTCTCTAATGCTGTGTTTACTAATATGAAATTACTGATGAGGTATCTCTGTCTTTAACTTGTTGATCTACTGTACGTAAGAGTAAGCTATTTTAAATTCTGTTTTTTTAATATTTTCTCTTATTGTTCCATATGTGTTCTGTATTATTGCCTCATATTCCACATGGTAAGCCTTCTACTCTCTCTGCACAAGCTCCATTGTCTGCCAAGACAAATAATGCTGCTGCTGGTAGATGTATTTTAAGATGAAATATTCAGGGCTGGATTCTGCCACAGTTGAGTCTGCAGGAATGGCAAAGTGAACAGGTTGGAATCTTTCCTCGCTAATCACTTGCATTATTCTCTCTGTGAGGGGTGGGTATCAGGTGCTGAGCTGTCACTGTTAGCCCAAAATATTTCAGTCAATTGCTTTCTCCTGTTACATACCCGAATTCACCATGAACCACGTCCGTGAAATTTGTGTCTTTTAAGATAAAAGTGTCTTACAAAAATAGCATTTTCTTGTTACACCTGAAATGTGAAGTCTGAGACAAATGCAGGTGTAAGGTGTGGGAGAGAGGTGTTGGGTTTTTTCAGTAATGATATAACAAAGTCCAATTCTCCTCTCAGTTCTGGGGCTGACATGATAGAGGTTGTAATTTTCTAATCCTGAACTCAAACATGAAGGAAAGGAAAGGTGGATCCCACAGCACTCTTCTCAATTAGCAAATGTCATGAATTTCCTATCATCTCTCAAGGTTGGGGGTGTTCATGAGTAAATTATGAGCTCAGAACTGTTCATGTCAAGCTCCTCCAAGATGATGACAGCTGAACTACTAGAGGTGCGCTCAGTATCCTTGGCATGTGGTATTTGGTGAAATGAAAAATTCCATGCGAGCCGTTAAAAAAAGGGGCCTAGGCTTGACATCGACTCACATGCTGTATTGCAATTTTAACTTGTGCTTATGTGTAACCTCAGCAGCAGCTGAGGGGCATTTTAGTGGACTTTATACTGGGAGCTGCTATTCCCACATGGGACTAGCTCTTACCTAAGTCTGATTGTTTTCAGTGAACAAGTCAACAATTTTACACACCTGTGGTGTGTTCAAGAGGAGCAAGGAGAGTCAAGGCATGGTGGACCTGAGCCTCCTGAGGCCATGGTTTGGTTCAGTGTGATCTCCTGAGAGAAGCTCGTGAGGTGCAGGCTCTAAGTGAAGACCTGGGGAGAATCAATTCTGCCATATTGTTGCCTGGAAGACAACAGTTGCTTGTCGTAGATTCTCCATAAATCTGCATTCTGTCTCTCTCCAACAACAGCTGTGTTTCTCCTTCCTCTATGGCATATGGTTTTGCTAATCATTCTTTCTGAAAATGTTTAGTTCTAAGAGGAAAGCTTTTCATCTTTTACTGCAGAATGATGAAAGATGAACATCTCTTCCTTTTTTCTTTTTTTTTTTAAATCCCTCCTTCTCCAATGATTTTGCACTGCTAGGCAGGGCAGAGGAAACTACGGCCATACTGACTTGTCTCACCACTATCCGAGTTGATGGGAATTCATGGGGGCATCAATTTCTGTTGATGTATGATTTCTGTGAAAGCTGTACTCTCCAGTATGAGAAGGAAAAATTAATGTCTTAAAAGTCCTTTTAGCTTCTGTTGAAGCTTGAAGTGCCAGGGCTGCATTGGTCTTTTTCTTGAAGCTCTGTGAGTTGCCTGGCTATGGTTTTAACCCCCCTGACCGGCAATGTATGCCATCCTCAGTGGCTGGTTGGCATGAGGCTTGGAAAACAAAATGATCTGAACTGTACTTTCAGTGCAAACAACAGAACAGTCTTTGAAGTTAATGGAGTGGCTGTAACAAAGCCTACCTGAGTACCTTCTGCTGTGAGCCCAGCAATTAACAGCTCTACAGTGCCATGAGGATGAATTAAAAGAACTGTTTAAACTTGTTACTATAGCATGAGTTACACCTTTGTGAAGGTACTGGAAGGTTGGCAGCTAAGGAGCTGTTAGGAAAACTCTTCAAGTAAAATGTTATAGTGGAAGTTTTGTAGAAAAGTTGCAGNTTTTTTTTTTTTTTTTTTTTTTTTTTTTTTTTATCTGCTGAGTAATGACATGGGAACACAGAGTAAATCCTGCATGGCAACACACAGTAAATTCTGCATGCTTCTAACTTTGCAGCTCTTTGCCTCATTCACTGAGATGATGAATTTCTTCTTTGTCCAGCTCTGGGGCCCTCAACAGAAGAAGAAAGTGGACCTGATGGAGAGGGTCCAGAGGAAGGACACAGAAATGATCAAGAGTCTGGAGCACCTATCCTATGGGGACAGGTTGATAGAGTTGGGGTTGTTCACCCTGGAGAAGAGAAGGCCCCAGGGAGACCTTAGAGCATCCTCCCAGTACCTGAAAGTGGCTAACAAAAAAGCCGTGGAGGGACTTTTTAGATAAAGGAATGTAGCACTAGGACAAGGAGCAATGGTTCAAAACTGGAGCACAGCAGATTTATATTGGACATTAGGAAGAAGTTCTTTGCTGTGAAGGTGGTGAAACACTGGAACAGATTGCCCAGGGAAGTGGGGGAGACTCCATCCCTGGAGACATTCACATTCAGGCTTGATGGGGCTTTAAGCAACCTCCTTTAGTTAGAGATATCCATCCTTAATTGAGGGCATTTGGACTAGATTTCCATTAGAGATCCCTTCCAACCCAGTGCATTCTATGATTCTCTGCACTTTTAAACCACTTTTATCTGGAGTTAACGCTTGGGCAGCCTCATTTATCACTTCAGGATTTGAACTTCCCCCAGGCTTCTATGGTGATACCAGGTAAAAGAATTTACTGGCTTTTTGGAGGGGTGTTTAGGGGATGTTGTAATATTTGCTGAACGAGTCAATTACCACCTCACTCTGGTATTTGGACCAGCGTGATCAGGCCCTGGAATGTGCTGCCCAGGGAGGTGGTTGAGTCACCAACCCTGGACATGTTTAGAAGTTGTTTGGATGTGGTACTTGGTGATATGGTTTAGGGCGTAGCTTATGGAGAAGAGATATTGGTTGGACTTGGTGATCCTGAGGGCGTTTTCCAACAGGAATGTTTCTGATCCCTGTATCTCAGGCCTTTTTCTGAAAACAAGAGAAGGAATGAGAAAGTTAGATCCACATTTCCTAAATTAACCTGCCTTCCTGCCTTGGGTTCCTGTTATTTTGCTGGCACACTACCTGCCTGCTTGCAACATCAATTATTTTTCACAGCACCCATCTGCCTCATCAGAATAGTGCCAGGACCAACACATTTCATATCAAGCTGATGGGCACAAAGATGGTGCTTAACTATAGCAATGACAGCCCCTTTTTTTTTTTTTTTTTTTTTTTTTGGAAGTGGTAGATGTGGAATGAAGGTGGAAAACAAGAGAAATTCACAACAATATTATTCTGGAGAAGTGGAGACTGAAGTGAGACCTTATTGCTATATAACCCCTGAAAAGAGGTTGTAGTGAGCTGGGAGTCAGTCTATCGCTCGATATTAGGGAGAAAAGAATGAGAGGAAATGGCCTAAAGTTGTGCCAAGTCGGGGTTAGATTGGGAATTAGTAACAATTTCTTTTCTGAAAGAGTGGTCAGGCATTGGAACAGGGAGATGGAGTCACCATCCCTGGGGGTGTTCAAGAAATGTGTGGACATAGCACTTCAAGACACGGTTTAGGTTTAATGGCCATGGTGGTCTTAGCTTGATGGTTGGACTCAATGATCTTAGAGGTCTTTTCCAACCGAAATGATTCTCTGATTCTATGTCTGTCAGTCTAGACTGCAGCTCAGATAAGAAGCTGCCTTTCCTACTTCTGTGGAAAACTTGGGACTAAGTTAAAAGATGCCCTGCTGCTTTGTTTTGCATTGTTTCAGCTTTGTTTCGTCAATGTCATGGATCTCTCAAATGCAATAAAACCAGTGGACTTGACACCCTTACCTGGATGCTAGGTCCTGGGGGCATTGTGCTCTGTTTACAACTACATCCAAGCAGCAGCAAATTCCCTCAAGCCAGGAACACACTGCTCACAGGAGAGAGGCCAACTGAAGTGCATTTTGCCAGCTATTTGTTCTCTTAAATAGTTTAAACGTAAGCTGCTGCTATCTGTATAAAACATGGTTACATAAAAGAAGTCTGCTCCTGGAAAGCTAATTTGAGTTGTATTATTACATCCAGAGGAGGGAGTAGAGTGAGAGAAATGGATTTTCAAAAGACCCATTGGTTAGTCACAGTCACACAATCAAGAGTCTTGGCCTTTTGCCCACAGTTCTGTTGTCATGTGGGGTTGTGGGTTTATTCCTCCCCCCTCCCCCCCTTTTTCTTTTCCTGTAACATCTAGTCTCCCTCCAGGCATACATAACCTTTTTACACAGAAAAGCAGACAAGCATGGCAAAATATGGGTTGGGGATGGGAAGAGGGAAATGTGGACTAGCAGCTGGTGATGAGGAAAGGCAGCTTTCCTCAACCAACAGGAAATCTGATTAGATAGCAAATGTTAAGGATGCTAATGTGAAACAAGCAGCTTTGTGGTTGCCCTTGACAATGGCTTCTTGTCTTCATCCCTAGCTATGGGATGAGTGGCAGAGCCGGTCTGGGGGGTGAGGAGAAGGTTGGACATGCAAGCCTGTGATAAGGGAGGCTGTTTTTTCCACCTGGTCCGTGTACATATGTGGGTTTGTCACCAACACCAATTCAGAGCCTTTATGTTGTCATGCTGAACGTCCCTTTGGAGCTCCAAGCATCGTGTCACCACTTGATAGTAGTGTTCCTTGGCACTCTAATTACACAGTTCTCTTCTAGACCAAATCAGTCCCATTAGCCTTGCTCCCTCATTTAATTATGCATTTTAGAGGAGAGAAAGAAGAGGGAGGAGAATCTCTATTTGAAATCATGGAGAAGGATGAGAGGTTTTGAAAGTTTACATATTGTTCAGAACTGAAGAGGACTTTGTATTCCAGCAGGGAATAATAGAGATGAACCATGTGAAACACGACCTGTGCTGGTCGTGTCTGAGATGTTCAGGCTCGGCACATGTGGCTGCGAGACACCAGCAAGAAGGTTCAGTGTCTGTGCTGTGGCTGCATTCAATCTCAGGTTTCATTTGGACCAAGAGCTACCTGAAAGGAACTCTCAGTGGTTCACTGACTAGGGGCTCCTACTCAGTTTTATTATACTGTTCAGGAACTTTACTAGGGTCATGGCCCCTTAGTAGTAAATGAATCACATTTTGTAATATTCCACAATGTTTCTCAGTGTCTCTTCTGCTTTCAGTTGAGGCGAAAAGTGAATACTTGGTATCTTCTTTGCCAAGACTCTTCTCAACAGGAGGATTTTGTCCTGCAGCTAAGCTGTCTGACCTGGAGAGCGTTGCAGGGAGAGAACAGGAAAGGCAGGAAGTCTGCTATTGCCTGATGTTGGACATCGAAGCCCTCAAGTGGGCCTCATCATCACCCTTTCCCTCAGCAAAACCTTGTTCTTGACTCTTGTTTTGTCTGCATCTCTCAGGTGCCTGTGGAGAACATGAAGCTTTCACCTTGCCTTGTTCCCAAGTCTTGGCACTGGCAAGAAGCAACAATGAGCAACACCTGAGACTTGTCTGGCACTAAATGGAAATAGGCTCTAAATCCTGTCTGTGTGGATACTCATGAACTTAATGCAACTGTGGGACCCTGTCTGTAGTGAAAGGTAACATGAAGGGACTGACACAGCCCACAGAAGCCAAAGGTCTGAAGTTACCACTGTTGTAATGTCCTTTTCCCCGCCCCGACTGACTTTGGCCTGAGTGATTAACTGATAGCCTTCAGTTTCAGGGTGCTGGGATGCAGTAGTGACAAGTGCACTGTTACTTTCTTTAGACTCTTAGTACATCAAGCAGAATAGCTCAGACCTGTAGGTGACTGAGCCCTCTTGCCCTGATCCTCCAAAGCCTTTAAGCACACAACTCACTTTAAGCATGTGAGTGCTCCCAGCAGAGCCAAAAGGGTTGGGATGTATTTAATGAGCTTACCTGAGCACAGTCTGGGCCTGACTTGGGTTCAGGCTCAGGCAGTGCAAATCCAGAGTGATTCCACCAAAATCCAAGATTTACTCAATATTTACTTGTCTGCAAATGAGATCAGAACCCCCTTATAGAGTTTAGTTTGATTCCTTCTTTTCTTACTCCCCCAGGAGTTTACATGGTCCTTGTTGCCACAATGATGCATGACTGAGCATGTGTGTCGTCATGGCACTCCTGTGCAGCAGGGAATTTAGTGTTCCTCCTTATAAGGACAGAAGTGAAGGACTTGATTCTCAAAGCTATTTGGGCTTCTCATCAGCATCAGTAACACTGCCTGCTGAATCAGCTGAGCAGTAGGCACTTAGCTGTTTTATCTCTGGTAGGTCCTGGGCTGTGGCACTTCTGACTACTCAGAAATGTAGCAGAGTTAGGAATCCAACTTTTTTTTTCATAGAATCATAAAGTGGTTTGGGTTGGAAGAGACTTTAAAGATCATCTAGTTCCATGGGCAGGAACACCTCCTACTAGACCACGTCGCTCATGGTCTCATCCTTTAGCAACTGCCCTTAAACACTTCCAGGTTGGGAGCCTCCACAGTTCTCTGGGCAACCTGTTCCACTGCTTCATCACCTTGATGGGGAAGAATTTCTTCCTAATATTTCATCTAAATGGAGCTTCTTCCAGTTTGAAGCCATTACCCCTTGTCCTGTCTCACCCATGCCTTTATAAAAAGTCCTTCTCCAGCAGCTCACTTCAAATAATGAAAGGTTGCACTAAGTTCTTCCCAGAGTCTTCCCTTCTCCGGGCTGGACAACCCTAACTCTCTCAGCCTGTCTTCACAGGAGAGGTTCTCCAGCCCTCTGGACCTGTTCCAACTGATCTATGTCCTTCTTATGCTGGCTGCTCCAGAGCTGGCTACAGGATTCCAAGTAGAGTCCTCTAAGAGCAGAACAGAGTGGAAGAAGCACTTCCCTTAACCTGCTGGCCACACTCCTTTCAATGCATCCTAGGATCTGGTTGGCTTTCTGAGCTGCAAGTGCACCTAGTTGGCTTATATTTCATCAACCAGCACTCCCAAGCCCTTCTCCTCAGGACTGCTCTCCATCCATTCTCCACCCAGCCTGTATTTGTACTTGGGATTGTCCTGAGATAGGTACAGGACCTTGCACTTGACTTTATTGAAATTATTGGCATTGGCCCACCTCTGAAGCCTGCCAAGGTCCTCGGCTTAGTCCTTTCCATGGAGTTTTTCTTCTTCAGCAGCTCAGCCTGTGCCAGCTGAACTTTGGACTACCTCCAACCCTCTCTTCCTCTCTTTTCCCACCACATTGTCGATGCATACTTCAGCAGGCTTCACCACCAAACACCACCTTTTCTCCTCATGTGAGTTACAAGGGGTGGGGTGGCATGGTGAGGGACAGAGGATGGGAGCAACCAGAATTAGCAACTAATGCATGAATGGTGACAGGCTGTTAGGGTCTTATTTCTGCTTTACCCTGACCTGCTATCCTCTTCTACCTCTTTAATTTTCTGTACTTCATTTAGTCTTCACCAACTACTGAACTCCATGCTTGGTCTACACATCTAGCCATGTGCTGCATTACAAAAGCCATTCTGTGATTCTGATCACAGAATGGCTTAGGTTGGAAGGGACCTTAGAGATCATCTATTCCATCCTCCCTCCTATGGGCCTGTCAGCTAGACTTGGCTACTCAAGGCCTCATCCAGTATGGCTCTGAACACCCCCAGGGAGGAGGCATCCACAACCTCCCTGTCTGGCCTATTCCAGAGTCTCACCAACCTCATACTGAAGAATTCTTCCTAAGATCCAGTCTAACCCCACTCTTCCTCAGCTTAAAACTATTTCTCTCTGTCCTGTCACTAGACACCCTGATGAAAAGTCTCTCTCTTGTCTGTCTGTAGGATCCTTCAGATGTTGGAAGGCAGCTCTAAGATCCCCCTGGAGTCTTCTCTTCTGAAAGCCCCCCAGCTCCCTCAGTCTAAAATATAAGGAATAAAGGTAGCCTGGGTGTTGTCTTTCTGACAGAAGAATAATTTCAAACTTAACAGTGCCACTGGTCTTCCTGGGCTGCTGCCCAGGCCAGCTCACAGAGGGGATTCAGCTGGTGTCTGGCATTGACTGACAAATGCTCACCCTGCAGTCACTTCTTACTCAGCAACCTTTTTGGGGGCTGATATTGAAGTCCTAGTTCCAGCAGACTGTCCTTTCACCAAGCACAGCATTATAAAGCACCTTTGTGTGTACATCTGTTGCTGAACCCCTGGTGCCTTTTGAATTATGTTCTTGGGGGGGGTGTGTGGGGGGGTGTGTTACTTAACACTTTCTCTAGTGCCCAGATGTCTCCTAACCTCTGGTGAAGCACAGTTGAGTTTCAACCTTCTAGTTGGTACTGATTTTCCAGCATATGCATTCCTGCCTTTCTGAGTGACTGTCCTCACTGAGCCATCAAGGGAGTGGTCCCAAGTCTGTAGGTAACAGATACATGAGGGAGGCACTAAGGGTCCTCACAGCACTTTTGTCTGCCATCTCACCTGGCCACAAGTAACAAATTGGACATCAAGTGGTTTGTTAAACTGGTTTTCCTTCTGGAAAAATTATAAGACAGAGCTGTAATGGTGTCATTGGGAGCTGAATTTGCACTCTGCACACTGAGCTGAGTTTGCACACAGAAATTTAAGTAATGGCACTAGGAGCAGTTTGAGAGCTTTTATTTCAAGATAGTGGGGTTTAATTCTGAAGCTGGAGCTCACCTCACCACTGAACAGGTTACAGCAACAGGAAGAGAACTCATCTCTTACCTGTGTGCAAAACTTTTATCTGTGCCTCTTGCTATTTTACTTTCATCTTAGACTAAATATTCACTATGGAGACAGTATCTGGCACTTAGCATATCTGAAGTAGGACATTTAGACCAAATGAGTCACACTGATGTTCTTATCTCCTCTGTAAAGGACTCTGAGAGCTTCAAAGAGTGTTCCTTGTATGGAGGAGGGCCTTTGTCTTGCTACTTTTTCATTCCAAAGCTTTCTTGAGAAAGCATCAGACTTGACTCTTCGGTCTGTCCTCGTTTTAAGAAAGAAGATGTAGTTCTTTATTAATAATGAAAATCCTTCTTTGTACCTTACTCAGCTACATGGCCCTTCATAATTATTGCACGATCCTCTATCAGTGGTAAGGTCTGTAGTATTTAAACACTGACCTTGAGTTGAGGGTTCATTAAATTCTTCTAGGGTGGGACAACTCCAGAACCAAGGAGTTGTTGAACTTTCTAACTAGCACTGGGAAGCTGTTTCCTTTCCCAAGGCAATCAGTTACAAAAGCATGTAGGCCTGGCTATGAGGAGCTGCAGAACAATCTGCAGAGGTCCCTGGCTACCCTCCCACATCGATTCAGCACAGCACCATGAGGTGGGGTTAGCTGTCTTGGATAATTCACTTGAGTTAACTCACAGTATGATGTTGCAGCATGTTTATGGTTTCCAGTTCCATGATTAGCTCAGTCCATATGTAACTCATGGATTTCTGCTCTTCATCCCTGCTTTCAGCAGCTGATAGCTCTGAGGGCACAAAAACAAAGCCACCACAAGCAACAGGGTTGATCAGAACATCAAGAGACTCTTTACCTCTAGGATTACCTGGAAAAGCAGAGTTCTCATGTTCATGTGCTCCCTCAGCTCTGTGTTCTTCTCTGAGTAGTGCTGTACTGCTCTTTGAGAGCTGTGGATGCCTTGAGAACAGTGCTGAAGAATTTTCACACCAATAGATGTTATTTCAAAGAAGTGGTGAGCATGTGATGCAGTACCGTTGGGTTAGTCCTCTTCTGTGACTGTTGTCTTTCACTGAAAGTACTTTTGTCCCTATTTTTCATTCTCTTTTAAGCATCCTACCCTGAAAAGGTAAAGGAACTGAAGAAGATTTACCCAGACCTCAGTGAGCACAATAGAACCACAGAATGGAAGGGGTTGGAAGGGACCTCTGGAGATCATCTAGTTCAACCCCCTCTGCTAACTCAACTTCACTTAGGTTGCACAGGAATGTGTCCAGCTAGGTTTTGAAAGTGACCAGAGAAGAAGACTCTATAACCTCTCTGGGCAACCTGTTCCAGTGCTCCAGCAACCCCAAAAGAGGTCCAAAGATTGCAAAAGGACAGTTTTTCTATAACACACAAAGTCACTGAATGTTTTTCCTGTAGTCTGTAAGTGTTTGAGAAAAACTCAGTGCTCAGACTGTTCCATATTCCATTTTTTTGCTCACTGGTGTCTATCTATAGATGCTTCCCACTGTGTGCAAGTTCTTTGATTTTTCCTTATCTGCTTTATAAAACAACCCCAAACAAACAACAACAACAAAACAAAACAAAAAAACCCCACCAAACCAACCCACAAAAAAACCAAAATAGCTTTTGTAAGGCAGTGCAAAATATCTGCATAACTCCTTTCAAGCCAGCCCTTGTCCTCCAGAACAGAAAGGTGCATTATCAAGAAGTGATGTTTAGGAAGACTGAAGGTGATTGCTGGGTGCTCATCCCTATGTGTGTGTTTGTTTCACAGGATGTTTGGGGTTGGAAGGGACCTCTGGAGATCATCAAGTCCAACCCCACTGCCAGAGCATCGCCACAGAACCTAGTGCAGGTTGCACAGGAATGCATCTAGACAGGGTTTGAAAGTCTCTAGAAAGGGAGACTCCACAACCCCTCAAGGGAGCCTGTTCTAGTGCTCTGGGACCCTTACAGTAAAGAAATACTTCATGTTGAGGTGCGACTTCCTGTGCTATAGTTTTTACCTATTACCCATTGTTCTGTCACAGGGCACAACTGAGAAGAATTTGTCCCTTCCATCTTGACCCCCAGCCCGCAGATATTTCACAGAATCATAGAATGGTAAGGTTGGAAGGGACCTCAAGGATCATCTAGTTCCAACCCCCTACCATAGGCAGGGACACCTCCCACTAGTACAGCTCACTCAAGACCTCATCCAATCTGGCCTTGAACACCTCCAGGGAGGGAGCAGCCACAATCTCCCTGGGCAACCTGTACCAGTGTCTCACCACCCTCATTGCAAAGAACTTAATCCTAACATCCAGTCTAAATCTCCCCTCTGCCAGCTTAAACCCATTGCCCCTTGTCCTGTCATTGCAAGACCTTGTCAATAACCAGACCAAACAGCCCCAGATCCCTCAGCCTCTCCTCACAGGGCACTGCTCCAACCCCTTCATCATTGTTGTAGCCCTCCTTTGGACTCTCTCCAGTAGATCCCTGTCCTTCCTGGACCGGGGAGCCAAAGACTGAATACAATATTCCAGGTGAGATCTCACCAGGGCAGAGTATAGGGGAAGGAGAATATTTCTACCATATGCTTGAAAACACTGAGACAGAGATTTTTTTCTTGTTCTGAAAGACTAAGAGTCTGAAGGAGTAGGTTAAATCCTGATGATTACAAAGGACATCAACCTGCAAGGGTTCTGCCCTGCAGAGACATATCCAGCACATGGCTGTTCATCCTCTTCAAGTGACACAGTGTTCCTGGGAGTCCTGCTGTAAAAAAAAATGATGGTGTATTTTGGAAACAAGAAGTCCTTTCATAGCTATCTTGGATGCTCCTGATCTGAAGCTGGCTGCCACAGTTTTCAAGTGCATTGAATAATGCTTGCATGTTGATTTAGCAAGGAAAATAATGAAGATTGTGTCCAGCTTACTGCACAGGAAGTCCTTAGTTGTCCTTCATGCTTGACATTTCCATGTTACACAACAGTCCCATCTAGAAAGGTTACTGGTTCAGCCAGTTTAGTGCTCACTCTTCTAGACTATCTGGTCAGATTTAGCTCACACACCAGAATCAAAACTCATTGGTCACTCCAGGTTTGTGACAGCATCATTAAGACAATTTTTAATTTGTTTTGTGTAGCCCTTGGCATAGAGAAGATAGAAGAGCAGTGGTGTAAAAAACAGGGATTCAGTGTAGCAGTACACAGATATCTAAGCATCTTGGTGGCACTGCAGGAGCCCCATACAGAAAAGAAATTAGATGGCCCAGAGCTGCTTCCTCTTAATTGCTCTGATTGCTCCATCCCTGGAGGTGTTTAAGGCCAGGTTGGATGGAGCTTTGAGCAACCTGATCTAGTGGAAGGTGTCCCTGTCCATGGAGGGAGACTTGGTAGAGGTTAGAACTAGATGATCATTAAGGTCCCTCCCAATCCAAGCCATTCTATGAGGTTTACATTTCCTAACAAATATTTTCAACCGTTTTCCTTATACTTGGTTTTCCTTTTTGTTGCAATACACCTGTCAGGGATTTTTTTTTTTTTCCTTTGGATATTTTGGAAGAGGCACATCTCATTCCTCAGCTATGTTTGTTGCAATCTTTGTGAGAAAGTTAAAGGCTTAGCTAGCCCTAGAGCTTCACATCCTTAGAAAATGCAACTAAAAAGTTTACTACAAAGGGTGGAGAAGAATCTGTACCCCAGAATCAGCAGAACTTACTCCATACAACAAGCTTGTACTTCAGCATCTATTGAAGGTGCATCAGTAAGCTTTTGTGAGACTTCTCATGGCATGGAGTGGTCTGACGACAGTAAACTGTGGCCTAGTGACTTCAGGAGTAGGGATGTTTTCAGTCATGTCTCCTGCCTGTTATTGTGGACATCACCCTTCTGGAAGCTTTATGAACTTTGACTTCCATATTGTGAAGAGAGAAGGAGCTACAGGAAGAGAGCCAGCTGTGGGGATCATCTGCAGGACAAGAGTCAGTGCTGACCTCACTGTCTTTTGAAAAAAAGTGTTAACAGAATAGACCACATCTGTGATGACACAGACTGCCCAGAGATGTCATGGAGCCTCCTTCTCTGGAGACATTGGAAGCCTGCTTGGATGCCTTCCTGTGTGACCTGCTCTAGGTGATACTGCTCTGGCAGGTGGATTGGACTTAAATGATCTTTGGAGGTCCCTTCCAGCCCCTAATGTTCTGTGATTCTGTGACTGTTGGTCTGTTCTCTTAAACCTGCCTTTCCTCTGAGCGTTTAAGTGCCAAATATGACCCTTAGTTGCAAAAGCTGTTTAAAATGCAGAATTCATTCCAGTTGGGAATCTTTGCTTTATTGGTGCCTGCTCCTGTTCCTCCTTTTCTGCAGTTCTGGTTTGTTTGAGTCAGTAGCTGAAGTTTGAGCTTTGCTTTCTAGTTCCTCTTACCTCTGGTGAGTATAACCATTCTCTCAATTTATGCCAGTGGCAAAGGTGACATCAAATCTTGCCAGTGTCTCTCAAATATTATTAGCAGGAAATGTTTAAGCTTCACACAGAGTGTTCCCTTCTAATGATGAACCAGCAGCATTAACCCAGTCATGTTCAGATGGGCTGGTCTTTTTATGATAGATTTGTCTTAAATGCACTTCTAAAACAGTAGTAAGCAAAAATGTGAATGAGACTTGAGCTGCCAAATGGAAGTAAGTGGTTTCTTAAATCACTTGGATGTTAAATCAGGTATGTAAAACTGGTGAGAAATTTGCTGGTCTTTGTGCTACTAATAAAGGAGGGTGGTTAGGAAATTGCTATTTGAACTGAAAAGAACTGCATGTAGTGCACTTAATGTGTGATGAGATGTGCATTACCCAGTATGATATATTCTAGAAATAAAAAAATAATGCAGTGTTATCTGTTTCAAAGCTGAGGGAAACTCTGAGTCAAGCCAAGCTTGCTTTCTGGTGCTGAAGGATGTATTCTGTATGATATACTGTCACTACTCAAAATTCCCTAAAATCCAGGTCCTTTGCCCCAAAAATTCCTTTGCCCCTTTATAGTTTTCCTCCTAATAATGGACCAGAAGGTTATTTAAAGTTACTGCTGAGCCAGCTGCCTTCAAGACATGTTGATTAGTCTTGAGGAAGACTAAGCAGGTTGCCAGCAGGTCCCTGAATTAATGTGATCTTCTCCTTTTTTAAGAGTGATGACCTTCTAACCAAAAATGAAGCTCAGAATCACAGAAATATTCCAGTTGGAAAGGGCCCTCAGGATCACCAAGTCCAACCAAGATCCCTACTCTACAAGGTTCACCCTAAGCCATGCCCCCAAGCACTACATCCAAACAACTTTTAAACACATCCAGGGTTGGTGACTCAACCACCTCCCTGGGCAGCACATTCCAATGCCTGACTACTCTCGCTGGGAAATTTTTTTTTCCTAGTACCTGGTCTAAACTTACCCAGGGAATGCTTGAGGCCATTCCCTCTTGTTCTGCCACTAATTATCTGTGAGAAGAGACCAGCACCAACCTCTCCACAACCTCCTTTCAGGTAGCTGTAGACAGCAATGAGGGGAGACCTCTTGAATAGGTTGTTTTAAAGGATGATATTTTCTCCTGCAGAGATTTCCCTTGGCTGCTTGTTCTTTGGAGCACTGAAGTACATGCTCTCCTGAAGGTGCCTCTTCTCTGCACGTAAATAATACTTCTTTCAACTTCAAAATTCAGGAAGAGTGTTCTTCAGGACACAATGACAGCAGATGCTCAGCTTGTGCAGGCTGGTACCACTGGGAACACTGAGAATTTGGTAGGCCGTGTCCATTGGAGACACTTTTGAAGATAAATGTCCTTTTCATTTGCTGAAAACCACTTCTATTCCCCATTCCTATTAATTTTCATTTGAAGGCAAGTTGCAAGTAAGTGTGGATTAATCATCAGGAGGAAGGGTGGGTTGAAGA
This sequence comes from Eubucco bourcierii, assembly GCA_013396675.1. Taxonomy (NCBI): domain Eukaryota; kingdom Metazoa; phylum Chordata; class Aves; order Piciformes; family Ramphastidae; genus Eubucco; species Eubucco bourcierii. The sequence continues at coordinate 260,327 of VWZE01013065.1, read as the reverse complement.
GAGTGGCAAACAATGATAGGAGAATTAATATAAAGAGCAGTGAGGAGGAGAGGGCAGGTTTTGAACCATAAACCATCATGGAACTGAGGAGAAGAGGTTGAAGAAGGGCGAGGTGAGTGATGATGGGGAAGGCAAGTCTGATAGGAGAGGGATTAAAAAACTGGCAATATGGACAGATGAGAAGGGAGTTTTTAGATGAAGTTGGCTGTAGGTGAGAATCAAAATTAAAAGAGAGATACCTGAGCTCCAACTGAGTCAGAAGGGTACTGCATTAGCAAGGCAATGCAACCCCCTTCTGGGTAGCAACCTGAAATAGAGAAATGACCTGGAGAGGACAGAGGTCTCAGAAGGCAGATTAGCTGCTCAACTGCAGCTTTGTTTTGCATAACATCATCCTTGTTATGCAAACACTGCCCAATAAGCATGGGCTGTTCTCCTTGGGCTGGTCTGCCTTACTCTGAGTGGCTGGAGAGCAGCCAGGCAGAAAGGGACCTGGGGGTACTGCTTGACAGATGACAGAACATGAGCCAGCAGTGTGCCCAGGTGGCCAAGAAAGCCAATGGCATCCTGGCCTGTATCAGGAGTAGTGTGGCCAGCAGGACCAGGGAAGTCCTTCTGCCACTGTACTCAGCACTGGTCAGGCCACACCTTGAGTGCTGTGTCCAGTTCTGGGCCCCTCAATTTAAGAAAGATGTTGAGATGCTTGAATATGTCCAGAGAAGGGCAGCAAGGCTGGTGAGGGGCCTGGAGCAGAACCCTGTGAGGAGAGGCTGAGGGAGCTGGGGGTGTGCAGCCTGCAGAAGAGGAGGCTCAGGGCAGACCTCATTGCTCTCTGCAGCTACCTGAAGGGAGGTTGTAACCAGGTGGGGTTGGGCTCTTCTGCCAGGCACCCAGGGACAGAACAAGGGGACGCAGCCTCAAGCTGTGCCAGGACAGGTTCAGGCTGGACATTAGGAAAAAGTTCTTCCCAGCAAGAGTGATTGGCATTGGAATGGGCTGCCTGGGGAGGTGATGGAGTCCCCATCCCTAGAGATGTTTAAAAGGAGATTAGATGAGGCACTTAGTACCATGGTATTAGGTGATAGGTTGGACTTGGTGATCTCCAAGGTCTTTCCAACTTGGTTAGTTCTGTCATTCTGTGACCAACCTCCATGAGCTAACCAGCTCAGATGTGCAGCTCACAGTAGCTGCTTCTCAGACTTTCAGAGCTGTGTGCATATTGTCAAATGCAGGGAATTATTAAATAACTGAGACAGTGGATTCCAACCACACAACTGATTTTCCATATCCTCAATTTAGCTGTTTTGGTGGTTTTGTTTGTTTGGGGTTTTTTTTTAAGTGAAGTACATTGACTTCTGTAGAAGGACACCAATTTGTATCTGATCAGGTGTATTCATGGGCAGATTCTTTCATTTACACACCCAAAGGAAATGTGCATAATTGTTAATCCCAAAAACTGAGGGAAGTCACAGGGTAGCACTCTTGCCAAGTTGTTCTTGACACAATCTCTCCTATAACTGAATTTGCACTCCCTCAACAGAATTGAAAAGGTGCCTTTTAAAAACTGGTGTCTGAAAAGGGCATGGTAAGAAAAAAATTAAACCAAACCCTCCTGCCAGGTTTTTGGGGGTTGGTTTGGGTTTTAGATTGGGCTGTTTTTTGGTTTTTTTCCTGTTGTTGGGGGTTGTTGATTGACTTTGAGGTTGTTTGGGGTTTTTTTGTTCATTTGAGGTTTTTTGGTTTGGGTTCTTTTGGCTTGTTTTGGGTTGTTTTTTTTTTTTTTTTTGGTAGTATGGTGTGTTTTGAAGTTGGGAGTCTTGTTTTTAGGAGTTTTATTGGCAGCTTTTAAAAGTCAGCTTGTTTCCAATGGAATGATGTTGAAATGGAGGCTTGCCCACATTTTCCTTTGTAAGTCCTTGGCCAGACTCTTATTTATGGCTGAAATTGAAATTCAGTCATCCTGAGATGGATGCAGTGAGAGTGGTAGTTGGCTTCAAGTCAGCTTGCTGTCTGAGATCCCTAATACGTCCCCAAAGATCTCATCACATACCTTTGAAAGGCACCAGTGACTTAATGTGGTGTTGCAGAGGGGTTCTATATTTAGCTCTCCTCTCTTACAGGAACTGTTTCTTATTCAGGTGCCAAACTCTCTACCTTCATTCCTTGTTTCATTTCTAGCAATCTTTCTGTATTTCTGTGTTTCATGAGTCATTCTGTTTCCTTCTGAGTTGACGTGTGAGCTCAATCTGTTGTTGCTTCAAGAAATCTTATCTTCTCTCTAGTCCTAAGCAAAGGATTCTGGCTGGAAGGCAGGAGAAACTTGAGGAAGAATCACTCTCTAAAGGCTGTCAGCTATTCATGGTCCCCTGAAGCTGATATCTGTGATGAATGCTTACTTTTAAGGACACAACTCTGTAGGAATATATATATATATATATATAATAACCCCTAAGTCAAAGTTGATAAGGAAAAAACATGATGAGGAAAACCATGTAAATCTAAACTCAAACCTCAGATTTCTCAAGGGGCTTCTATTGCTGTGGGTTGGTTAGAAAGGAAATTTCAGTGAAGAGGTTCAGTGGTACTCATTTGATTTAGGATGGGACTCGAGGGAAGGATGGAAACAGATTGGTTCTTGCAGTTGGTGCTTTGAGCAAATTCACAAATAGTTAAGGTTTCCTTATGGTCTTAAAAAATCTAATGGTGACAGTGTTAGAGTATGGGAGAGGTGATGTCTGATTTCTCCATCACCTTAATAACAAGACTTGTTATTTCTTCTGTGACTGAACTTGCTGAAATTGGCATTGCTCCATTTGAAGTCAATGGATCTTGAAGCTGTGAAGCAGAGGGTTTGGAGGAGTGGAGTGAGTCTTGGCTGAGAACTGGCTCCTAATGCTTTCTTCTAGCTTCTTGAGACACTAAATACTCCAGATTGGTTTTAGATGTAGTGCTGCCAAATGTTCTAGGAATCCTCTGCCACTCCATTAAGCTTAGCTGCAGTGAAGGTCCTGTAAAGAGTAAGTGATAACAGCTTTGCCTTCTTCAGCTCCTGGTGATAGCCCTTCTTCTCAGCACCATGTTAAAAAACAGAAGAAGAAATCCATATACACAAAACTGATCTTATCTGGAATTATGTCTTCTGCAGCTTTTAAAAGTGTCTGTAACATGAACCCTGAAGATTTGTGAGGGAAGTGCTTTCAAAACTGCTTTTTGTTAAAGAGGAAATGTGCTTCACCAGAAGAGGGATGTGCCTGTGCAAATGTGCCATGTCATTTTGTGGGTCACATTCTGTTAGCAACTTTGCTCTGCAGAAATTGATTGCTCCCATTTGGGGTCTGAATTAAACCAAGCAGATAGTTTCTGGATTTTCTCGAAGTGGTGTTATGTTGGGGTTGTTTTTTCTTTCTTAATCTTAGAATTGTGTAGATTCTCTGCTCTGATTGCCAACTTTGGAGGTACAAAACCAATTAGGATGTTGAAACAACCTGAGACTGGACTGGCTTTAAAATCTGTGTTCTTAAATAGTGTCTAGCTATAAGGTGACTTTGGGATGTGCACTGTCTTTCAATCAATCAGCTGGTTTTTGCTGAGGAAATTCCTGGTTCAGGGGCCAGGCTGCAACCACCACCCATATTTACTGCTTAAGAAACCATTGGAGCAGGTCAGTGCTTCCCTTGTAACCATGTGAAAGTCTCCTGAGCAGTTGCAGAAGTGTTTACTGGAGTCTCCCCATATGGGCTTCTCCCTTCTCATGATTTATAGAAGGTTCATTCTTATAAGCCATCTCATCTTCCATTTTCTCTAACGACAAGACTGGAGCCAAGTTGGAAAATTATCAGAGTCTTCTAAACCTTTTCCTCTCAAAAATTACTCTAAAATCTGGTATGTCAACATACCTTACCTAATATCTGTCATCATCAAGGCTGCTTGAACTAGTATGAGATGGGAGAGGTTTCCCAGCTTGCTGGAGAAACCTATTGTGATATTAGAGAAAAGTGTAATTTGGATATGAGCCAAGGCTTTGCATATTGGAAAACTTCAAATATTGAAGAATTGGAAACCATCTGTCTGTCCATCTCAATAAAGGAGCTAGCAGCTCAGACAGCTCAATCTCTTGCAACCCTGTGATGCCATTTAGCTTGTTGCTTCTGGCTGTAGGGCAAGGTAGGGAAGTGCAATGCATGTATGGCACTCAGTGTAGGCTGGATCAATCAATCTGGTTTCATGCTTCTTTTGCATAGGAGGACTCCATCTGTGTTCTTTATAAAAGCTATTTATTATGTTAATAATAATGCAGAAATCTCAGAAATCTACTCTTTTTTTTTTTTCCTTTGTTTCCACTCTACCCAAATTTGGTTTGGTTTTGAGTGGTTTTGTTTGTTTGTTTGTTTTTGTTTTTTTTACTTAAAAGTGCTTTCCTTGGACAAAAGTTCACATTTTTTCTCTCCACCTGGAGACAGGAATCAGAAACACCAGAGGAAGATCTTGGTCTCTTTCAAGGCTAACAAATCATCATCTCATAGGTAAAGGATGGCCATTTTTTAAAATTTCCATGTACATGTCCATCAGCAAGTTCAAGTTTTAATGTATATAAACAAATGCAGGTAAAGATCTTCTCAAAAGTCTCTTCTGCTCATAGCTCTGCAGAGTATGTTCACTTTGCTTGGCTAAGAGAAGAGCACCAATGAATGACAGAGTTAGTAGAGCAAACTATAAGCAAAGGAATGGCTGAGGAATTAAAATGTGTATGAAAATCAGTGTAATTCCTGTGTTTTACAATGGTCCTATTTCTCCCTCAGTTGTCAGTTTTGTGCACTAGAAGTTAAAAGATCCATGAGCACAAACACCAGCAAATGTCTTCTCCACAGAGGAGAGCTGGTGGGGCTTGCTGACTTGCACTGGCATCGTTTCAGCTTTAAAATATTTAAAGTTTATTGACTGGGTTAAGCTGCCCAGCAGAGAGAGAACTGGGCGTGATGATTGACAGCCAACTGAAGGTGAGTCAGCCTGTGCCCAGGTGGCCAAAAGTGCCAACAGCATCCTGACCTGTGCAAGTAATAGAGTGGCCAGCAGCACCAGGGCAGTGATTGTGCTTTTGTGCTCAACTTTGAGTGCTGTGTCCAGTTTTGGGGCCCTTACTGCAAAGGACATTGAAGTGCTAGAGCATATCCAGAGAAGGGCAACAAAGCTGGTGAAAGATCTGAAGATCAGGTCTGGTGAGGAGCAGCTGAATGAACTGAGGTTGTTCAGTCTGGAGAAGAGATTGAGGCAGACCTCATTGCTCTCTAGCACTCCGTGGAACAGGTTGTAGTGAGGTGCGGGTTGGTCTCTTCTCCCTAGTATCAGGTGGTAGAATGAGAAGAAATGATCTGAAATTGTGCCGGGGTGGGTTAGTTTGGAGATGAGAAAAAATGTCTTTCCTGCAGGAGTGATCAGGGATTGGAACAGGCTGCCCAGGGAGGTGGTGAAGTCATCATTCCTAGAGGTGTTCAAGAATCTCATGGACATAGCGCTTTGGGCCATAGTTTAATGGGCACCACCATGGGTGATGGTTGGACTCAATAATCTTAGAGGTATTTTTCAACCAAAACAATTCTGTGATTCTCTAATGAACTGCTCTTGTCCCAGGACAGGGTATTTCCTCTAAAGGGTGCAATTTAATTAAAGTAATAGAGCTGATTCTTACTTGCATTAGGTCATTCACACATTTTGATGGCTGGAAGGAGATTTGCAGTGACCTGAAGTTACTCTATTAACTATGCTACATCACCTTTTAGTTCTCTTTGCAGTAAGGGCAATTAAAAGTCAGGCGTAATTGAATTTTGTACTTCCTTATAATTAACAAATATATAAAATGGCTTAAGACAATCTGGAGGCTTTGGGCTGGGTTTGGTTTTTGGGTTTTGGTTTGTTTTTTTTCCCCCTCTAGCCTCTGTGCTATAATAAGTCTATCATTGTTGAATAATGGCAAAGCCAGGAGCATGTTCTTCTTTCTTCTGGTGAATAAAGGAAAATGTCAACGCAAGGACCAGATTAGATATTCCGCGCAGGAGATCAAATTGTTCTTCGTGGCAAAATCGCTTCATTAGGACAATTAAGGCAGAGGTGTTGTGACTGGGTGTAGCAAGTGCTGAATAGTCTCACGTTTCTACTAAGTGCTCTAAGTTCCTGTCTCCTGTTAAGCAATGGGAGGTGGGGATTCAACAAAGAGGAAAGCTCTTTCTGTGGGGGAATTGCACAGGGCTGGAGCAGCTTTCTGTGACAGCAGGAAGCGTGGAGCTCGCCTCGCCTGCAGAGTGCAGGTTCCTGGGTGAATTCTCAAGCCTGACAACAGTAGCTTTGCCTCAATTGCAAGTAGGCTGCTGTGACTCAAGGCAGAAGTGACATTAGGTCACTTAAATAATGAAGGCCACAGACTCTCTTCCAGAATGTGGTATTAAGCTTAACCCTTTGAACCAAATATATCTCCTTGAAAGTCATCTCACTTTCATGATTCACTGTCTTCTTGGGGGTGTGTTTTCCTTTCAAAAGAGAATATTCTGGAAAATGGTCAATGCAATCATCTTCACTTACCATAAAATTTCCTTTGTTTTAACTGTATGCACACCTCAGACACTACAAGAAGGACACTTAAGATGGTGCAACATGTCCAGAGAAGGGCAGTGAAGCTGGCAAAGAGTCTGGAGAGCTGAGGGATGTGAGGTTGCTTAATCTGGAAAAGAGGCAAAACAGGGAGACCTTCTTGGTTCTCTGCAACTACCTGAAAGAAGGTCATAGTGAAGTGAGAGTTGATCACTTTTCCTTAGTATCAAGTGATAGAATGAGAGGAAATGACCTCAGATTGCACCAGGGGAGGTTTAACTTGGATATTGGGAAAGATGTCTTTGCTTCAGGAGTGGTCAGGCATTGGAACAGACTACCTGGGGAGGTGGTGGAGTCACCATCCCTGGAAAGTGTTAAAAAAACATGTAGACATAGCACATGGTTTAGTGTTCCCAATGGTGTTGGTGTGACAGTTGGAGTTGATCCTAAAGGTCTTTTCCAACTGAAACAAATCCATGATTCTGTATTTTAGCAGTATTTCCCAGCCATGTATTTAAAGAAAAACCTGGATTTTCATTCAAGTATACATTGAATGGCATGGAATGTTGATGGAAAATTGGTTTGTGTGGAGCTCTCTTTGCTACAGCTGTAGGGCATCTGTCCACAGACAGCATGTGCACCAGCATTACATGGAGAAGGTGGGGACAGGGGAACACCTGTGACCTCCAGTGTGCACTTGTAGCCCAAAAAGCTAACCAGATCCTGGGCTGCATCAACAGAAGCATGGCAAGCAGGTCAAGGGAAGGGATTCTCCCTCTCTACTCCACTCTGGTGAGACCCCACCTGGAATACTGCATCCAGATCTGGAACCTCTATTACAGGAAGGATATGGACGTGCTGAAACATGTCCAGAGAAGAGCCACAAGGATGATCAGAGGACTGGAGCTGCTCTGCTGTTGAGACAGAGTGAGAGAGTTTGGGATGTTCAGTCTGGAGAGGAGAAGACTCTGAGGAGACCTTATTGTGGTCTTCCAGCATCTGAAGGGTGCTGCAAGAAAGCTGAGGAGAGACTTTTTAGGGTGTTGGGTAGAGCTAGGACTAAGGGAAATGGAGCAAAACTAGAAGTGGGTAGATTTAGACTGGATGTTAGGAAGAAGTTCTTCCTCATGAGGCTGGTGAGACACTGGACCAAGTTTCCTGGAGAGGTGGTAGAAGCCTCATTCCTGGAGGTTTTTAATGCCAGGCTTGATGTGGCTCTGAGTAACCTGATCTAGTGGCAGGGGGTTTGGAGCTAAATGATCTTTGAGATCCTTTCCAGCCCTGGTAATTCAGTGGTTCTGTGACTTCCCCACCTACAGGGAAGGCATTCAGACCTGCTCTGGCACTGCCCTTGGAGAACTCCTCTGAGTACTTGTCTAGATTTAAGGTGGATTTTTTAACAAAAGTTACTCCAAAATCATTTCAGACCAAGTAGGGAATTACTTCCAGCTAATTCCTGAACCTGAATTCGGGCAGCTCTGGCTTTTGAACCCATTCATTTGTCTGCAGAGGTCTGTTGGCAGCCACAGGAAGAGCTCAAGGTTTGGTGTGTTAGTGAGAGTCCTCCATGCCAAGGCATCTAGAGAAAGAGGCAGAGCTGCCCTTCAGACAGGGCTGGAGTGCTTTTTGATAACTGAGGGACTGAACAAACCAAGGCTGTTCATTTCTGGAATGAAGCCATTCTTGAATTAAATTTCAAGCATGTGTCATTTTTTATTTCTCCTCTTCTCCTCCACTTTAGAAGTGGATAAATACAGTAGAGGGAATGGGAATCATGGGTATTAGATTAATACTCTGAAAATGTTCCTGTAAGTTCTGGAGTCAGAAAGCAAGAAGGTACCAGCAGGTTTTCCCTAAAGGCTTCTCAAACTTGAGTCTTATCTCTTTCGTAATTCTCAATTATCCTGTCTCCAAGGTCATAATTGTACTCTTTATGATTATGGACCACCATATGTGTAGGGGATGTTATCAGAATGCTGTGACCCTTGAAATCTGCTGTAGGTTTACCCACAAGAGGCATTTCTTATCTCCTCCAAGCATGCTGTCTTGATACTCTCTGCTCTCTGCATCTCTGGCATGTCAACAAGACATAGCCTTTTTATTGCTCTTGCTGCCCCAGGAGAGGTCTCCTAAGCAGCAAAACTGCATTTAGAGCAGGGTTATGTGGGATGAGAAGATGAGGAATTTGGGGAAAAGAGACCACCTACATTTCAGATTTGATGGTGTGATGACTTAGGAATAAGTCCACCACTTGGGAGTGGTGTAATTAAAGACAGTTAATCAAAGCAGGGAAAGATGCATATTTGCTAAAGGATTGCTACTGTCTTTATTATCAAATAGCATTCAAACAGTGGCAGATTTTAGAGTTTATTTTAAAATAGCACAAATTGAAAACCCTCAACCCCCCAGTATGTAACAAAATAAAGAAATTGGCATAAATGAACATATATCTATAAGACTGGAGGAAGACTGGTACAGCTAATGAGCAAGGAAGGAAATTGCCCTGTAAATCCAATAGCAATAGGAAATTGTTTTATCAGGGCTCCTAGAGTAGCTGCATATGATGTGATTGATGTGATCATGTAAAATATTGATCACTGTGAACCTTCAGCTGTGAGAAGGTAGCACAAGTTAGAGAAATATACATGAAATGCATGCAATGCAGCTTTCAAAAGGCTGACTACAGAGTGGGGCTGCAGGAGGAAGGGAAAATAAAACCAGGCAAGCATTGAAGTTTGACTAGCAAGACTCTCTGGCATTATTCAGATGGGGATGCAGTGGCTCTTTGTCACCCCAAAAAAACCCAAAAAACCAACCAAACCCAAAAACCACACACACACAAATCTCTGTCTTGACACATAAGAGTAGGTTTTCATTTTACAAATGGCGCTGGATTGAGAGTCAAGCAGATAATGGGAAGCAATTTAATCTGATACATGAGGAGGATTAATTTTCAGTACCCGGGTTGTAACAGGGCAGCACAACTCAATGCAGATAAATGGGAAATAATAAGCTTAGGAGTAAAGAACCCATAGTAAATAACTGCTCAGGTGGATGCTGCAGCAAGCTGACTAGGGGAAAAGAACAAGAAGTCACTGGACAAAAATTGCCTATTCAGCAGCAAAGCCAAAGAGAGGAAATGAGATATTGAACTGCTGCTGCTGAAGGGGAAATAACAGAGAACTGAAGACACTGGTGAGCGCTCACCACTGCTCTCTAACGGTGGTGGTAAAAGGCAGAGTGCAAGTTTCAAAGGGAAATGAAACTCCCGTGAACAGAAATGGTCCCTAAGGGTCAGAAAACTTTACAGAAAGCCAAAGCCCTGGTTTTGAGAGAAGTAGAGCATTTGTAGTTTTGTAGCACATAGGCACAAGACATTTAACTCCTTTCCACCAATGCCAGGTGGGATTTGATTCATGTGATTTAGAATTTGTATGTTCATAAAAATCATAGAATCATAGAATCATAGAATGGTAAGGTTGGAAGGGACCTCAAGGATCATCTAGTTCCAACCCCCTGCCATAGGCAGGGACACCTCCCACTAGTACAGGTTACTCAAGGCCTCATCCAATCTGGCCTTGAACACATCCAGGGAGGGAGCATCCACAACCTCCCTGGGCAACCTGTTCCAGTGCCTCACCACCCTTACTGTAAAGAACTTCCTCCTAACATCTAGTCTAAATCTCCCCTCTGCCAGTTTAAGCCCATTGCCCCTTGTCCTGTCATTGCAGGACCTTGTAAATAATCCTTCCCCAGCCTTCCTGTAGGCCCCCTTCAGATACTGGAAGGCTACTATCAGGTCCCCTCGAAGCCTTCTCTTCTCCAGGCTGAAGAGCCCCAACTCCCTCAGCCTGTCCTCATAGGAGAGCTGCTCCAGCCCTCTGATCATCTTTGTGGCCCTCCTCTGGACCCGCTCCAACACTTCCATGTCCTTCCTGTGCTGAGGGTTCCAGAACTGCACACAGTACTCCAGGTGGGGTCTGACGAGAGCAGAGCAAAGGGGCAGAATCCCCTCCCTTGCCCTGCTGGCCACGCTTCTCTTGATGCAGCCTAGGACTCGGTTGGCTGTTTGGGCTGCATGTGCACACTGCAGGCTCATGTTGAGCTTTTCATCAACCCAGACTCCAAGGTCCCTTTCCTCAGGGCTGCTCTCCAACCATTCACCACCCAGCCTGTATTTGTGCTTGGGATTGTGCCTACCCAGGTGCAGGACCTTACACTTGGCCTTATTGAATTTCATCAGGTTGGCCTGGGCCCACCTCTCCAGCCTGTCCAGGTCCCTCTGGATGGCATCCCTGCCCTCTAGCAAGTCGACTGTGCCACACAGCTTGGTGTCATCTGCAAACTTGCTGAGGGTGCAAAAAATCAAAACCAAAGCAAGAAGGCTGCCAAAGGAAAAACCACAGAGATCTGTGATGGTCAAAGGGCGAAACCCAAGCTGTGGAGCAGAGCTCTCTTGAGGAATTTGCATCTTTGGCATCATGAGAGTGAGTCACCTTTAATGTCTGACTGGGATGAACTGCATGGCTCTATGACAGAAGGAACCAAAGTACAAGGCTCAGAAGAAAGGAGAATGTAGTCTGTACTGTTGTGTTGCTTTTGCAAAAGGTTCCTCTGCCTCTCTGCTTAAAGCTGTGATGCTTTTGCCTTCTGTGTTTTTATTTCTCCTCTTGTTGTGGAATGTATTGCTCTGCTGACTTGATCCAGCTTAGGTTTTCTTCTACGTCCGTAGCATAGTGTTAGTGCTGGTTTAACCATAATGGAGAAGTCAGGCATAGTTTGTAGGACAAGGCACTGTTTCTAGCTCAAGCTAGCAAAAATGCTACTTCTCCTTAAAGCTCTTGCTCAGTTTGTACTTCAAGCATACCAGAAATGCCTCCTTTTATTCAGTATTTGCCCCCACCTGGCAAAGCTTCTGTCTCCTTTCCTGACACCATTTGGTTCAGCGCTCAGGGTGGCTGTGAGCACCATTCTGTGTTTACTTGTGGCAGAAATAAATAACCTAGATCTCATGCTTACACATTGTGCAACTGGTCTTGAAAGGTTAACACAGGTGGCAAAGCCTGCTCTAGGACTGAGATTGCTAAAGAGTATGTCCTTTTAGTTAAGGCTGTATATATTTTGAGCTAGAGAGTAAAGCAAAAAAGGGGTGGTGGTGCCTGTTGTTTCTGTAATTGGATTATGATAATATCTATCCATGATTTAGTATTATCTCCTATAACAGAAACTGTTTTGTTCCCACCCAAATTCATGATAGTCTAAGTAGAGACTCAGAGGTGTTATTTTTCTCTTAAGTAATCATAGAATGGTTTTGTGGGGGAAGGGACCTTCAAGATCATCTAGTTCCAATCCCACCCCTGCCATGGACAGGGATCCCTTCTGCTAGACCAGGTTGCTCAAAACCTTGCCCAAGCTGGCTTTGAGCACCTCCAGAAAGGGGATATCCACAACCTCCCTGGGCAACCTGTTTCAGTGTCTCACCACCCTCACTGTAAAGAATTTCTTTCTAATATCCACTTTAAAGGTACCTTTCTCAAGCTCCCCTCTTGTCCTGTCACAACAGACCTTTGTAAACAGTTAAAGCCCTGCTGTCCATTCTTAGGCTGCTTGTAGGAAATCAGTGGCCCTTCTTTCAATGTGTTAGAGACCTTTTAGATGTGAGTGTGGTTGACCCAGTAATAGTCTTGTGTGTCCTCCTGCAATATACACCTGCCAAAAATGTTGGGTTGTGTTCTGAGGTCTGTGTTCTAAAGATGCCAAATTTACCTTTCGAGGTAAAATACTAAAGGTAGTAGACACATAGGAACAAGATACTAACCTCCAGGGATACTCTGGCATTCCAGCTTAACAGCAAATTAATTAGAAAGGAAAGTAATTAAAGAATGAACATTAATTAAAGATCAACCATTTCAGCAACTGTTCTCTTCCCCCACTGTTAATGTACATATTGTTTAAGGTCAAACTCTATAGCATAGAACTCTCATAATCCTTGTTGTAGTGAGGTGGGGGTTGGACTCTTCTTCTTACTATCAAGTGATAGAACAAGAAGAAATGGCCTCAAGGTGCAGCAGGGGAGGTTTAGGTTGGATGTTAGAAAAAATTTCTTCGCTGTAGGAGCAGTCAGGCATTGGGACAGGCTACCCAGGGAGGTGGTGGAGTCACCATCACTGGAAGTGTTCAGAAAGTGTGTAGACATGGTACTCTGGGGCATGGTTTAATTGCCATGGTGATGTTGAACTTGATAATCTTGCAGGTCTTTTCCAACCAAAACAATTCTGTGATCCTGTGCCTCAGGTACACCAACTGGCAGCTCTGAAAAATGGAAGCTTATTTCAATATATAGGCTGGGACTGGGTTATAAAACCACTTGCAGATCCTTGTGGGAACAATGTGGCCTGGTGGTCTTTGTGCAGGCAGACAAAGCTGCCTGTCCATAGAGAGAGGGTAGCCTTTGTACTTGTTTCCTCCTTCCCACTGTAACCCTATGGGTGCTTAGAGCCAGCACTGGACCTGGTCCTCCTGAAACCATCCAAGCAGAAAGAAGGACCATTACTGCCAGACTTATTTTCCAGCGCCCATTATAACAACAGAATGGTTTTATGTGTGAAATGGAGGTAAATGTAAGTGCTCATGATCCACAACATAAAGTCTGGGTGTCCATTGCAGTGCTCAAGCTGGGCAAAGCATCTTCATTGATTCTTTTGTCTCTCAGTGCACACATCCATTTGAATACATGAATGTCCAAACAGGTTTGCATATATCCTATTTTTCTGCTAATTATATTTTTATGGCTTCAGAATTCAAAAGTGAGATTTATTTTTATAAAGCCTTGTGCATATCTAATGAGAGGCTCAACATGAAAGCTTTTTCCATCCTCAGGTACCTTGGGAATGTGAGAGTGTAGAAGCCCTGCTGCTGTACTAGGGCACTCTTCAATTATACATCTTTTCGTCATGATCTTCTAAATCAGAGTAACCCAGAATGAGTTTAACATGGTCCTGTAATTACTAAACCTTGTTCTGCCTATTCACCACTTGAATATACAGCTGTGAAAGCATTTTAATAGAAGGCTATATGGTAATGGGTTTGATCTCCTATGTTAAAATCTCTTATTGCAGCTAAGTAATAGACACAGGGGACAGAGGAGGTGTGAAGCAGCTTATGGACAGGGCAGTTTGAACTTTGTGATCTGATCTGGAGGTAGAACTGAGAGCAGTTCAGGAGCAGCTGTTCCTTTTCAGAGAATTGTTAAGGCTGGAAAAGACCTCTAGTTTCATCGAGTCCAGCCATCAACCCAACACCACCATGACCACTAAACCATGGCCCAAAGTGCCATTCCTACCCATGTTTTTAACACCTCCAGGGAGGGTGACTCCACCACCTTCCTGGGGAGCCTGTTCCAAAGCCTGACCACTCTTGCAGGAAAGACAGTTTTCCTAATACTCAACCTAAACCTCCCTTGCTGCAACTTGAGGCCATTTCCTCTCATTGTATCACATGTTACTTGGGAGATGAGACCAATCCCCACTTCACTGCAACCTCCTTTCAGGGAGTTGTGGAGAGCAATGAGGTCTCCCCTGAGGCTTCTCTTCTCCAGACTTAGCAACCCCAGTTCCCTCAGCTACTCCTCACCAGCCCTGTTCTCCAGACCCTTCATTGGATTTCTTGTCCCTCTCTGGATATGCTCCAGCACTCCAGCACTGTAGTGAGGGCTTCAAAACTGAACATGATAGTGAAGCTGTGGCCTCCCCAGTGCTGAGGACAGGGGGACAACTACATCCTGGGAAGGGACTTGTAATGACAGGATGAAGAGTAATGGGCTTAGACTGGCAGAGGGGAGATTTAAACTGGACGTCAGGAAGTTCTTTGCAGTGAAGGTGGTGAATCACTGGCACATGTTGCCCAGGGAGGTTGTGGCTGCTCCCTCCCTGGAGGTGTTCAAGGCCAGGTTGGATGAGGCCTTGAGCAACCTGTTCTAGTGGGAGGTGCCCCTGCCTATGGCAGGGGCTTGGAACTGGATGAACTTTGAGGTCCCTTCCAACCTAAACCATTCTATGATTCCCTGGTCCTCCATCCAGACAAGAATGCTCTTGACCTTGACCACCTGGGCACATGCTGGTTCATGTTCATCACTCAAACACTGCCCAGTGCTCTCCAAATCCATCATGCTGCCATTCTTGCCAGCATGAATACACTTTCTGAAGCCTTCTGATCTCTGCCAGTTCAGCAGAGCTGATGTAGATGTCACCACAGAGATGTTGAACTGTGTAACCTTAATGCTGTTCAGTAATTCTAATTGTTGATACAGTCTCATAGATCAGGATTCTGTAGTCTGCCCTGTCAGTAACCCGTTGGGCAGTGCTGAACTTGCATATAGATCTTGCAGTGACACAGAGGGACCCCTGATTACCACAGTCCATGGAAGGCGATCACTGTAACTGGGAAGTAATGGTTGATAATGGTCTGTCAGACCGTGCTGGGTGGGTTGTACCAGGGTCCATGTGCTGCCCTGTCTATGGCAGCTCCCCTTGCTGCAAACTTTGCTCAGTAGTGCTCCCTGATACCAACTCTTCTCTGGCCCTGCAGCACCAAGCATGTAGTAATTATTCTAACATTGCATTATGCAGCGTCAGGAAAATTAGTGTTACCCAAGGCAATTTTCTATACATTACCAATTTCTTTTCCAGTTATCACTTTAAATTAGGACAAAACGCTCTGAGATTCAGGACTTGATGTGAGGCTCCAACCAAAGCAACAGAAATGTGTGCAAGAAGGGAGCTGGTTTTGTTCTGTGCTTTGCCTTTCACTTTCATGCAACTTTATGGTATGTCCTAGAGTGAAAACAGATTTTCCAAAGCGTAGGTAGAGAACCTCTCTGGCTTGTGATGTAGACAAGGGAGAAAAAGATGGAAAAACCCAGAAGGGACTCATCAGGAGTGGGTTTTCAGGGTCTAACCTTGGAGCTTCAGCCATGGGGGCTCGGTACCATTATTAGTCTGACACAAATATTTATTAGAAATATTTATTGCCACTCATTGTGTTGAAATTCACTGTCATGAAGCTCTATCTCAGTAGTCTTTTTTGCAACATGCCTGTGTTCAGCCCCAGGTCTGAGAATCAAACCTCCACCTTTTCTCACTTCATTTCATAGGTCTGATTTTTTATTTTTATTTTTGAAAGAACATTTCTGTTTTAGAAGTAATCCCATCCAAAAGACAGTTTGAACAACAAAATATTCAATAGTTTCTAAAGCCTCCTCCAACGGATTTGAGTGCAAGACTGGAAATTGAACTGTGTTATCTTTTCAGTTATACTTACAGAATGCAGATTTGAATTGCAAAAAGGCCATTAAAAATAGCTTGTGCAATTTAAACCAGACTGAGTCAAACTGACAAAGCAGAAAATAACATGAACTGGAGATGCACTTGTGTGCTATATCATGTTAATGATTCTGTTTTCTAAGCTGGGAACAGCTCAATAATATATGCTGTTTCCAAACAAACGTATATTTTATTAAAATAAATTAAGATGGAGAAAAAAAAATACAGCAGTGTGGGATGGGAAGGAAAACAATTATTCAGGAAGATTAAACTTGCTATACACCAGAGGCTTGTGGTGTGGTCCCAGTGGGATTTTGTGTACTGTTTGTAAATATTTTATCTGCAAATTTTACATCTGGATTCAGTAATTTGGTATGCGAGGCCATGAGCATCGCATGACAAAGATACAGCACAGGAGGAAGAACTGTCCAAATGTTGTACACAGATACTTGCTTAAAAACCGTTCTGCAGTTCCAGTAATCTAACCTTTGAGATTCCAAAGGACAGCAATAGGAGGGTGGTTTAAAGCAAGGTTTGCTTGTTCAGGTTTGGTCTAAAAGCCAAAGCATTTGTGTTTTGAATCTGTCTGCTTCATGTGACTGGTTGGGGACAATGGGAGTTTGACAGAAGTGAAGCCTCTTCTGGCAGCAGCTGTGCCACGCTGCCAATCCAATCTTGGGTCTGCACTGGTGATGCCTCAGCTCCAGGAGCCAGACTGTGTTTGGAGTTCTTCATGGGCAGGCAACACAAGGAGTTGGTGCCGTTGACAAACAGGATGACAACCTGTAGGGTTGGTCTCTTTTCCCGAGTAACTACTGGCACGAGAGGAAGTGGCCTCAAGTTGTGCCAGGCTGGGCATAAGGAAAAATGTTCTTTCCTGAAAGAGTGGTCAGACATTGGAACAGGCTGCCCAGGGAGGTGGTGGAGTCACCAACCCTGGAGCAGTTCACAAAACGTCTGGACATGGCACTCTGGGTCATGGTTTAGTGGCCATGGTGGTGTTGAGTTGATGGTAGGACTTGGTGAACTTAGAGGTCTTTTCCAACTGAAGCAATCCAGTGATACTATGACTTCTGCAGCCAAAACAGTCTCCAGAGTTTATCCCTGCCTCTGGCAAGCCCAGAAAGGTTTATAATGCTGTTTTTCTTGTGCAGGCTGATATCCATAGGTTATGGACAGACATGATGCTGCCTGGCACTGTGATATGATCATTCCTTACATCTGCATTTTGCTGTACATGATACTCCTGTGAGCACTGGATGCCCAGAGATTCCCCCCTCTGGCTAATCTGTCATATTCCCTTGACAGCTATTAAACAAGGATTTATCAACATGACTCAGAGGTACCTTTCTGGCACTTCTAATATGTTTAAATTTCAATAAGGCAACTCTCTAGCTACTTGCTGATGCAGACCATGCAGCAAATTCAGAGCAGATGTCCTTAGGAGGGTTTTGATCCAGCATCTACTGAAACAACAAAGCTGGGTCTTTGGATAAGGAGTATTTCCAAAAATTTAGTGCATTGGGGCCCCTGTTTCTTTCTACCTGCTATGGTGACTGCTAATTTGGCTGTAGCTCAAATCACCCAGGTTGTGGTTAGGAAGAGCTAAACTTACACACCTGCTGTGTGGCTGAGCTATATCCTGCTCAGGTCCAACCACATCAACCAGTGCAGCTCACAGAGGTGGGACTTCAGGTCTCTGTTGAGATGCTGAGTGTAGCCAGATCTCCCAGAGGTGTGGGCTAGGGCTGCAGATCTGGTCTGGAGGTTTGCTTTGAGCAGAGATCTTACATCATAGTCCCTCAGCTCTAACTAGCTCTGGTCCCTTGCAGGGACTTTCTCTGCAGGATGGCGTTAAACTGGGTGACTGGATGAGGTTTATCATTGCTGCATTTCTGGTCACTGACAAATTAATAGGTCCATGGTTAAGGCTGATGGCTAAGATGTGAATTCAATATCTCTCAACCTCTGACTTTCACACTGTGTTGGCCAAGGCTGTTTGAGCCTATTGAGTTTGGGGCTGAGCATTGATTTTTCTCCACTTTTATGCAAAATTCTGTGATTTTTATAAATATGTAGAACTGAAATAAATAAAATAAATCTGATATGGGTCCTCTATAAACTGAAGTTCATGTGGGGTAGCTGGGAGGTGATGTACTTGGGCTTCTCTTATCCATATGTCTCTATGCAAGTGCCAGTGATCAAGATACCTGGTTGTAGATTAATTCCAGCTAACATTCAGTAGGGATTCATGTCCACATGGTCTGGGGTTTAAACCACTCTCATAGTATGAAGTTGGCAGGATTGGCAGGGTAAAGATGAGGAGATATCAACTGTAGAGTGCATGTACTTTCCTTTTTAGTATTTAGGTAGACCTCCATTTCTGCATGGCATAGTAATTCCTTTATTTTGCTGTTAATGGTGATAAGCCTTGCAGAAACTTCCCTGATGCTCGGTTGTTAGATGTTAGATCTATTATCCCACTGCTGGTAAGTGAGATTGTGCTTGAAAATTGCAATCCTGATTAGTTTGGAAGTGGTTATGGTGCTGTATCATTGCCATCAAAGGGCTTTGGCCTATGCACTGAATTTTGTGTTTCTCTCCTGTTCATTGTCCTTCCTCCAGAGTCTCTTCATCATAGTGTAACTGAGTAGCATCACTCTCACCTGCAGTAATGGAGCCTTGCTGCTGTGTAGTGATAGCAATCAGAGTCAAGCAAGTGTGCTGCTTGGAGAGCTATGCCCGGCCGTAGGATGATAGATGTCCTCCACATTCAGTAGCACAGGTGAAACTGGTTACAATTAATCTTGCCAAGATAAGTACACCAAGGACTGGGAGGCATTTAGGCGCAGAGCAGGTGTGAACAAGAGAAGGAGCTCAAATGGGTTGGGCTGTTCAGTATTTGGAAGGAGGAATGAAGCTGTACTTTTGTGGTTAGGTGCCAGCCAAGAACCATCACTTAAAATGCAGATAGAGCTCACATAGCTCTTTAGGTGATATTTAGGTTCTTAACTCTGTCTCTAAGCTGTTGTTTTATGAAATTATCCCATTCATAACAATATTTGTAGACAGAGCCATCTATTTTGCTCTACTGGAGTTAAATCTGTAGCCAGTGATAAGTACTGTGATAAGCCTGCTCTATAATACAGCATTAAGCAAAGCTGAACCAAGAAAATAAGAGTAAAGGTGCATCATGTGCTCTTGTGTAAATTCTATTGAAGTAAGAGGAAACTCAGGTATGAAGATGCCCTCCAATATACTTAAATTCAAAGGAAACAGAATAAATCCAGTGCATTGTTTTTTATTTTCTAGAAACAAAGATCAGTTGCAGTGAGGAGGAGCCTTGGATCTATGAGTTTATGGAAACTCATTACCTTGCCTAGACTTGTTTGTAAGCTCAGCTATGAGTTTTTCATTTCACTCTCATGGACATTGTGATGGAGCTGAAGTTATTTTGGTTATAAACCTACATGGTTACATTGGAGCCTGTTGCTGTGGGCAGTTTAAAACTTGAAGATGTAAACCATGGCAGTCTTCAAACCTTTCTCCTGTGGTTCCTTGGGTGGTAAAAGTCATGTTGGCTGAAGGGCGAGACTGAGTTATAAAAGCCTGGAGGATGCTGCCCAGGGAAGTGATCGACTCTTCATCCCTGGATGTATTTCAAAGCCATTGAGATATAGCACTCAAGGATTTGGTACAGGAGTGGCCCTGCTAGAGTTAGATAATGCTTGGACTTGATCTTAAAGGTCTTTTCCAGCCACAGTGATGCTGTGATTCTGTGAAACACATTGTTTGATTTTGTTATAAAGATGTATGGCTGGGCTGGCAATTAAATCAGTGCTTGAGTTAGTGAAAATAGAACAGCAGAAATAGCAGAATATCAATATGAAGTGGAACGTGTAGTATGTGCTGCCTAGTGAATTCTGACAAGGATTGGAGATCTGGAGGAAACCTGAAATAAATACAACAATTAGTTTAAACGTCCTTCAGAAACAGACGAGGCTGAGAAGTGCTTGCCAAGCTCCCTGTTCCGTGGGTTGTTGGTGAGCTCTGCTGGCCAAGAGAACGCAAGAGGCAGGGTAGTACTTGGCAAAGCATGAAGTGTCAGAGCAGCCTGTTGGTGAGGGCAGCAGCAGGCATTACGTTGCCTCGGGGCAGCAGTTATTTTGTGAGTCAGCTCTGAAAAAAAAACCAAAAAAAACCCCAAAAACCACCCAAACCAGAAAACCAGAGCATGTTTCTGAAAAGAGGAACTTGCCATGGGACTCAGAATCAAAAGCTGTTGTTAATCAGAGATGTGTCAAATAAACAGCATTCCCCCAACCCTTTATCCCTGAGAATCCATAGTAAAATCATTCCATCCATGATGCAGTTGATTTCTTTTCCCATGCCAGTTTTTCCTACTTGCTATGCCAAAGGATGGGCATTTCTGATGGGAGTTGAGGGGTAAGGGGGGGACCTTTTTTTTTTTTCTTCTTTCTGTTTCTTTTTGTTGCTTAGCAGCTGAGCTGCTGATTGTACACTGAGCACTGGCAAGCGCGGAATGCAGTCGGAATGAAAGCTCTATTTGTCATCTTGATAAATCTTATTTGTAACACTTCTGTAAAGGATGTGACAGATTAGCTGAAGGAGAGGTCTGGGGACATAGGGTAGCACACAAAATTTAATTCTGACTGATTGGATGTTGCAATGCAAATGAAGCATGGTCTCACATGGCGTAGTAATTGCAGCTGTGCTGGCCACTGCTTTGTGTATTCTTTGCATTCTCTCTGTTGATTAAGAAGATGTTGCTATAGTAGCTGGAACAGAAGTTTTCTCAGTGTCTCTTCTCATGTTTTATTGATGTTTTCTTTTTCCTGCTTAATAAAAATGAGAGTACTCCCTTATTTCTGAAAGGAGCCAGTTGTTTATAACTTGTAAGTACCTATCAACAGCTTTCGTGACAGCTTAAATTTCACAGCTATGTAAGGCTTTTTTACAGGTGCAGAAATAAGATACTTCACTGTCTGAGGTGGGTTTTCCCTTGGTCCCCACTGCTACCACCATGTGGAAAGTGGTCATTCTGTGCAGTTGTACCTACAGGGAACTAGGCACTTACAGAATTGTGGAATCATTAAGGTTGTAAGAGACCTCTAAGATCATCAAGTCCAACTGTCAACCCAACACCACCATGCGCATTAAACCATGTCCTGAAGTACCATATCTACATGTTTTGTGAACAGCACCAGGTCTGGTGACTCCACCACCTCTCTGGGCAACCTGTTCCAGGGTTTGGACACCCTTTCAGACACTTCCTCATGTTTAACCTAAACCTTCCCAAGCAAAACTTGAGGCCATTTCCTCTCATCCTACTCTAATTACTTGGGCTCTGAACTCTTCTGAGGTGAGACCTTATCAGTGTCCAGAGCTTCCTGAAAGGAGGCTTTGGAGAGGTTGCTGCTGGTCTCTTTCTCACAGGCAATTAGTGATGGAACCAGAGGGAATGGCCTCAAGCATTCTGTGGATAGGTTTAGACAAGATACTAGGGAAAAAAAAATAGCAAGAGTGGTCAGGCATTGGAATGGGCTGCACAGGGAGGCAAATGAGTCACCAACCCTGGATGTGTTTAAAAGTCATTTGGGTGTGGTGCTTGGGGATATGGTTTAGGGTGAACCTAGTAGAGTAAGGATATCAATTTGACTTGGTGACCTTGAGGGGCTTTTCCAACCTGAATGGTTCTGTCATGCTGTGAAACTAACCTTAAACTTTATTGAGGTGCCTAGAATTGTCATGAGGAAAGGGAATCTCTTGGGTAATTAACCATAACATTAGGAAGGAAATTGTACAGATCATTTCTCATGAAGAAATGTGTTTTGGAGATGAGTGAGTGATGTTCATTGAGGTGTTGGAGTGGGTGCAGAGGAGGGACATGAAGATGATCAAGGCTGGAGCAGGTCACCTATGTGGAGTTAGGCTGAGAGAGTTGAGGCTGTTCACCCTGGAGAAGAGAAGGCTCTGGGGAGGGGAGATCTTATAGTGGCTTTCCAGTACCTAAAGGGGGCTACAGGAGAACTGGGGAAGGACTTTTTACAGGGGCTTGTAGTGATAGGACAAGGGGCAATGGATTTGAGCTGGAAGAGGACAGATTTAGATGGGAGATTAGGAAGAAATTCTTGAGATTGAGTGGTGAGACACTGGCACAGGTCACCCAGGGAAGTTGTGGAAGTCCCCTCCCTGGAGGTGTTCAAGGCCAGGTTGAATGAGGCCTTGAGCACTCTGCTCTAGTGGAAGATGCCCCTGCTCATGGCAGGGGCATTGGAACTAGATAATCTTTAAGACCCTTTCCAACCCAAACCATTCTATGATACTAAGTAACTTTGGCCTGTTTAAAAGAAAAAACAACAGCAGCAAAGTGTTGCAAGTCTTAAAAGCAGGGAGGTTGAGCTTTGTTGTTCAAAATTAGCTGCTCTTCTGAAGTGGTGCAGATGAAACTGAAAAAAATCACATTAGAACAAAAGATTTGATTTTTAGAAGAAAGAAGATGTTTCAATTTCTGTCAAACTGAAAAAAAATTAATTATTTGGAACACTGAACATATCCTCTTGCAGCTGGGATTGTGTTGAAGCAGAACAGAGGGAAGAGCAAGGGGAAAGGAAGGGATTGCCTCTTTGTATGCTTGCTGAGGGTCAACCCTAATCTGGCTCTCAGCATAGCTGGCATTGATTTCTAATCTCGTCTTGCTAAGAGCTCTTGTAGGGTAATTCTGTAGGTCTGACAACTGCTTTCTGCTTTCTGTTTTGTAGCTGTGAGATTTGTAACTGGGCTTTATAAAGATAAAAGGCTAATTTTTATAAGTACTCTGCAAGTAAGTTAATTTGACATGCAGTTATAGGTGCTGTAAAGAGGTGTTCACTACTTTTGTGGTGCTGCTTTTCTGATTCCTTTTGTTTTAATTTTAGTTTGTAGACATAGAGCCAGGGAAAACTTGGGTAGCCCTGCTTGTTTAGCATGCAGCTATTTGATCTTGTAAATAAATGGTGGGGATGCTGATGCGTGGCAGCCAGCCTAATATCCAGAAAATTACAGTGACCTTGTTTGGTTTGGGGATGAAAATGGTAATAAAGTCAGAGACTATTTTCCCAAGCAATAATTGTGTGAGCTGCATGCTAGAACTGATTTTGATTAGCAACTAGTCGCAGAGTTAGCTGTAAAGATAATGAAACCATGGTAATTAAAGAATGCATGCATATTGCAATGAGCAGTTCAGGTAGATGAGCTGAACTAGACTTTGCAGTGTAGTAACAAGGCATTATTTAAGGAGAGCAGATGAGATAAAGTAGCAAGACTTGAGTAAGGCCGTAATAGGTAACAGGCTACCCTGGATGGTGCTGGTGGGTGGGAAACTTCCCTGTGCACTCACTGTGTGGTGAATGACAGCCAGGCTCATTTTAGTAATGAAGGCTTAGTCAACACTCATATGTGCCCTTGGCATGCGGAATAGTTTCATGGCTTTTTGTAGCAGTTTTAAAATCACAGTTTCTCCATGTTTTATTAGTGTTTAGCCAAGTAAACAACGCTTACTTGGCTCTAACTAATAAACATAATTCAAAGGATCCCAGTAAAACATCTCTTGTTATTCAGGACCAGAGGTTAAAAGAATGTCGTCTGTGGAGGATGCGTCTTCAAGCTCCAGCCAAAATGATGTCGTCGTTTTGCCAAAGGTAGATGTGAAATGATGAGGAAGAAGGGCTGTGGTAATAGGTTTGTTTAGTGGGCAGATCATGAAGAGCTGTCATGACTGTCCCTGTGGAGCATACCACACCAGGAGACACTCAAGGTCAGGCTTGGTGAGGCTCTGAGCAACCTGAGCTAGTCAGAGATGTCCCTGCAGGGGGGTGGACTGGAGGGACCTTTAGAGGTCACTTCCAACCCAGTGCATTCCTTGATTGTATGAACCACCTTGCAGGTGACTATAACCCACGGAGAATTTGGTACTTTCTCAGTTTTCCCTGGGTCTGGCAAGCTACAGAGGAGCTAACCATAGGCTCAAGGTGATTCAGTCTTTTAGGCTGTTTCTTTTCTTTAGGCTTTATGGTGCTAATATGGTTGAGGTTAAGCAGACCTGCTCTGACCCATCCTGCTGATGTCAACCACTGCTCAAAACTCCTGAAGGAAAGACTGCCCAGCTGAAGCCAGCCTAGATGTGCTTGGTGACACAAACAGACATTGGCTATTCAGGTATGTCAGACCTAAAAATCACAGAATCACATGGGTTGAAAGGGATCTCTCGAAGTCATCTAGTCCAACCCACCTGCAGTAAGCAGGAAGGTCCCTGGCTAGATCAGGTTGTGACCTGATGGGATAAATGATTGCTTTAGGAAGTGGCTACTGACTGTTGCAGTCACCTGCTTGTCCAGGTTTGCTAGGTTTATTAAAAAAAAAAAACAAACCTATTTTAAAAATTCAGATATCCTACAGAGAAAGGATTGTCAGCTGTAGAGCAAAGCAGAAATCTGTCCTCTTGTCACAGTGCACTGGCTCCAGTGCTTCTGCCCTGTGGTAGAGCTGCAAAAGTGCTGATGACTAGAGAGTGAATATTCTAATTGCATTTGGCTATTTAAGCATTACAGATCTTAGCATCCCTCACTGAATTCTCTGGGTGTTCTCATTTTATCCACCAAATATAATTAACATTATTACTGTGAGATGTTCATCTTAGTCCTGCTCTGTGTAAAACTGGTGCTGGTGTCACTTAGGTGTTTTGTCTAGTTGTTAGTCAGTGGCTTAAAGAGTAATATCTCCCATGGGAAGGTTAGGTTTACATGTTTCCTGCAGGTTTAATTGCAAGCAAAGATAAGAACAGACACTGGATGCTTTATTGATTGGTTGGGAGAGTGCAGCAGAATATGGAGCATAAAAGCAGAATGTTGTGTTCATCTTATCTCCCAAATTGTATCGAGTAGCTGCAGCCTGGTTGTTAAAGTATCATCTTAGCAGTAGCAGAGGTGGGAAAACAACTGTTTTCTGCTCTTGGAGCAGCAAAGGAGATCCTCCTGGAGTGCTGGTGCCCAGAGTCACTCCACAGCTGGTGAACAGGGTGAAGGAGGTTCTGCTGGGTACAGGGGGTTCAGTTGCCCTGTGGCAGCTGTAAGCTGCAGTGTGTGGTGCTGGGAACTGTGCAGCGCACACAGCCTCATCTGGCCACCCTGGGTAGTCGTGGAGAGTGACCCAGCCCTTCCTCCTCCTCCTCCAGAATACTTCTTCCTCTTGAATTAAGTGAAAGTGCCTGGCTTTCTGCAGGCACAGCCTCCTGCCTGAGCTACAAGGCAGTTGGAAATAAGTGTTTTCTTGACGTTCATTTAATAGAAGGCTGTTAATCTTGACATAATGAGTGCTAAGTAGTAGTTTGCATTTCACCTTTGTTTTCTTCAGTTCTCTGACTTAAAGTAGAAAAGAGTTGGGAAAAACCTGTCAGCAGTGAGTGTTGAGTCAGATATGTGGAGGTATTTGTGGGTAAGACACAGTATGATCAGTGCCTGCTCTCTCCATACCAACCACTCTGCTTCCTCAGTGTGAGGTGAAATATTTGTGCATGTCTCAGTGGCACTTAGCTCCTTTTAGTGCTTTAAGTAGGTGATCAAATTCCCCATTGACTTCCTTTGGCTGGATTGCCAAAAGAGGAGTTGTTGTTCCTGTACATCGGTCATGTGTTGGATTGGCCTGCTTTGTGAGTAACAGCTGCACTAAAGCACGGAATATGCTCTTGGCTGTTTTAAATTAAGGATATAGATGATAAAAATCAGCATCCCACACAATTTCCTCACATGACCTCTTCTTTCTGGTGTTACTTTGCTTTATCCAGTTCGGGTAGTGTTGTTTCTCCCATGCTTAGGTTTGTAGGAGCCTAAAAATAGCAGAAAGTGCATAGCCCCATCAGTCTAAGTGATGTGTCATCAGCATTGGGAGAACATGCAGAGAAGAGTAAGCCTGCACTATCCTCTGCCCTCTCTTCAGGGCAGTTAAAACTTGAGGTAACAGAATGAACTTGGATGTGTTCCCATTTTTAAGAAAATGCTGCACTCTTAGAACTTGGAAGGCAGCAACTTCCCCAACAAATTCCTTATGCCATTGCTGTCTTGAACATGGCAACTTGAGTGCCGAAGGAGGGCAAAAGTGGAGGGGGGTGAGGTGTGAGGCTATCAGGTAGTTGTGCATAGAGTGCCCTAAGTTTCTTGGCAATGGAAGATCAGTTCCCATCCATTGCAGAGTTATTCAGGGCCCAAACCAAAAATAATTCTTCGAGGTCACATAGAATCATTGAGGTTGGGAAAGGTCCTGAAGATCATCTACTGATAGACAGCCAGCTGAACATGAGTCACTAGTGTGCCCGGGTGGCCAAGAAGGCCAACAGCATCCTAGCCTGGACCAGAAATAGCATGACCAAGGAAATGATTGTCCCCCTGTACTCAGCACTGGTGAGGCCACACATTGAGTACTGGGTTCATCTCAAGGGGTGTTACTACAAGAAGGACATTGAGGTGTTGAAGTGGGTCCAGAGAAGGACAACCAAGCTGGTGAAGGCTCTGGACAGAAGGAAATAGCCTCAAGTTGCAGCACGAGAGGTTTAGTTTGGGTATTAGGCAAAATGTCTTTGCTACCAGAGTGGTCAGGCAGTGGAACAGGCTGCCCAGGGAGGTGATGGAGTCACCAGCCCTGGAGCTGTTAAAAAATGAAGTGTAGACATGGCACTTTGGCCCATGGTTTAGTGGGTGTCGTGGTGTTGGGTTGACAGTTGGACTTGATGGTTCGAGAGGTCACTTACAATCTTAGAGCTTCTACCTATAAGTAAGTATGAAAATGAGACATACCTCTAGACTACAGTTCTATCCTGAGTTCCCATGTTTAAAGCAAAGAGTAGGAAAATGCTAGAAATCTGTGCAGTTCTGAAATGCATATTTCAGGGTGTGTAGCAAGCTGTTTTCTTTCTAAACTACTTGTAAGACAGCATGGGGCTAGAGGCTTCCCAAAACACCCTCATGTGCTGGGCAACAAGTTAGTGTTGTGCAATGTGCAGTTTGTTTCAGATCCTGACATTAGGAATGAGATGTGCTTGTCACTGAGCTCTTAGGAACTAATCTTTGTTCATCTGTTCTTAGAATTTCTAGACTGGAAATTCTGACTGAAATGTAGCTCCTTTCTGCATTTTGCTTAATTCAACACCCAAGTGAGTCTGCATGCTCAAGGTGAGAGATGCAGATGCATCACAGAATCGCAGAATGTCAGGGGCTAGAAGGGATCTCAAAAGCTAATCCAGTCCAATTCTCCTGCCAGAAAAGGGTCACCTATAGCAGATCACACAGGAACACATCCAGGCTTGTCTTGAGTATCTCCAGGGAGGGAGACTCCACAACCCCCCTGGGCAACCTGTTCCAGGGTTCTGTCACCCTTTTAGTGAAAAAATTCCTCCTCGTGTTTCCATGGAACTTCCTATGCATCAACTTCTACCCATTGCCACTTGTCCTGCCATTGGGCATCACTGAGCAGAGCCTGGCTCCAGCCTCTAGGCACTCCCCCTTTACATGTTTATAAACATGAACGATATCTCCTCTCAGTCTCCTTTTCTCCAAGCTGAAGATCCCCAGCTCCTTCAGTCTCTCCTCATAAGAGAGATGTTCCATTCCCTTAATCATCTTTGTGGTTCTGTGCTGGACTCTCTCAAGCAGTTACATGAGATCTAATGTTTCCAAAAAATAGTCACATTTAAGTCCTGGGAAGTTCCATACCTAAGAGGACCTCTGGGCTGTTGCCCTGGGTGCTTGAAAATGGGGCTAAGCTTGCACTCTGGAGTCACAGAGTCGTGGAATGGTAGGCTTTGGAAGGGACCTCTGAAGATGAACAAGTCCAAGGCAGGTTTACCTGAAGAAGGGTTGGTTGGTAGCTGTCGTGGTGGCAGCTGTCTGCTGTGCTATATTCCTCTCAGAGCAGGTTTGTGGTGTTCTTTCAGCCTTTTGCCAAGGCTTTTGCAAACTGAGACCATCTCCTGGTGCTGGCGAGCTGTGAAGCTCTGACGGCATGAGACTCACCTTTCTCTGTGTTAATAGTTTCAGATGCCTGACTTTATGTACTTTATTTTTCACTAGGGCCACAGCTATTTGAAAGACCTCTGGTTGGTGGCAGCTTTCAGGCACTGATGATTGTCACCAGGTTTAAACGGGAGCTAGGGAAAGGAAGCTTCATTTCCCATTTCAAATCCACTGAATCATTTCTCAAGGATGCTTCTGTTATTTATGAACAGCCTGTTCTCAGAGAATTCAAAACACCACAGGCTCCTATACTGCACAGACCTGGATCTCTTCTAGTCCTTTCGGTGTCCCTCTTGGGCTGAGTGGATTTTCCCAATGTCCCAAACAGAAGGTGAAATTATCTGCTCTTTTTACTCTTCCTCAGATTAACTTTGTCCTGTTTTCTGTCAGCTTATTAGTTGGTACTCAAACAGATGAGCTGTTCAGTTTCTGGGATGTCAGGAACTTGAGGCTTGCTGCTGCTTCAGAATTCAGAGCTCTCCTGTCAGTGAACTTGTACTGTCATTATCAGAGCTGTTTTGTTCTTTCTGTTGCTGATGTTGGTTTAAAACTGATTTTAAGAAGGTGTTCTTGCTGTACTATGGACTGCAGAGCCACCTGTGGGGTCCAGAACAGGTTTCTGTGAATGGTTTATTAACTGGGTCCCATTACCTCCTATTACTGGGTGTAGAGCACTGCAAAATGTGAGACCATTTCCAGGGGATGTAAAGATAAAATTAAAAGTACACAGGATCAGACTGGTGAAAAATGCTGAAGTTAATATTTCCAAGGATCATAGAGTCATAGTATGCACTGGGTTGTAAGGGACCTCTAAAGGTCGTCTAGTCCAACCCCTCTGCAGTAAGCATGGACATCCCCCACTAGAACCCCATCAAGCCTGACCTTCCTGGGCTGTTCAAGCTAAGCCTTGAAGTCAAGATTTGGTCCATATTGTTGAATGTGCAGCAGTCTTTATGGGCTGATGATGTTTGTGCAGACAGGACATTGGCAAATAGTTGTTGTGGTTGAATCTGCTGACACCTGCAGCAGTGGTCCAGGTACACCCCAACATCTCTACAGCAAAAAAAGGTAACATGACTCACTCTGTAATGCGTAGATAGGGCATGGCTGGATTGTCTCCTCTCAGACTGTCTGCTTTCTTTGCCTCTACTGATGTCATACTTAGGAACATGATGTCACTGGAGTCATCTGCCCATTTATTTATGGGTGTCTGTATCTGTCAGTCATTACCATAACAGTCATGAAACAGAGATAGGTGACTGCTGTCTGCCTGCCCATGTCACATGAATTTCTCCAAGCCCATCCATTTAAAAGCTAACTACCTGTGAGGGTGATGTATCCTTTTGGATCTCCGGGATCACTGAACCTGAATATGTGCTTGAACCTTATTTCAAGTACTGCAGCTCAGAGCAGAGTTCCTTAAAGCAGGAATGCTAATGCTTGACATGAGGAGAGGGGCCAGATTTTTGTGCTGCTATGAGTCCACTGCAGAACGTGAAGTATGTTCCCAGGTTTTCTTTCGTTCATTTTTCTGGTGCTGCTGCCTGAATGGTGGGATGCTGTTCCCTAAAGCCAAGCTTCTAACTTCCCTCCTTCTCGACAAAGAGAATTAAATGGGAGTAGGACTCCCTCTAATGCCGAGATGTGGAGTTAGATCTCTCGTCTCTGTCGCTGAGCCCTTAGTTACGTAGTTGCTTAATTAAAACATTGGAATTCAATTAAATTGCTTTGGTTTACAGCTGCTTCTTTGCAAAGGAAATGAAGGTAGGAATGTTTAATGATGCAGAGTCAGATTTGGAGTTTATGAGTTGGAAGCCAGAAGAGCATCACAGGAAGCATCACTAAATAGGCAGCTTTCAGGCTCTGCCCCACCAAGTGAACCTTATTGTTCCCTCCTGCAGTGCTGAAGCTGTGAAGTGCTTCAGTGAGAGGAGTGCATTTTTGGTGCCCTGGAGCCCCATGTGATGGGGTGCTGTGCTACCCACATTATTTAAGCACTATGCACTCCTGTTTCCAACCTGTCAAGTACCCTACCCACTGTATGAGGCACTTCCTAGCCTGTCTTGTGGCAGAGGATCCAAGGGCTGCCACTTGGGAAGCTGCACCTGTGTGAGCTCCCTTGGGAGCTATGAAAGCTCAAGGTGAGCTCTGAAACTTGCTGTTGTCACCTTCTGTTAGAGCCCTCTCTGACAATGAGCACTAACTGAATATGCAGCATCATGGCCAAGTATCAAACCTGACCCTTTGTTGCTCAAGTTTAAGAGCAAGTGAGGAGGAGTCTCTAAAGGTACCTCAGGGTACAACAACCTGTGATGCTTGCATCGAAAGATGGGTTTGTTGGACAAACCTTTCTGACATATCTGTGCTGGTCTCTTCTGGGATATGCTTGTTCTACCAGTGGAGAAAGGGCAGCTATTTCTGGGACCATCAGCCAGAGATGTTTTATGATCACAAGATTTGTGCACAGAATTCCACAGCCTATTTCCCTTTTTATCTGTTTATACCTAGACCAGACTGCAAAGGGCAAATCTCTTTCATAGAAAACTAGGATGGTTTAACATTTGGTTCTATTCAGATCTGGAATAAAACATGAGACAACACAATTCTCTGAGAGAACAAACCCCTGGTATGGGGTGCAGTCTGGTGGTCTAAGGCTGTATCTGGGCTACTGTGTCCAGTTCTGGAGGCCCTATTGCAGGAAGGATATGGACGTGCTGGAGTGCATCCAGAGAAGGGCCATGAGGATGATCAGAGGGCTGGAGCACCTCTGTGGTGGAGACAGACTGAGAATTGGGGCAGTTCAGTCTTGAGAGGGGAAGGCTTTGAGAAGACCTGATTGTGACCTTCCAGTATCTCAAGAAGACTACAAGAAAACTGGGGAGGGACTTTATAGGATGTTGGGTAGAGATAGGACTAGGAGGAATGGAGTGAAAGTAGAAGTGGTTAGATTCAGATTGGATGTTGGGAAGAAGTTCTTCACTATGAGGGTGGTGAGACATTGGAACAGGTTGCCCAGAGTGGTGGTGGAAACCTCATCCCTGGAGGTTTTTAAGGCCACTCTAGATGTGGCTCTGAGTTGTCCCTGCCCATGTCAGGGGGGTTGAGGTTAGATGATCCTTGTGGTCCCTTCCAGCCCTGAAAATTCTATGGTTCTATTTTAATCTGGGGCTTTAAACTAGTGATCCTTTAAAAAAGAACAAAAAACACAAACTGGGCAGGGAGGGGGCAATTGAGTGAAAAAAAACCTTGCTGATAATAGGGCTTCATTGGTTATTTATCCAGATGAAGGTTCTTTACTGAGGATTATAATATTTACAGATCAGTGGAGTCCCTGAAAGCTCTTGCTTTGTTCCCCAGCATCCTCCCTTTGGCAGCCCTACAGGCAAGGAAACATGCCATCAGGCTGAAACAGACAGAAACGATCCAGATTGTGAACTCTGTGAGCTTTTTGGTTTTTTTTGTGTGTGTTTATTTGTTTTTCCTTTGGCTCAAGATGAAGTACAAATACAGGTGCTGAGAAATCGGCTGATTTCAGAAGAACTTATTTATAGGAGAAGCTGGAAAACTGTAGTGGTGCTTTTGCAGAAACTCTCCATTGGAATTTTCCTGGTACAGGTGAACGGGAAAAAAATGATGCCATAGCCTCCTCTAGTGGCAAATGCTTGCTTGAGATTCTGAGTGCTTGAAACTTGCTTTTGTCCCAAAGGAGGAAAGCAGGCACCATGATGCCTGTGAAATGAATGGTGAGAGCTTTTCGGTCCAATAAAGGTTCATGCTTCTCCACCTGGTAAACTCCCTAACCATCTTTGGTTAACAGACTTGTGTAATCCAGCAGATAATGGCTGGAATTGATGATACCTTTATTAAGGATTTAGATATTGGAATTGTGAGCACCCTGATGAAGTTTGCTGTTGACACAAAAATAAGTGGGGAAAGTGACACCCCGGAAGGGAGAGACACTCTCCAGGAAGATCTTGTCAGGCTAGACAAGTGGGCAAGAAGGAATTGTATGTGGGTCAGTGAGGCCAGGTGTAGGTTCTTGCACCTGGCAACACATAACCCAGGATTTAATCTGGGGTGTATTAAGGGGAGTGTGGCCAGCAGATTGAGGGAGGTTCTCCTTCCCCTCTATTCTGCCCTGGCGAGACCTCACCTGGAATATTGTGTTCAATTCTGGGCTTCTCAGTTGAGGAGGGACAGGAAGAGAGTCCAAGGGAGGGCTATGAAGATGCTGAAGGGGCTGCAGTACTGACTGCCCTGTGAGGAGAGGCTGAGGGACCTGAGGCTGTTTGGTCTGGTGAAGAGAAGACTTAGAGGGGATCCAGTCAATATTTATAAATATCTGAGGGCTGTGAGTCAAGAGGGAGGGGACAAACTCTTCTCAGTTGTGCCCTAGGATAGGATAAGGGGCAATGGATATAAACTACAGCACAGGAAGTTTCCCATCAGCACAAGGAAGAACTACTTTACTGTAACAGGCTGCCCAGAGAGGTTGTGGAGTCTCCTCCTCTGGAGACTTTCAAGCCATGTCTGGATGCATTCCTGTGTGACCTGCAATAATTATGGTCCTGCTCTGGCAGGGGAGTTGGATTTGTACGATCTGTGGAGGTCACTTCAACCCCCTAAGATCCTGTGATTCTGTGAATGCATCTTAGGTTGGAAGCCACCTGACTTGAGAGCAGCACTGTGGAGAGTTACCTTGGGGTCTTGGTGGACTCACCATGAGTGAAGAGTGTGCTGCACTGGCAAAGAAAGCCAACAGGCTGCTGAGTTGCATTAATGAGAGTATCACTAGCAGGGATAAAGATGGCCTCCCACTCTGCTCAGTGCTGGTCAGACTACACTTCTAGCACTGTGTACAGTTTTGGTCCCTGCTATGGAAGAAGGATGCAGAGAGGCTGGAAAGCACCCAGAGAAGGGCCACAAGAATGACCAGAGGACTGGAAGATCTGTCATGTGAGGGAAGGCTGAGTCAATTGGATTTGTTCAGCCTTGAGCAGAAAAGGCTTAGGGGAGACCTCATAACCATGTATAAGTACATAAAGGGCAGCTGTTACGAGGAGGGAGACTCCCTTGTTCCAGAGTCCCATGGCAGGGACAAGATGTAATGGGTACAAGTTGCTACTGTGGAGATTCAGACTGGATGCCAGAAAAAAAAATTCTACCATTTAAATTACAGGATAGGAATAAACTCCCAAGGGAGGTGGTGAGTTCCTCCACATTAGGCAGTTTCAAGACAGGGTGCTGGGCCATCTCATCTGAACTATGCTCTTACCCTGAGAGGTGGGACTAGGAGATCCACGAGGTCCCTTCCAACCTGCTATTCCATGAACCTGTGAGTATCAGAGGTTTTTTCCAACCAAAATGGTTTTATGACTAGCGTGAGTAGCACAAAGCTGGATAGAAGCATATAGTGATGAGGTGCTACATTTAATAGTGAGAAGGAATGCCAGGTGGATGGTGCTGGCACATAAGAGCCCATTTAATCTGTTGATGTTTTTCACTTGTGTTTTGCTAGTAGTGTTAGGTGCAGCACTTTGTGTGTGCAATGGAACTTTGGGACAAAAAAACCACTTTGTGCTTAGGTCCAACTTCTTCAAGGCACTCTCTTCAGTGGCTGATGCTGCAGTTGGGATAGTGAGGCAAGGACAGAGGTTTCCAGGTTTGTACCTGTGCAAATACAGTGCAACTTCTGTCTTCACCTCAGGAATTCCTAGGTATAAACACAGTCTGAATCCACTTACAAAGTGCTTTTATTTATGTAGAGTCAGAATGGTAAGGTTGGAAGGGACCTCAAGGATCATCTAGTTCCAATCCCCTGCTATAGGCAGGGACACCTCCCACTAGTACAGGTCACTACAGGCCTCATCCAACCTGGCCTTGAACACCTCCAGGGAGGGAGCATCCACAGCCTCTCTGGGCAGCCTGTTCCAGTGCCTCACCATGTATAAAAGGAACTTGAAGCTGACTTTCCAAACAGTTCAGGACACTTCTTCGTCCAGCTTGCATTCAGGGCTGTCTGCTTGCCCTTTTCTGTTCAGGGCCAAGGTCAGTATTTTCAGAAGCTGCTCTTGGTATGCTATTTTAGGAAGATAAAATGATGATTCACAATGTCATGAAATACCAGCAGAAATGAAGAATAAAATCTGAAGGATTTGACCCAACCCGAAATTTGTATCAAATTAAAGGACTTTCAACCCATAATTTTCCTCTGGTAAATAGTGAAATCATTATTTTATTAGAGCTAATTTATTTAATTATCATAAGTGAAATGATGTTCAGGAGCACTAATGTGTGTATTGATTTTGGCTGTCAGTGCTTGCAAGCTCCTGAGAGAAGGGCTTTCCTCATGAGCTCTGTTTGCACAGAGCATTTGCAAATGGCA
This sequence comes from Eubucco bourcierii, assembly GCA_013396675.1. NCBI lineage: Eukaryota > Metazoa > Chordata > Aves > Piciformes > Ramphastidae > Eubucco > Eubucco bourcierii. Next base: position 225,978 of record VWZE01013065.1, on the reverse strand, counting down.
TGGGAAATGCAGAAACAGAAGAGTCATGGAATCATTAAGGCTGGAGAGACCTCTAAGATCATCAAGTCCAACCATCAACCCAACACCACCATGTCCACTGTGCCATGTCCCAGTGCACCACATCTCAGATGTATTTTGAACACCTCCAGGGATGGTGACTCCACCACCTCCCTGAGCCACCTGTTCCAATGCCTAACCACTCTTCTAGGAAAGAAATTCTTCCTACTATCAATTCTAAACTTCCCTTGGTGCAATTTCAGACCAATTCTTGTTGTCCTAAATAGTTGGAATAGGTTGGACTTGGCAAGTGGCATCATCAGTTCAGAACCTGCTCATTATTGAGTGCTGCAGGCGCTATGGTTTGGCTGTCTGCCACCTGGCCAGGACAGAGCTGTGGATACTTCATAATCAACTGTGACATGGACCAAGGTCTTTGGGATTTTCTCAGGTAGGGAGATTGCCACCATCGGTCAGTTAACCTGGGCTACTGGAGCCTCAGCTCAGGGAATGGAGGTTGAGTCTGCTGAGCTCCTCAACCCTGACAGCTGCCTGCTATTTCCTTGCAGTTGTCTCAGTCTGATCTTCAATGAGGTTTTTCAAAAGCACTTTTGGGAGTTTGAAACTTGTGTCAAGGAAGTGCAGTGAGTTTTATGCTCGCAATGTTCTCATGTGCTTTTGCAGATGCTATCACAGTAATGTGTGTGGGACCCAGCTCTCTTCTCTCAACAGGCACACTAGTGAAGGGTTAATCTTAGTTTTGGTCTGTACTGAAAAATTCTAACTCTAAGAACTGGTCTCCAGCACCTAAAGAATCAGATAGGTTTGGGATCATGCTCCTGTGAGGATTTGAACCAGAAATTTTCTGTCTTTTCTTCTCCGTGTTTGGTGAGTGAGTGAAAACTGTTTGAGTTTAGAAGTTTGCCACTGTGATTGAAATCTGCTTTCAGGTATCAAAAGAGCCTCATCCCACAGGGCTCAAGTAAATAGACATGTGGCTGTGGGTATACTTGCAACTCTTGGTTGTTTAATATTTGTTCTGGTTTTGTCAGCATTTGCCCATGCTATTCATATGTCTTTCCTTGGAGTGTGGTAAGAGCCAAGAAAGGAGCAGGGAGCTTTACTCTGAGCTGCTGCACAGTTGTTCTACCTGCAAATATATAGGACACCACCTCCCTAGCACATGACTGGAACATGGCTGGAAGACAGCATGGTCCAGGAACCTCATTTGTATTTGCCTCTTTCCCTTCTATACCCTTAAAAACCTTTTCCAACCAAAACAGTTCTGTGATTTATGAAAGGCTTCCCAGGGACGTGGTGGATTCCCCATCCCTGGAGATATTATATATACACCTCCCACTAGTACAGGTCACTCAAGCCCTCATCCAGCCTGGCCTTGAACACCTCCAGGGAGGGAACAGCCACAACTCCCCTGGGCAACCTGTTCTAGTGCCTCACCACCCTCACTGGAAAGAACTTCCTCCTGACATCCAGTTTCAGTCTCCCGTCTGCCAGTTCAAAACCATTGCCCCTTGTCCTGTCATTGCCAGACCTTGTCAATAGTTCCTCCCCAGCCTTCCTGTAGGCCCCCTTCAGATATTGGAAGACTATTATAAGGTCTCCTTGAAACCTTCTCTTCTCCAGTCTGAGGAGCCCCAACTCTCTCAACCTGTCCTCATAGGAGAACTGTTCCATCCCTCTGACCATCTTGGCGACCTCCTCTGGACCTGCTCCAACAGTTCCATTTCCTTCCTGTGCTGGGGGCTCCAGAACTGCACACTGTACACAACCAAGGGTCATTGGTTTCAGAATGACAAAAGAGGAGTTACTTTTGATTATACTTCAGTTTGCAACTATACTGAAGCATTCTGAACATGTAAAAATAAATAGTCACAGAATGGTTTTGCTTGGATTCTCTGATTCTGTGATATTCCCAATATGATCCAGTTGTTTTAAAAGCTTATACTGTCTGTTCTGTCCATTGTGATTTATTCTCATGGCATAACAGCAGGACACTGCAAGGTGTTAACAGGCAGGTTAACAAAGTGTCTCTCACTCTTTCCTCTTTTCAGTCCTGCATCTTTGAGTCTTACTTTTTCAACTGAGCTTCTATTTGGCTCAGGAACTTACCACAAGTGTTATAAATTGTTGGGAGAGTTCCTATGACTCGGAAATTTGCAACTGTTTAATTTCATACGCTGGAAAAACTCTGAACTTCAACATTTCCCTTGCAGTTAAAATAACGTTTGCATTGCAGAACACTTTTTAATAGTGTTGGGTTGTGTGCGGACCTGAACTGCTCGGCTGTTTGCAGCTGCAGGGCTGCTCGTTGTTTTTTACAGCCTTACAATCCACGCTGCACTCCAGGTTCCTGTTGGAATATGCAGGATCCTACCCTAAAAATGCTGTTTTCTGCTCTCTGGCACTGTACCACCAGGTGGCAGATGAAGCCAAGGAAAGAAAGTGCTAGAGCTGAACTGGCTTCACACAGCTTCCTTTCAATAAGTAGAAACGGAGATATTCCCAGCATCAGGATACTTAATAGTTTCACTCTTGAAATAATTTCGACCGTTAGTGTGGATTGCATGACAAGGTACTGCCATCAGGTCAAAAGCAGAGAACAAAAAATAATGGAATCACTTATTCTTCCATCTAAGTATTCAAACATATGATATTTTTATTAATCTGAAGTACATATAACACAGAATGAATTTGAGTCACTTTATTTTAGGGCTAAAATTTAAACAGCTGAACGACTCTGTTCAAATATAATAATAACTACTATAAAAATAGTCTGTGTAGACCAACAGGCTCTAGAAACTCAAGTGGGAGTCCTGGTGGATAACAGGATGACCACAAGCCAGTAATGTGCTCTTGTAGCCAAGATGGCAAATGCCATCCTGGGGTGCATCAAGAAGAGTGTTGCAAGGTGGTTGAGGGAGGTTCTGCTCCCTCTGTCGCTGATCTCCGGTGCAGCCTCACCTGGAGTACTGTGCCCAGTTCTGGGCTCCTTCGTTCAAGAAGGACAGGGACTTGCTGGAGAGGGTACAGAAAAGAGCTATAAACATGACTAGGGAACTGGAACATGCTTCTTAGAAAGAAAGACTGAGAGAATTTGGCCTTTTGCATCTGGAAAAGAGCAGACTGAGGGGGAATCACAAAAATACTGACCAATATGTAGAGGGTGGGTGTCAAGAAGAAGGAACCAGTCTCTTTTCACTGGTTTCCAGTGATAGGGTGAGGGGCAACAAAAGGGAACACAGGAAGTTCCACCTCAACATGAGTGAAAATTTCTTTCTTGTGAGGGAGCCCTGACCAGGCTGCTTGGAGAGGTGGTGTCTTCCATCCCTGGAGCATTCAAAACCCACCTGGACATATTCCCATGCGAACTTCTTTAGGTGAACCTGTCTTGGCAGAGAGGGTGGGACTTAATGATTTCCAGAAGTTCTTTCCAAGCCTACCATTCTGTGATTCCTGGCTGGGCAGCAGTTCAGAGCTCTCATTTCTCCTTATTCCCCTTCTTCAAGAAGGGAGGAACCTTCTTGCAGCCACCATCTGTGTTTCTCTGGGAGGTCTCTGTTGCAGCTACCGTTCAGTGCTGCATGCTGTTGCTGTAGGACTGCTGAGGCAGCAGTTCTGTGCTGGTTCATCTGTATTTTGCATTTGGGATTCATGGGTCATAACGGCAGGAACAGAAGTGGAGCCTGAGTTCTCAGCCTCTTCCTGCTGGACTGATCAGCTGGGGATTTTGTTGTTTGATTCCAAGGAATAAAGACAAGCCTGACTGTTATGATTTTCTTTTTTTTTTTTTCTTTTTCCTGTATGAGATCAGTTCAAAACTGCAAGGTAGGATTAAATTAAATAGGAATGCTTAAAAGTTTGCAAGATTCTGAATCTGATTCCCTGCTGCAGTCACGGAAGGGAGCAGTGCTTTTCTGCCACAGCAGAGCAATAAATGTGTGTCATTTCACTTGTGCCACTCTAGTTTCTTTGGCTGTGCTGGGCCTTTATTTCAGCATGTCTCATCGTGTAGAGGCAGACTAGACAAAGTTTGCCTGTTGTGGAGAACATGCACAGAAAGCAGAACACCATACAGGAAGACTGGGAAGGGACTATTGACAAGGTCTTCCAATGCCAGGACAAGGGGCAATGGGTTTAAACTGGCAGAGGGGAGATTGAAACTGGATGGTAGGAGGACGTTCTTTACAGTGAGGGTGGTGAGACACTGGAACAGGTTGCCCAGGGAGGCTGTGGCTGCTCCCTCCCTGGAGGTGTTCAAGGCCAGTTTGGACGAGGCCTTGAGTGACCTGTACTAATGGGACGTGTCCCTGCCTATGGCAGGGGGTTGGAACTAGATGATCTTTGAGGTCCCTTCCAACCTTACCATTGTGTGATTCTATACTGGTAGTGTGGCTGTGTTTTCTAAGAGACAAGTGATGGATGCAGTCTTTGTTGCTATACTATCTCCATATCAGCCAGCAGGAAGCTAACATGGGGCTGCAAATCCTGCTGGCACTTACCAAGTCATCTGTGTGGCACTTAAAACCATGAGTAAATTGATCAGGTTATGCCTTAAAGTGACTGGGTTTGACTCACCACTGTCTCTTCTGGAGGGCTGATTTCTGCTTTCCTCCTTGGGTGAATAGAAATGTAAATTTCCTCTCCAAGACCATCTTATTTTCCTTTCTTTTTAGGCATTTAGTCATCAGTCATTCACTAATTACAACAGAGCAATCTCCAGTGAGTACCTCACAGCAAACAGCAACTATTTATTGATGCAAAAGGAAAAAAAGCATACCAGTTCTACTGGTAGTCCTTTTGTTGCAGGTCCTACAACTCACCATGGAGTTACTTTTCTTAAAGTGATAGCCCACAGAGGTAAATGGTAGTCTAGCAGGGATAAGGTCTTAGCCAGAATCTCAGAGGAGCTGTACTCCTTTAGGCCAAGTGCTTGTAGTCATGTGCTGAGGGCACATTAGAAACATAAAGCGATCAGAGAAATTCTTTCCTGTCATGGTGGTGGAATAGTTGTGCAGGGAGGTGGTGGAGGGACCATTCCTGGGGACATTCAAGGTCAGGCATGATGGGGAACCTGATGTCCTTGGGGGTGTCCCTACTCTACTGCAGGGGTGGAGCTCTAGAGGTCCCTTCAAACACATTACATTCTGTGGTTCTGTGGAAGCAAAGTGGAGATTTGAGAAGGCTGTGTTTTCCTCTCACTGATGAAAACAACAAAGCAAGTTAATATGCAGGCAACATCTAGATAATAAAAAGGGTTAGTTTGGCACAGGTGACTCCATGTACGACTCCAGTTTTCTTGTAAAACCGTAAGAACCATTCTGAATCACTTAAACCATTTCCTGAGGTAGCAGAAGAGGACAGAATACTGAAATTTTAATAAGAACTGCACAAATTTTAGGGAGTTGTCATTACAAATTCATGTAGGCTTTGGGAGAAGGAGTTAAATGTGCTGGTGGTTGTGGGAAAAGAACTACATTTAGAAGCAGATTAACCTTGTTTGTAATTGCAAGGCAGTACTAAATGCCACTGCTAACTTTTGCCTGCCTGTCAATAATTGACATGGGTGACACAAAACCTATTGACTCAAGGTCAGTTGTTTCAAATCAATAGAACTCAGCAGGCAATTAGAGATGGGCTTGAGAATGTTCTTCCATGGGGTTTTCTGACTCCCTTTTGGTGAGAATGGAGCCATTTGCAAGTGAAGATGTCTCAGAATCTACTTCATGTTTTGCCCCACTGCAGTTTTCATGGAGTGGTGGTGCTTGTTTCTGGTAGCAGTAATTAAGGTTGTTTTAAACAGTGTGGTGTATTTGGATATCAGTAATATTCACAGCTTGATTATAAGCAGCAGTAGCATAATAGACAGTGAATATTCTTTTAAATTGTGCAGTTCACAGCATGATTTGTTTCTGCCTACCTGTTACTGTGAATTCCAAGTACAGAAGCAGTTATGTGTATTAGTAAACACTGAAATATTATTTGGGGGGAATCATTTACTGGTAATAAACTGGCATGCTTCATCTTTTCAGACTGCATTCAGCAAAACATAAATGCTTAAACATGTTAAAATGCTTGAGTGACTTCACTTGCTAGATCCCTTTTAGCACCTAAAGCCCAGACTCTGGAAGATGCTTACTTGCTTGTGACTTTAAGATTTGATCCTTAGCCTTTCTCATGCATTTGCAAGTGCTTTTGGTAAAAAGATTAAGAAGTAACAGCTCCTCAGCTGGAGTTTGATACTTTTCCTCCTGATACACACATTGGTATATGTTCGCTGCTGGTCCATTACACCAGAAAATAACCAGGCTCATGCACATGTGACTTGCAGATGTGTCTTAGAGGGAGTAGTAAGTGCTGGTGAAAAGGCAGTGCCTTTTGAAGTAGCTCTTCTCTACTGTGTGCTATCATATGACTTCATAATGAACAAATCACGCTCAGAGACAGAGCTCGACCTTGCAGTCTGGTTCTAAACTGGCTAAATCTCATTACTTACACAGGATATGAGCATGAGCTTGGCTTGCTGTACTGAAGAAGGGTGAGTTAAACAAGGTCTTAGTCAAGTTCAGCAGCAGAAAATTCAAATCCATCTCTTGATTAAGACAAATGAAGTATAATTGTGGTTGTGTTTTGAACTACAGTCTCTGCAGTACTGTACACCTCCAAAACCAACTCTTAGTGTTTTCTTCACTCGTCAAAGATACAGTTGGAGTAGCTGGGCTTGGATGACCCCAGCTGAAATATCTTCAGTATTTTTCCCTACCTTTGAATGTCAAAAAAAGGGAGCTTTTCTGCAGCTCAGAAATAAAGATTAAACATTTCAAAGGGTAACCATTTCACAATTGGTAGCAACTGTAATTCTACTGTAATTCTACTGTGTGCTTTTTTTTTTTTTTTTACTTTACTTGTTACCTTTACAGGATATCAGTAGTGTGGCTAATTTAGAAAGGAGGCATGGCACATATTCTACCTCACGAATGGTTTTGAGCTATTTGTGCTGCAGAGTGCCTTACAATGAAGGGTATCAGCTAAACCAAGCACTAGGCTCCAGTGGCTGGCATAATGTACCGCAGTATCCAGTTACAGGCATTCTCTGTAATTCTAGGAGGCAGAAAATAAAATTTGACACTCAAAAATAATAAGTTTAAGTAAATCATGTAGGAGAAATGTACATTTATGTCCAAGAAATGGTTAGAGGTTGCCAGAACAGTGCAGCTACATTATGAATCTTTAATGATCTCTGAAAGTCATAATGGTCTGTCACTAATGCCCATTAATGATCTCTCTATACCGTGGGTATGGGCTTGATGTTTCTGGCCAGTACCTTAGAGAATACTTTAAATATGCCTTAAACTTTGTCTGATCTACTCCCTGTGTGGCTGCTCCAAATGTAGACTGCAATTGTTTGGGTAGGAGCAACTTGCAAGGCAGCATGGCTTTGGGGTTAAGAAAATCTTATTCAGGTAAGACGTATTTAACCAATATTTTTACAGATAAAATAAGAAGATCTTTCCTGGCAGCTAATCCTCTGCAGAGATACTAAATGATATAAAGAAGTTAAACTTTAATATTTATTAATATTAAGAATGTAGTGGTTCTTTGACTTCATGAATTGTCTTTGGTAAGTCTACAAATAGAAGATTTCATAAGGAAGAGGCAAGAATTACTGTTAATTCTTACTGATGGGAAGCATGAATGTACGGAATACGCTGCTGAACAGGCAAATTTGTCCTGTTTGACCATGTATTTCAAATGTCACACAGGTTGCTTCCGTGGCCTTTTAAACACCCATGCCACCTATTTAGTTAGCTTTGTAGCCAAGCTTTTTGTCAGGTATAAAGCTTACTTTAGAGAAAAGAAATCCAGTATTTCTAGTTGTTAGGTTTGGATTGCCTTGCATGAGAGCACTGTGTGTAACGTTGACTGAAGACGATCTCCTTAGGGTGCTGATAACTTGAACACCTTTTCACTATAAAAACCTCATCATCTCTCTAGTCTTTTGCAAATATTTTAGCTAAAGGCTTTTGATGGTGTAATTTACTTTAGTAATGAAAACAGCAGGTTGTTTGCATTTGGTCTGAAATGATCAGATTACTCTAAGAACCAACGCCCTATGACTAGAAGAGAAAAACAAATCTGAGGACTCTTGGAAAATGCCCAATATCAAGCAGTAACCAGTGTGTACACAATTAGATATTAACTGTGGGAGTTAGATGTATTAACTCTCTAAACCATATCTATCTATATATATATGTGGGTTTTTTTTCCATTAGAAATAACTCAGAATGATTAGTAAACAACTTCTATGACATTACATGCAGCATCCATGTTTTTTATTCTCTTTGCAATTCATGCAGTCAGTGTAAGTGTAGGGGAAAGTAGAATGTGGAGTGAGCAGCTTATAATGTTTTGGAGCATGCTAAAGATGCATTTACAAAGCACAGTCACTCAATATGCAGTCTGGATGATGAACTATTGAATGCTTTGCTGCTTGACTTAGGGGGTAATTTTTTGTAACCCAAATGGAGGTACAGACGAAGCGGGTCTGAAACCATCACCGGATTTTGCTGTAGGTCAGATTTGGGGAAGCATGTCGCCTGGTCACACCATACAAACAAAAGGCTGGTGGCTGATTATGGACCTCGATGTAACCTTGGTGTGAAGGTGCCGCGGAGGAGAAGGGAGGTGGTGTGGGGCAGGGCGCGCGGGCGGCAGGCGGGACGCGGATCAGCACCGCGGACAGCGGATCAGCACCGCGGACAGCGGCCGCTCCCCGGCTCCGCCGTCACCCTCCCCGCGGCGGGGACAGCGAGAGGGGCTGCGCCTGGCTCCGGGGGCCCCTCAGATGGCCTGAAACAGGGAAACAGCCTGAAATGGGAAACAAACACAACCTTAAACGGGAATCACCGCGGCTCTCCCTGCCCCGCGCTTCCCGGTTCGCTCTTAATTACAGCCGGAGGCACCTCTTACATTGGTTGTAATTAACTGTCACCAGTGACCGAAAGAAAACCGGGAAAGAAAGTGAATGACCTTGCTAGGGCGCTAACAAGAACTAACTCTAGGTGTCCCTCTTGGTTTTGGTTTTAGCAGCAATTTTGCACGTTTCGGGTTTGACTCGAAGTGCTGGAAATTTGTCCCGTCGGTTTTGGGATGTGACTGTTTGCAAATTAACAGCTTGCTGCTTCTGCAGGAAGCTATATTTTGCTGAAAGCCTCCCAGAGAGAGTTTACATCAGAACTTTAATAAGTAGGCTAAAATTTATANGTGGAGGGGGAAGAGGTGAGAAAGGCGTGAGGGGGGTGGAAGTTTCTCCCAGTTCTGATTCCCTGGTGTTTGTGCATCTTGACGTTGTTGAAACATCTTAAGTTTGATCATATTTGTAAGTTAGGCAGAGGAAAGGCAGGAAAAAAGAAACCAAAGCCCTCACAAAACTGTATTTAAGTGTCCATATGATAAATGTAGAACCCGTTACAGTCCAGAGAAAACTGGACTCCATTGCTCCTAGCAACTTAATGCTCGAGTAATATGAGGGGAACTACCTGGGAATCCCTGCAGGTCTCAAATAGTGCTGCAGGACTTCACATATTCTGTGTACCTGCTTGTTTTACCTGTGCTGATGTATACGTGGGTGCCTTTTTACAATCAGACTCTTTTAACTCCTTGTAGCTGCCCCTCATATAGGAGACAAGAAAAGGCAGGGAGATATTCCTTCATTAAGGTTACATGGGGTGGACTAAGTGGAATTGATGGCACGATAGCACTGAAAGATCAGTTAAGATAACTTCTTACAATCCATCAGGCTCACTTCAGTGCCTTAGAATCTAATTTCTTTCTTCCCTAGAAACAGCTCCCAGGTCTTGGAATGTTGTGTTGTAGATGAAGCTAAACTAAGTTTATTTGTTGGTAAACAAGATTGTTTACTTCAGATGAAGCATAAAGACATCAAGATACTGATGGGGTTTGTAGCTACTGCTCATCAGAAGCATGTTATAATTTTTAACAGAACAAGGAAAGGAGATCTGGCAGAAAGAGGTGCAAAATAAGAATAATAAACAAGGGGATGAGGGTTGAATAAAGAGGACAGAGGTGATGGTGATGGATCAACATCTGTTAAAATGTAGTGTGTCTCTGCTGTGAGTTTAGCTCAGCATGATTTGTCAGTATGACTGGGCAGTTGCAAAGGCTATGCATATGGACTGGGGTTGTAATTAAAATGATGGTATTGTATTTGTATCTACTCCTGCAGCTTAATCTACTAGTTGTTAGTGCTGGTAAGTTTAGGTAGAAGTGTAGCTACAAGTTGGACAGGTATCCAGACTCGGTACGAGCAGATATGTCTCTGTTGTAGTTTAGCTGGACTTAAGTGTGGCATAGGCGTGCTTAGCTCAGGCAGATTCATATCTGCTTCTCTGCTTTCTGAACCTTGTTTCTCTGCATGGCAACAAACTCTTTCTGATGAGATCTGAGTCCCCAGAAATGTACCCAGCCATCTAATGCAAATATTGGGAGCAGCAGCAGATGTTCTGCTAATAGCCTCCTTTCCTGAACTGACTTCTCTGAGTTTCTTTTAAGTTACTTATGCAGAATTTGCATTGACTTTTTTTTCTAGTCTCCAGACCTATTTAAATCCAATACAACCAGTGCTGGCTTGTGCTTCTTGTCCCTGTTTTGCCAGCCAATGTTGCTTGTGAGTGCTGCTTGCAGAAAGAGTACATCTGGTTCATGCTAATGAATTCCTCTCTGTTTACTTATGGTACCTTGTATTTTTCACCTCAAAATCCCTGTGTGATTTATAGATGTCACCTTTGCTCTGCTCTTGCCAGCAGCAGGTTCTGCTAAGCCTGGAGTTGCCATGAGGCCAATTGCTGGAAGGTATGTGTGTGTGGGAAGTGTGCTGTGCTACTGCTTGGGCTGGGCTTATATTCACATGTATTCCTGAGCACTGCCAGAAGCAAGACGCTGAGCTATGTGGGCCTTCATTAAGTGATTACTTAGTTTTGATGGTGGTAAATATTATTTATTCTGAAGATACTTTAGGTGGATTACAGTCTGAATCACTCAGCAATCACAGTTCAGCAAGGCAGAGGTAGTGTTTTCCTTCATGCAGCTGTGAAAATAATGGTGATTTTTTTTTTTTTTGTAGGGGATTGAATTGCCATCTGAAGGTGCCTTTGTCTCTTCTTTCTTGGTTGTACAGCCCAGATGTTAGGTCAGATGATCTTAGATAAACCTAGCTTTTACATAACTGAATTTAGGTCAGATGTCTGCTCTGTCACAATTAATACCATGATTATTACATGGAGAGGTGAGGCAGAGTGTAGAAGTTTGGGCTCATGGCCCTCTTCCTTAACTCTCAAGGGTATACCTTCCTCTGGTTACTGAAACTGAGACCAGCAGAACTTCTTCAGTTCCACAACAGCAAGTGAAGTGAGACCTCACTTGCACCTTTACAGAAGCATAGACCTAGTGTGGGGTCTGACTCCAGGTCCTGAGAAGCCCTGCTTCCATCCAAGACATGGCACTTCTTGTTCAAAGTCCTTTTCATTTGTGAGCAACTCTCTCCACATTCTCATCTGTCTGGGTGAACTTGTTGCCATGATCTCAGCAGTCAGGTAGAAGACACAGAAAACCATTGCCAGGCTCTTCTGATCCTAGCCTGGGTAATTTGGTTTCATTGTGAGAAAACAGATGGGTCTTACATCATTAACACAGACACGGGAAGCAGCAGGCTTGGCATCCAGCACACTGCTGCAGTGAATTGGGCTCTCTAATTATGTGAACTCAAGCTGTGGGGCAGAAGTTAACTTTGGAGCAAAGCAAGGGCCATATCTGAGAGAGTCTGGGAGGAAGTTCTTTACAGTAAGGGTGGTGAGGCACTGGAACAGGTTGCCCAGGGAGGTTGTGGATGCTCCCTCCCTGGATGTGTTCAAGGCCAAATTGGATGAGGCCTTGAGTAACCTGTACTAGTGGGAGGTGTCCCTGCCTATGGCAGGGGGTTGGAACTAGATGATCCTTGAGGTCCCTTCCAACCTTACCATTCTATGATTCTAAATATGTAGGTGCAGGTGGGAGAGGGAGAACTTTCAGAGACTCCAGCTCACTGGAAACCAAATCAGTGTGGTTTTGTTCTTGACAAAAGATCAGATCTATGAAAACTGGAGTCATAGAATCATAGAATAATTAAGCTTAGAAAAGGCCTCAAAGATCAAGTCCAACTTTCTGCCCAACACCTCCATGGCCACTAGGCCATGTCCCAAAGTACCACTTCTAATCTTTCATTTTAACACCTCCAGGGACAGCAACTCCACCACCTTCCTGGGCAGCCTATTCCAATGTCTGACCACTCTTGCAGGAAAGAAATTGTTCCTGATATCCAACCAAGCCTCCTCTGGTGCAACTTGAGGCCATTACCTCCTGTCCTGTTGTTAGTTAGTGGGAGAAGAGGTCAAGACTCACCTCACTCCAACCTCCTTCCAGGTATCTGTAGAGAGCAATAAGGTCTCCTCTCAGCTTCCTTTCCTTCAGGCTAAACAATCAAGTGGAAAAAGATCATTGGAGTAATAAGACAATCTCTGGGCAGCTTGCTTTGGGTCTGTGAAAGACTACTTGCGGTATTTTGTCATGTGTAAAGTAGCCTTATGTTAATTTTGACAGTGGCATATAACCCACACTTCTTGTGTGTCCCATGCTGAGATGTAAATATTTCAGGGCTGATATGCTGTCATTTACACTGATGTTTCCAAGAGTCATCATGCTGAGAGGTGAATGAACAGAGACTTCTGTGCATACTGATGTAGGAGGATTTTTTTGCTGTAGCTTTGCGGTGGGCAGAACAAAGTTGGTTGGTCATGGCTGCAAGTTCCTGCCTCAGGTTGTCCCCCCACCGCCCCTCCAAGGCACCAGAATAACTTGTTCCCATTTTGGGAGCCTGCAAAGCTGTGGGAGCTGATCTCTTCTGTTTGTTCTGTGACCTTTCCCAGCTGATTGGCACTGATCTTTTATGCACCGGATAGACGATCTTTTGTGGTTGACATTTTGGGATGACTGAATATAGATTAACCTAGGCAAAAATATTTCCATCTTCCTACCTTCAGAAAATACCCTCCCTTTCCAAAAATGTCTGTGCCACCACGTCAGATTGAATCCGGTTTTGACTGACTGCTATAAAGGAATTGGAATTCACAGCTGGGAAGGGGCACAACTGGGATTTCTCTCATTAGTATTTTCTGAGAATGTAAGAGGAAAGTGATACTCTTGATGTGAGATCTCATGGCCATCCTGAGCGTTTAGTAGGGCATGGTCAAACATGAAGAGAAGGCCCACATTCTTCCTAAGCCAGTGAGGATCCCTTCCAAACCAGTGCAATCTGTGACTCTGTAAGCCTTGTCCTAGCAAACTTGCGTAGATCCGCTAAGAGAACAGGATGAGGATATGACAACCTTTTGTAATGCATCAGGCACATAATTATTTTTTAAATATCTTGGTGAGATGACTCACATGTGGAAGGCAGGGACATGTTTCTCTGCTTTGCTGGATGGGGGCCAGTTTCAGCACATCCAGTTCTGTGCACCAGTTGTTGTACTGAGGTCTCTTCTGGTATTAAGAGTCATGATTCTGTACTCTCGAGAAGATAAACATCAACTAGACAACTAATCCCTTGAACAGTGAGTGAGCTCTTAGATAAAGTGGGTCCAGGTGACATGTCTACACTGGTGTCACAGAAACTTAATTTCATTCTTTTCCTGTTGCTGAACAGGGCTGCACATTGCACTTTTGCAAAGATCTGTGCCACAGACACCTACAGGAGCATCCATGTTCACTATTTACAAGTTCCCTTATGCTCTCGATGTAAATATCCTTCTCTTTATGACAATACAGAGAATCACAGAATTGTGTGGGTTGGAAGGGACCTCTGGAGATCATCTAGCCCACCCCCTCTGCCAGAGCAGGTTCACCTACAGCAACTTGCACAGGGCAGTGTCCAGGAGGGTTTTGAATGGCTACGGAGATTCCACCACCTCTTTGGATCATCTCCCAGTGCTCTACCACCCTCAACATAAAGAAGTTCCTCCTCATGTTTAGATGAAACTTCCTGTGTTCAAATTTGTCCCTGTTACCTCTTGTCCTGTCACTAGCCTCATCCTCCAACACCCACCCTTTTAAGAATTTACAGGTTTTGATGATAAGATTCCCCCTCATTCTCCTCTTCTCTGTGCTAGAAAACCCCAGATCCCTGAAGCCTTACTTAGAATCATAGAATCATAGATTCTAAGTTCATAAGATAGGGCTCATATAAAGGTCTACAGCTGATTATTATGTCTTGATATTTAATATTAAAGTTAATTTTAAGGTGACCCAGTCTAATGACTAAAATATCCTCAAGTTAGAGCTCTTGGTCCAGACCTTCCTGAAGGCCCAGCTCTTCCACTAATACCTTTTCCCAGCTTGCACTCAGATCTAAAGCTTTAGCTGACTCTTAATTTAGCAGCTATCTAGGGTAGGATGTTGCTTTCAGGGGCAGTGAACTGGAGAGCAAGGCGTGCTCAATGCCCCGAGCAGGGAGCACCCAGCCACGCACTGCTCTGCAGCACCCGCGTCCAGCCGCCGAGCTGGCTGCAGAGGAAAGACTGAGTCATTTCCACGGGATGTTTCACGGAGCAGCTAAGTGATGCGGGGCTTGGGTCTGAGCAGCTCTGCTTCCTGGTGAATAGTAATTCTGTTTACTTAGGAGAGGGGGGGAAAAAAAACAACTCACTGGGGGCCTCAGTGCTGCTGTGTCATAGCCGACTGGATGAGGACTTGTTTATCTCAACCTGCAAAGGGAGGGAAGCAATTCTAGTGGCACTTCTCAGAAAACAATGCTCTACTTTTGAGGAGTGTAGGCAGTGGCAACAGTCCATAGAATATGAGTCCTGAAGTTTTGGGTTGTTATTTTGGTTTTGTTGTTTGGTTTTTTTACTGCTTATTCTGTAACAGCAGTTGCATGTTGCCCCAGCAAGGAAGCAAAAAAAACCTGAGACTCCTGACATTCCACACCAAGGTAGATTGGTTTTTGTTACACCAAATTAGTTTCAGCCCTGTAAATGTAAAGGGATGGATGGTTTAGGATTTATGTTGGACTGAGTGAGGTCTGGAGCTGGCTTGTGATTTTTTTCCTCTGGTCTTGGTTTTCACGCAACATTTGTTTTGCTCAGCATCTTCCCATTTATATAGGTGCTACTATAAATCTACTGGTACTTGTTTATAGGGGAACAGGAAATAACTGGCCATGCTGTTTAATCTGAGCCTGGGATGTTTTGACCCAGGGTGCTGGCAAGAAGTTCCTGCTTTATGGCAACGTGTCGTGAGAATTGCTAATGCTTCTACAGGGCACAGAGGAGATTGGGCCCCTCAGCAAGTCACATGTTTGGCTCATATGCCAATCCCTTAACCAGGCAACTGGAAAGTGCCACCTCTCCTCCACCTGTTCCCTTCTCTGACAACAGTGCTGCACTGATACATTGCTCTGTGCTCCATCACATCTGTTGTCATCCGAGTGTTGAAATAGCACAGGCGACCAGCAGTGGGGGAGCAGTGGGAGCTCCTCTGTGCACATGGGCCACCATGGCTTGGCACAACATGCAGCTTGCTTCATGGTGGTGAGGGCTGGAGCTGGCTTCTGGTTTTGTATCTGGTCTCAAGTTTTGTGCAGTGTTTTTTTGGGTTTTGTTGATTTTGGTTGGTTGGTTGGTTTTTTGGGGGGATTGCTGCTCAGCAGCCACCTAGAATCATAGAATTGTTTCAGTTGTAAAAGATCATCAAGTCTGACTGTCAACCTAAGACTACCGTGGCCATGAAATCGTGTCCCAAAGTGCCATGTCCATGTTTCTTGAACACCTCCAGGGATGGTGACTCTCTACAACCTCCCTGAGCATCCCAGCCCAATCCTTGACACTTTTATATAGGGCCTACTAGAAATCATTCATGGTCAGGATAGGTTCAAACTCATAGGAAACAGCAGTGGTCGGTGACCTGCTGCAGCACAAGCAGTTCAAGGGGGACGAAGCAAAATCTATCAGTTCAATTTGGTGAAAGTGCCACCATTGCTTGCAGTTTGGGCCAGGGATGGGGGGTTTATGCCTTTTCTTGCAGGGGACAGCCAGCAAGGACAGCATGCTTTGAGCTGGATGAAATCCATGCCCCGTGTTAGCCCTGCATTGGGGGAATGAGGTGCCAAATTGCAAGGTTTACTATTAGCCATTCCAGGCAACTTCTGGAGGTTCAAGTAAATTTCAGTGATAAGAATCATGGAAAGAATGACAGAATCATAAAGGTTGGAAAAGACCTCAAAGCTCAAGTCCAACTGTCAACCACACACCACCATGCCCACTAAACCATTCCTTGGCATAAATTTAACAGGTGACTGGGAGGAAAAATTGTAACTCAAAAGCAGGTGAGATCTTTGTCTGCTTCCAAAGAATGGAATTGTTGCTGGGTCAGATCCCAGCTTTGGATCTGACAGCAACTCTCCAGGTCTGTCCCATGCTCATTTTGTGAGAGGTTTTTAATTCTTGGTTGAAAAGGGGCTGGCAATTTACTCTTTAGCTTTAAGTATACCCTTTACAGTAATCACAGACAAAGCATGAGGACATACATTTAAGAGTGTCTGGTTGTCTTCTACATTCAAAAAGTTGCTTGGAGCATTATTTGGAGTGTTATTTGATTTTATTTTACCTTTTTAGCATAGTGGGGAGTGAACAGCTCTTTCTGTTCAAAGAGAACACCAGACAGATTGACTTAGATTTTTTTTTTTTAATTTTTAGATTGACTTATTTTAATTTTCAGATTTACTTTTTTTTTTTTCACATTAACTGTAGATTGTCACAGTGTCTCCATGTTACAAGTGAACACAGTGTAGACTAACAATGGGCAGAAGTATGCTGTGGACTTTAAAAGTCATTCTAAGTTATTCATATCTTTAATTTTTTACTCTGCTCTCATGAGACCCCACCTGGAGTACTGTGTGCAGTTCTGGAGCCCCCAACATAAGAAGGACGTGGAAGTGTTGGAGCGAGTCCAGAGGAGGCCATGAAGATACTCAGAGGGCTGCAGCAGCTCTCCTATGAGGATAGGCTGAGAGAGTTGGAGCTCTGCAGCCTGGAGAAGAGAAGGCTTCCAGGAGACCTTGGAGTGGCCTTCCAGTATCTGAAGTGGGCTACAGGAGGGCTGGGGAGGGACTATGGACAAGGTCTTGCAATGACAGAACAGGAGTAATGGGTCTAAACTGGCAGAGAGGAGATTTAGACTGGATGTTGGGACGAAGTTGCTTGCAGTGAGGGTGGTGAAATACTGGTACCGGTTGCTGAAGCAGGTTGTCGATACTCCCTCCCTGAAGGTATTCAAGGCCAGGTTGGATGAGGCCTTGAGCAACCTGTTCTAGTGGGAACTGTCTCTGCCTATGGGCAGGGCGTTGGAACTGGCTGAGCTCTGAGGTCCCTTCCAACCTAAACCATTCTATGATTCTATAAATTTGAGACTCTGGTATTTTTAGTGTTATTTAAACTTTTAAACAGTGTGACATCTATATCACATTAGACTGGATGAGGCACTTAGTGCCATGGTTTAGATAATTAAGGTATTAGGTGACAGGATGGACTTGATGGTCTCTATGGTCTTTTCCAACCTGGTTTATTCTGTGATTCTGTGAAAAGTAAGCTGTTTCTTGAGATCTTTTTATATCTGTAATGCTGAAGTAGTCCAAAGGCCGGTCCTATACCAAAGACATTTTCCCAACAAGATCTTCATTTTTGTGTGCCGTTTATAGTAAATGAAGACATGTTTGTAGGAGTACTGAAAGATGAAGAGGCTGATCATGCAAAAAAAGAAAGAAAAAAAAAGAAAGAAAAAAAGAAAAAAACAAACCAAAAAACAAAACTGGAGGACTGTGTTTTTTGAAACTTAAATCTGATTTATGCGTATAGGCTATTTTTATTCCTCTCTTTAGTTATCTGTCAAGGAACATTTGTGCAAATGAATTTTCATTATGGATTTTAAGCATGCAGGCTGGAATGCTGGCAGAAAGATATCCTAAACACTGCTTTTATATACTGCGTTTCCCCAGGATTTTCATGGTTGGGTGGTTTCTGAGTTCTAGGCAGTCATTGTGAAAATGAAATGTCATCTGACCTACAGGACAGATAACTATGAGACAGCTTCACTTTGATCTGAAGACCAAAGACTGCTTTCCAGACTGGGAATGTTTATGAAGTAATGGGTGAGTCTCAGCAAAAACAAGTTTCACTCCTAACCGTATTGGCAGTGGAAAGATGGCAAAAACTCATAGTACGTTACCGGTGAGATGAGTAGGATGAGTTATTACTAATAATATCCAACTGGCTGTCTCTTGGGTTGGTTTACACATGTCTTATGTGGACTGGCAGATGAAGGTAGCAGTGGAACTTGTGAAATGCAGTTATTTTTACCCGGCTGTTTAACCCAAATTTTAAAAAACAAACAAACAAACAAAAGTATTTATTTAATGTGTGGTTGCAGATACCATAAACAAAGGTGAATGTAGGTATAAGCTGTGTAAGTGTACATACACACTTCTGCTTCTCTCAGAGAAGAGGTGTTGTGGATGGGCTGCCCAACTCAGCGTGCCACATCAGCTGCCAAGGTCCCAGGCTGTTGATGGCACACATTGCACTCAGACATCATCTTGAAGCTTGTACACTATGGACATTTGCATTACTAAGACCTGGCCAAGCAATGTGTTTTGTTGGGGCAGGAATTCCTGGGTGGGTGAAACAGATTTGGACCTGTTGTGAGCTGTTTGACACTCAGGGAAGGAGTGGGGTGTTTGCAGAGATAAAGTGAACTACTTTTGGATTAAGTTCTTTGAAGTGATGATAGTGGGTGGCATGGTTTCTGTTTGCACTGGCCTGGGACCACAGTGTGCCAAGGGAAAGAGGAGAGGACATATGGCTTTGCTTGAGGGTATGTGCAGGAGAAGGGGCAGGTAGCCTGAGAAGTCTGGCTGAGGCTGAAAGCACATCAGGAATCTGTCACAGCAACCCACCTGCATCAGTTCTGTCACAGTAGGCTCAGGGGAGCCCTGAGACTGGCCCATGACATGCAGGATGCTGTTCCTAGGCTTGGATGGCTGAAACCTGTTGCCATCACAGTCCTCACTGAGGTCAGCTCCTGCAGGGTGCCAGCCCTATGCCCCCCTCTCCTGCTCACAGGACATCCCTCCCTACCTCAGTGCCTGCCAGGTGACTGACAGTCCCCTCTGCCTCGGGAATAAATTATTTCTATAGCTGTTTGCCTTCGGGGCTGCAAACCTCTGTTTTGTTCCTAACCTGAATCGGCTTTATATTAGGCTCCAGCCGCTAAAGGCATACTGAAGAGCAGTACATGGGGGAAGGTGGGGGGCGTGGGGGGGGGAGTGTGCCTTCAAAGGGATCCCCAGGATCTCCTATTTCCTATGTCCTATGTCATGCTTGTGTACAGGGTTCTGCATCCACTCTGCAGGGCACTGACCACAGTGCTCCGACAGCAGACTCTGCTCTCAGTATCTCCCTGCTCTGGTACCACCACATAGCCAGGGGTGAATAAACGCAGCTGGCATCAGAGTCTGGCCTCCAGGGATACAGGCGCTGCTCTAGAGAACAAAGGGAAGAAGGAGAACGTGGAAATGACAGGGAAATTGCTCTCTCTGAAGATTTTCTTGTCTCTGCTAGAAAACTGGAGCTGTTAGCATGTGGAGGAAGGAAGGAAAGGCAAGAGAGGCAGAAAGCCTCCAGTAAGTCAGTGGGGCAGGGAGTGAGCCATCCTAGGTGGGTGAGGGGAAGGCAGGAGAGAGAAATGGCTGGAGCTCCCCTGCCTGCCCCCCTCCCTAACCCACCTTCCCGTTGTTGGCCAGGTGTCCTCACCCGCTGCCGAGAACCTGGTGCCAGCTATTTGCTCATCGCAGTCACGTTTGTTTGGGTGTCTGCGGCTCCCCAGGAGGCGGCTCTGGCAGAAGCAGGTACCCACAGCCCGGGGGGGCCGCCAAGGGTGGGCTGCCCACCCTGAGCCCCTGCCTGCTCTCTTGCTTGCCCCTCCAACTCCTGCCTCCTCGCTGCCTGCAACTCGGGGGCCCCTCCGCAATTGGCCACACAAAGAGCCACTAGGCAGATCTCCCGCTCGCTGCCTTGCCTGGGAGAGGTAAAGGAGGCGGAGGAGGAGAAAGAGGAGGAGGAGGAAGAGGGTGGTGATATGGGGCTTGTTGCGTTGCCTCATTTCTGTGCCCGGCGTGGAGCTGGTGGGGTGTGCGCGGGTGCGCGCATCGCTGCCTAAGGATCGCGGCTGCTGCTGCTCCTTATCCTGCTGCTCCTGCTGCTGCTGCTTTCCTACTGCAGTCCCGGCGCTGAGCTGCCGGCGGGCGGGTGCCAGGGGAGCCCCGGCTGTTTCCTGCCTGGTGACAAGGGCTGCGCTGCAAGAGCCGAACGCGTCCCTGGAGAGGAGGCTGCGCTGACAGCGGCACCTGTGAGGAGCGGAGGGGAAGAGGCTGCCCGAGGCATTAATCAGTAGCAGACACCCCAGGCTCCAGGCATCAGCACCTCTGCGCAAGTGTCTCCACCGCCCCTTGAATCGGATCACTTAAGGAAGAAGAGGAAAAGGGATACAGACAACCCCTGCAGCTGGGCAGCCCCTGCTGGAGTCTAACAGGTGTTTGCTGGGATTTGAATGGGGAGGGGACGGGTGGGGAGAAAAGTTAACTGGAGAAATTTGGGCTAGGAGAGATGCAATGATCTTGCACCAAGTGGATGTGCCGTGTCTGCATGTGAATAGCGCGTCTGGAGAAGCTCAGAGGGATGGCTGGCAAGTGATCTGCTTGATCTCCGTAGAAACGCTCACCTCTGCCTGCAAACTTTGCCCTGACAGAAGTTGGGAGAAATAAAAAGAAAAAAGGCATCAGAAAAATCAAAGGGGAAGATCTCAGCTGACGAAAACACTTGAGCTAAACTGTTGCATCCTGACCCAGGGCTCTGGCGTGAGCATCCCACCGGTTGTCTCCTGGGCTCCCAAGCCAATTGGCGGTGGGTGGCGTTGGCCACCGTGCCCGGCAGTGTCCCCAGCATTGGGGACGGGCCGAGCAGCATGCTGGCTGCGGTGCCCGCGGCTGGCAACCAAACCCCGTGTGCCTGACCCGCCGGTGGTGCCGGGGCCGTGGCGGCCATGGCTGCAGCCATCGCCAGCTCCCTGATCCGCCAGAAGAGACAAGCCAGGGAGCGGGAGAAGTCCAATGCCTGTAAGTGTGTCAACAGCCCCAGCAAGAGCAAGGGAAGCTGCGACAAGAACAAGTTGAATGTGTTTTCCAGGGTCAAACTCTTTGGCTCCAAGAAAAGGCGAAGGCGGCGACCAGGTTGGCAAGGCTTATGTCTTTGGGGGGTTGGTTGGTTCATAAAAGCTGAGGTGTGCGTCAGGCCATGGGGAAAGGGGGACTGGTGTCTCGGGGCCGGTCAAACAAGTGTGCAGGTATTGCCACTCCTGACTTTTATCATCTAATAGACATGGATACCATGTTGTTAGTTTCCCCTTTGTGTTCATCTGGTTTCTTTGGAACAGACACACAGTTAGTGGTTACCTCACTTGCACACCCGTGTGCACCATGTACCAATACTTCAGTAGCCTCTCTCTTACACCTACACATACACAAACACGTGATTTATTTATGGGGGAGGTCTTCTCAAGGGGAGTTCCCACACATAGCTCTCCTTCAGTTGTGTGTTACATGACTTAGTGGTAGAGAGATCCCTTTTTGTCTTCCTGCTTCACAGAGTACCTGTGCCATGCTTTATTGGCTGATTGCAGACGAGACTTTCTGCTTTTGCTGGCACCTTGCAGAGTTTCGCTTGGGCACTCTGTTCCTTTCTAGGAATCCCATCCGTGCAGCTGCCCTGCAAACGCGATGCTCTCTGTCAGAGGTGCAAAAGATCAGGCACGAAGACAGAGTCCCTGATCTCAGATTTAGGATGTGGGAGGAGCAAAACCCCCTGGTAATGTTGCTACCGCTTTGCTGTGCTGAAACATTGATGCTGTTAGCCACTTGACCTCACTGCCTTTCTCAGCAGCCATCGAAGAGGTGCCTCACTCGCAGTTTGCAAATGGCTTTGGGATGTGTTATGGCTAAAAAGCCAAAGTGAGTTGTGTATTAATGTCTTGTCAGAAAAGTTGGTAGACAAGAATTGGGCATAGGACCTAATACACTGATGCAAACTACTGCGATCTCTTGCCTTCAGCTTCTGCTAAAATGAAGTGCAGCAGCAGAGCTCTCTAACATCTTTGATTACAAACAGAGGAGTCTTATCCAGACCTTGGCTGTTGGAAATGACACATCATATCTTCACAGTATGTTTATCTCTGAATTAAGTAAGTTGTTGTGGGGCGACCTGCAGAGATGCATCACCTCCTGACAAACATAATTGTGTGAAGTGACTACAATGCAGATGTCATTGGGATTCAGTGGAAGTAGTCCCTCTTTTGCAATTACTCCTGGTGCATTACCTAGATATCTGAACCGACAGACTTGACAGCAGATCCTGTTGCTGTATACTTTTTTGTTTAGAATTATCAGAAACCCTGTGAGGTATCTCACTTTCTAACTGTGAAGCTGAGGATGGTTATAGTAAAAAGAGGGGGGAAAAAAACCCAACTATCCAAACTCTGTGTTGTTTTGATCTTTCTTCTTGTAGCTGATGAGGTAATTGCCTCAACCCTTATGGTAATATTTATTTTGCAGTTCTACACTTTGCTGGATTTCAAGGTTTTCCTCTCCATTTTCCATATGTTCATTGATTAGTTTATCACTTGGGATGCTCTGTACTCTCCAAAGCAGTGAGGAACGGAGGTTTGTTTATTAGAGCTGCAGCAGTCCCTGTGCTAAACGTTCGCTGCTATATATTTAGGCTTTCAACTGTCGCTAGGCTCTTATTAGCACTATCGTAGTAGTCCTCTTTTTCCCCTCCATTTAAGAACTCACGCCTTCTTAAAAGGCAGAATATGCTCTTTGCCAGCTCATTTCTAATCTTAAATGAGATAGGGCTGAGCTCCTGAGGCCAAGCAGCACGCTGTTGGAATTCGTATTCACTGGAAGTAGATTTTACTGTGCTACCTACATGCAGTCGGAAGTGGCATTTAATCATTGTGGCAATTGATTTCATAGACATAAATCTGATCTCAGCCTAAATGAAAAGTGTTGCAAAGCTGGTTGCCCTGCTTTTTTGTTTTGAGTCTTTTCCATATCTCAGCCTTGGAGAAGAAACCCAGAGCTGTGTTTCTAGCATCCTGCTCGCTTGGAATGGCACATCAGGATTTCCCACATTAATCTCACTATTGTTTTTTTACAGAGCCTCAGCTTAAAGGTATAGTAACAAAGCTATACAGCAGGCAAGGATACCACTTGCAGTTGCAAGCAGATGGAACAATTGATGGAACAAAAGAGGAGGACAGTAGTTATAGTAAGTGACATGAGACTAAATGATGTGTTTGTGACTCGTGGTGTCTCATTTTTCCC
This sequence comes from Eubucco bourcierii, assembly GCA_013396675.1. Taxonomy (NCBI): domain Eukaryota; kingdom Metazoa; phylum Chordata; class Aves; order Piciformes; family Ramphastidae; genus Eubucco; species Eubucco bourcierii. The sequence continues at coordinate 202,424 of VWZE01013065.1, read as the reverse complement.
ACATAGGTCCGTTCAAAATTGTTGTCCTGGGCTGGGATGTCTGAGTGAGTGAAAGTGGTGTTAACACTGTGCTCACAGCGCAGAAGTCTTTCAGGCTCCCTGGGTCTGAGAGAGGATGCAAATAAAAATCACTTATAGAAATAATGAACTAGAGGAGGTAATGATGACACATATGACAAACAAAGCAAATGTTATCTCCATGGTAATCTAGAGGAGTTCATTGCTGTCCTTTGGATTTTATTAGGGTTGTGGGGTTTTGGTTTTTGGTTTTTTTTTTTTTTAAACTTTTTTTTTTTTTTTCCAGCAGGGAAAATTTTCTCGCCTACTCAGAGTTCCTGAAATAGAATAACGCTATCTCCACTCTGAAACAGGGGCTCCTTCAAACACAGCCTTATTCTTTCACACAATAAGAGTTCATCAGCATTTCCCTGTCGTTATTATTGCTTTGTTTCTCTTTTACCCCTTCTCAATCTAATTATACCTTCAGCTTTCATATTTCCCTCAGCTTTTCTGTGGAAAAAAAAAACCCAAAACTTTGGATGTTTTCAGGTTTATTTCATTTTATGTTAGTTATTTTATCTTATGTTATTTTTTTTACAACTTTAAGTATTAATAGCAAATAGGAAAAGATGGCTAGTTTTGACATCTATAAATAAAATATGTGAACACTTCACATACTTAAAAAGTGTTCAGCTTAAACTGCATTTCTGTTCTGAAAAGAGAGTTGGGAAGTGCAAGGAGTTTGAGAAAGTATTTCAGGCCACTTAAGACAAAAAACTGGAAAATCAACAGGCAGAGTTTCCTTTTTAATTATTAAAAAACACTGTTTTAAGTGCTGTCCTTTCCATATGAAAAGCATTTGCAGGTGAAACGTGGTTTCATTTTGCAGGGCAGTTGAACATGGCAGAGTAAGCCCTAGATGCAATAGGCAGTATCGCATCTTCTGCAGTCTCTCTTTTCTACCCTTTTCCCACACCCTCTTTCATCCTTTTTGCTTTATCAGGGATAAACTACCCTGTGCTCATCCAGCCCTACTTTTCTATGTTAACTTCTGAGTTACAGGAGGGAAAAGGTTATGCTGGTTGAGGAGATTTCCTCTGCTCTGGTAGGGTCTGGAGGGACACCAGGTCCAGTCCTCTCCCGCAGTGAAGGTGGCACAAAGACCAGATCAGCGCAGTGATGAGCTGCTGCTGTCATCTTCCAGAGTTCTCTTCAGTGCAGCCACAAAATTCACACCAAGAATGATTCTTGTGGACCTTGAGTGGCACTTTACTTTTAAGTGAATGAATGGTCTAATATTTATGGTTTTCAAAGTCTATGCAGATCACTCAAGATTTCAGGGTCATTCTGTTAATTATCTTAGAGAAGAAGAATTAAGCAAACCTTAACTTTTTACGTCAAAGGATGGCATTGTTATCAACTTGTAATGTACTAGAGCAAGCATCTGAAATTCCATCTTTTTTTGTGTTTTTTTTTTCCTTTTTGATTCTTTCATTCACCTGCTTTGCTTGGGATCCCTCTAGTAGGGATGCAGAGATTTGAAACAAGGTGAAATTTGTGGAAATCCAAATGTGTTTGTTTCTGGGGTATCTTTGCTTTCATCGTGTCCTTAAATTTACCATAACTCATTAGATTACGAAGGAAGTCATAAAAATTCCTTGTGACTGGATACCACCCTTCCAAAATGCTGAATACTTAAAAGTAAAGGAAGTATCCCAGAAAGGATTGCAGCTGGGCTGCAGTATTTAAGTGTTCAGAACAGAGGAGGGTTTTGTCTTAAAATCTGGGAGTTTTATATATTCATCTTTTATGTAAGCCAAGTGGATGGTTCTGGATGTCCTGCAGTCCTGAATTTAATTTAATTGCAATACTTTTAATGGAGCTAGTGAGACAGACTGATGGCTGCCGTGGATCAGAGTCTGCATAAAGGGCTTCCCCCAAAGCCTTGCTCACATCAATACTAGGTGGATCTGGCTCTCTAAAATCCTTTCTCTCACTATCTGCAGAGACATCTCTTACTGCCTCTATTTGTGTACTGTGAGGAAGCCACTGAACTTGCAGCCCATTCCAAATGGCAGAGGACTCCTTCTCCAATCCCTTTAGTTCTTCTCCACACCCCTAGAGGGATACCATTGCTGTTCTCTTTTGTCACCTTCACTGCACCTTTGCTCTGAGGCCCTTTGTTCCCACCCTGAAATGCAACTGTGGTTGCACAGCACCTAAGACTCTGCATTTTAGAGCAAACCATAGCTGTAGTCCATCAGGTTTGCAGACAGAGCACTGCTCAGCCTTGTTAGAATGTCAGAATTGTTCTGCCTTTTTTTCTTTCTTTCTTTTTTTTTTTTTTTTTCAGTAGAGATGGGAAATGCTTGCAGCCTCTGAAAAACAAAGCTGCTGACCTGTGCTCCTAACAGCAGCCTGGATGCAGGAATTCTCCCTTACCCATCATTTCCTACCTAGAGCTGAATGGGAAGTTTGCCTGAAGATCCCCTTCAGCTCCTGAGTTGGGAGCAATTATTTCAAGCTCTGCAGACTCGCTGCTGCACCCAGGGTTCACAAAAACAAGGTTGCAGTTACAGGGAGTTTAAAAGAATGCTGAGGTTTTGGAGCAGAATTTAGGCAGGAAGTGATATGGATTTGAGGAGCCATAGAACTCAATAGACCTTGGTTTTAGCCAGGAATCCATGTGATTTGAGGAAGTGCCTCATGGAGAGGATTTCCTGGCTGAGAAACAGATTTTGCCTCGTTAAATGATTTAAATAGGACAAGGTTTTAAATCAGGGCAGAATTTATTCCCCAATTTTGGCAAGACAAAGAGATTTCAAGTCTGATAAAATGAGGAAATACAGGAAACAATACCCTGCAGCAAGGGTACCAAGGTGCAAGCGGCCAAGGCAAGGATGGCACAGACCTCACAGTAATGTCTAGGTTCATAAATCCGGCTGTGGCATTCCTCCTCTTACGCTGCAGCTCTAATTCTCTGTCAGCTTGCACTGCACAAGGACCATAGAAAAGCTCATCTTTCTCAGACACACTGCCAAATTGTTCATTGCAGTTGACTTTGTATCCTGCCTTGAAACAGCACAAATGGAACGGGGAAAGGTTGGGATGCAAATAACTTTGCATAATTTTAAGCTGACATGAATTTGCCATAGGAGAAAGCAATTATTTTCCTGTGGCTCTTTTGCCACCCTGTCTGCCCACATGAGGGTCAACTCATAGCAACCCAAACAGCATTCACATCTGTTTGCCATGGCATTGGGGCCTTGCAGAGATGGGGGCTGTATGGCTCTGCTGTTGGCCTCGTCAGCATTGGCTGATCATGGACAGGCCACTCACTGCTGCAGAAGGCAGACTTCAACTTGCTGCTGTGCAGGGTTGTGGGGACAGTGCCGTGCAGTGGCTGCCGCTACACGGGAGGGTGCCGCTTTTTGCTGCAGTGCCAACATCCCCACGCCCCCGAGGTGGCAGCTGGGGCAGCCTGGCCGTGTGTCTGGCTATGCTGGCAGAGGACAGATTGAGTGTGCACCCCTCCAACAGCCAGTCCCCCTCCCATTCAGCAGAGGCAGCAGCAGCAGAGCCAGAGTTACTCCCCCACAGCCTTTTTGTAGCTTCCGATCGTCTGTGCCACAGCAGCTGCTAATCCCACCGATGTCTCAACCAGCTTCTGAGTGTGCTCAACCCTCCTCATGCCTCAAAATAGAGCATGCACATTTATGACAGGAAAAGATGCTCGACTGCTGAGGGAAGCAGATGAGCACCCATCGCAGTGGGTGCCCCAGCCCTTCTCTGGCAGCAGGTGCTCAGCCTCTTATCACTGCTTGCTTTGCCAAACACAGCACAGCCAGGAATTGCTCCCTAGAACCTATCTCTGTGGCTTGTGGCAGTGAGCTGTATCTTCTCAACTGTCCCATGCTTTGCCCTGTCCTCAGCTGATCCACTGACAGGTTCACAGCACTATTTACAGTGGGGCCCAAACTCATACCCTTGTGCTGAAAATACCCCAAGCTTGCCCTACTCACAAATACACCATTAAGAAAGCATCTTGCGAAGGAGACCTCCATGTTCTACCTGCAGACTGAGCTTTCAGTTGTGCTGTCTTGCCTACACAAAGATCAAATGCTGCTTTAGGGGGTTGAACTGCAAAAAAAAAGGTTTTCCAAGGGGAGATTTACTGAATCAGGCAGGGAATATTTCTCCCCCAAATAAATTCAAGCATTCGATAGAACGAATGAGAAATCCATTTCCCTTAGCATTTCTCTTACTGAAAATCTAAGTTTTATGTGCCAAAATCCACACAGGACTAGAGGATTTTGGTTTAGTGAAGAAAAAGCCATTTCTGTTGTTTTTTGTGCTGGAGGCAAGCGTGAAGAGGAGCTGTATGTGTGTGTATGTGTTTGTGTCTGCACGCACACTCATGTATGTGAAAGGAAAACAAAAACATGGGTATGATTTTACGATCTCCTCTATTCATTTATTACTTCTGGATATTTCCACCCACACTTCTGTATGCAACCACTGTAGGAACTTGAGTACTCAAAGGTGCTCCAACATCACAGCACAGCAGCTGTCAGCTGTAGTGTGCCAGCCCTGAACGTAGTCTTCAGCTGCTGGCCCCCTGCAAGCCCTTTGCAACCCCTCAGGGGTTGCTCAGGTTAGCTCAGAGCAGTGCACAGAGCTGAAGGTCCAACTACTAGTCTGTTTTCACCAACATGTAGTCCTTCATCCTCAGTGCGTAGGGTTGCCTTCTGGCCATGCCTCTCTTGAAGCAGACCATTCATATGTTTGCTCTTTCCACACTCTTGACAACCCTACTCCCAAAATTTAGGATCTGCATTAGATGTTGGCACACTGCAAATTTTCTTTTAATCAACTATGATCACTTGGGGATTGTCAGGCTGAAAAATGGAATTCGTTGTGGGGCATACTTCTTAGCTTATACTATTGAAAATAATCAAAATATTTCAAATCCATTATTCAGTTTTAAATCAGCTTCAGCCAGGGACCATAAATACAAAACTTCAGGCTGAAGCAGACCAGAGCTTCCCAGCCAGCTACTGGAAATGAGAGCCAGTTTGGCATTGCTTTACCTTATCCTTGCATTTGTACAACAGCCTGGAGGGAGATGCTTTGGGTTATAACAACAGTTTTTTAACATTTTAACCTTTTTTTTTTTGTCATTCTACCTATTGAGCACAGAATACAGTACTCAGCTTATTGTTGCTTGTGCTCAGTTTAAATTTATCCATGAATCTAAGCATCTAAGCTATGCCAGGGCTTTGCTGCCTTTTTTTGGTGTTGTTGCTGTTACTGCTTTGTATTTTTGTATTTTTTATTTGCTACTTTGCAAACCAGAATCTTCTTTTTTTTTAATTATTATTCTGGTTTTGGGGATTTTTTTTTTTTTGAAAGAGATGTTTTTCCACTTACAAAACCTGCCACTTCTAGCATGTATACAAGCATAAACGCTAGCTGAACATTGGAAGCAGCTCAATTTTGGAAGCACAAATGTAAGGCTTGATCCAAAGAATATGCTGTCATTTAATCTCATTTTGAACTTATTTAACTCTGTGTTTCTTTGGTTTCTTTTTTTTTTTTTCCCCAAAACCATTCTCCTGTCAAAAAGTGAAAAGAAAAAAAAAATACTCCAGTGAATTTTGAGTGGAAACATCTTGAAATGTTAATGAAGGAGTTTAAATTGTCTGAATTTCATCTCACTCCTTCCTTTTGGTCAAAAATATTTATTGAATTTAATAGGGGGAAAAAATATGTTCATCTCAAGTTTTTGGGTTTTTACTACCTCTTTCCTTTTTTTTCCCCCTTCACATACTGTCAGAAAAACAAAACAAAACAAAACAACAAAACAAAACAAATTTTGTATGTTCAGTTCTACTCATTAGACCCTGAATTCTGCTCGTGAAGCGTGTAAGTCCTTTTAGCTCTCAGTGCCTCCAATTCTCCATCTTCAGTATGGAGGGGTTTGGTTGACAACCTCTGTAGATCATTTCTGAGCTGTTGGTGGAAATTACCGCAGAAGATGACAATAGTAGCACCCACAGAAATTCATCTATGCATGAATGGGCATTTTGTGTTTTGTTCTGGTAATTGTGGTTTAATTCTCTATCTAATCTGCCTACTCTGAAGGATTAATTTTGCACTCCATCTCCTTTCTCTCCTAGCTTTGTTTAACCTCATACCTGTGGGTTTACGAGTGGTGGCGATTCAGGGGGTTCAAACAAAATTGTATCTGGCAATGAACAGTGAAGGATACCTATATACATCAGTAAGTAAACATTTTCCATTTTTGTTCTCCCTGGAATTATAGTAAGAACTTAGTAAATGAATAATTTACTGTTCTAAGGAATCTGCTTATAACCTGTAGACGTGAGAGTTGACAGCAAATTCCTTATCGTGCTGACAGCGTCCTTTAAGCTTATCACTCTTATTTCCATTATAAATACATAGGGATGTGCAGAACCAAACTGTGGTGCCTTTGATGCAAATTAATGATCCTGAAGTGTAACATAAACCAAAAAAACCCCACCCTACAAATGAAACCCCAATTAGGAAGAATGCTCTCTCTTGATCACTGTGGACCAATGGGGCTAATCGGTGTGAGGTGCAGAGGGACAACTTTGTGACTCACAGGCATGCCTGGACACGTTTTATGTCTTCCCCTTTAATCTCTGTCATTAAAAGGGATTAGAGAAAGTAATTTTTTGTTTGTTTTGGCCAGGATTTTCAAATAGAAATAGAATTAAGAGCCAAAATCTTACAGCTTCAAGTTGCCGAGTGAGTCAAGACGTTTTTTGTTAGCAGTTTTGATGAAGGATGTCAGTTAATTTGCAGTGGGATTTCTCAGGAGAGCACACAGTGGGTTTTATGAAAAGA
>VWZE01013065.1:148967-195496 GCA_013396675.1 Eubucco bourcierii | reverse complement strand
AGGGGGGGGGGGGGAAGGGACTTCTAAAAATTCTTATTTTAAATAGACTGTTTTTCAATTAAAAACATTTAGTCGAACTATATTCAGGAGTTTTAATTATAAAGTCTTAATAGATTTTTCCCAAGGAAGAAAACAGAGGAAAATGCAATTTGCTATCTACTACAAATTATTCTTCCTTGTAAATGATTCCCTTAAGGTTCCTTTAATGCTGATAACAATTAAGTAAACTTACTCAAATCTCTCATTTGTTTTACAAACCTGAGAGCTGGGACAAGGGGCAGCTTTGCATTTTTTATTTTTTTTTTTCCCTTTCCTATCTGCCAGAGCAAAAGCAAATTAGAAGTGGTTATGCTGTGGGACAAGATGAAATTTTCAGTGAAGAGCATGGAACTCTGCTTTACTTTTTTTTCGCTCTGGCTATTTGCTCAGCGCGGTTAATCCACCGCTGTGTTTGCAGGGCTGTAGCCACCCAGCCAGCTTGTGCAAAGTCCCTTTAATCCTGTGTAGTCATGCTCCTCTGACTGCACGGTGTCATTTACATTTGCTCTGCAAACCTACCTTTGACTGCAGGGTGCGTTTCCATTTCCATTAGCATCCTCAGCTGCTCTCCTTTCTGGCTGCCCGCTCGCCCGGAGCACTGCGCCGTGCCGGCTTCAGTGGGCTCGGTTCCACCTCGGCAAGCGCGGTGGGATAAAGAGGTTGGTACATAAACTGAGAGCCCATTGGCTTGCATGGAGACATGCTTGCTTTGGCTAGGTCACTTCTTTCATTGCATGTGTCCTGGGAGAACCTGAGCTAGTTTTGCACCGGTGCAGGAAATGACCAATGGCGTCCTGGCTTGAATCAGGAGTAGTGTGGCCAGCAGGACCAGGGATGTCCTTCTGCCTGACTACTCAGCACTGGTTAGGCCATACCTTGAGTACTGTGTCCAGTTTAAGAAAGGTATTGAGGTGCTTGAATGTATCTAGAGAAGGGCACCAAGGCTGGTGAGGGGACTGGAGCACAGCCCTGTGAGGAGAGGCTGAGGGAGCTGGGGATGTGCAGCCTGGGAAAGAGGAGGCTGAGGGGAGACCTTATTGCTCTCTACAACTACCTGAAGGGAGGTTGTAGCCAGGTGGGGTTGGGCTCTTGCCAGGCACACAGGGATAAATCAAGAGAACAAAGTCTGAAGCTGCACCAGCGCAGGTTTAAGCTGGAGGTTAGGAAGAAGTTCTTTAAAGAAAGAGTGCTTGGCATTGGAATGGGCTGCCCAGGGAGGTGGTGGAGTCCCCATCCCTGGAGGTGTTTAAAAGGAGACTGGATGAGGCACTTGGGGCCATGGTTTAGTTAATTAGAAGGTGTTAGGTTGGACTTGATGATCATAGAGGTCTTTTCTAACCTGGTTAATTCTGTGAAATGGAGTGGGGACAGGTTCTACCACTGCTGATCTACAGTAGAGTTATAACCCTGACATCAAAGGGAGCACTGAGAGAACAAAGAACCATTGCAAGTATCCCTTGATGTGAGGAGAAGCAGCAGAGTAGAACACCTAGTCAGTGTAAGTCCAGCTTTTAGTCTGATTGGTATTTCTGCATCTTAGGCAGAGCTCAGAAATAGAATCCTAGAATCGTTTTGGTTGGAAAAGAGCTGTAAGGTCATCCAGTCCAACCATTCTCTAACTTTGCAAAGGCTGGTGCTGAACCATGTCCCTCAACACCACATCTCTGCCTCTCTAAAATACCTCTAAGGATGGGGATTCAGCCACATCTCTGGGCAACCTGTTCCAGCCTTTGAGAACCCTTTCAGTGAAGATTTTTTTTCCCCTAATAGTCACTTCAGTTATATTTTGTGGGGTTTTTTGCATCGATTAGGGTTAATTCTTCATAAGGTCTTACATGTTAACAAGGAAAGTGTCTTCCTTGAATCCTTTAGTATCTGTGAATGTAACAGTTTATGCTACTGTTTAGTTACCATGTGCCATCCTTCTATTTTGTCCTTAGCAGCAATGGTCTTTTTGTTTCTTTGGAAGGCAGCTATCTTATGTTTATTCCTTTATTGCTGTTGCACTTGATGGGCTTGGCAAGGCATTGAATGGACTTCTGTCATGTTGTTGTGTCCCAAATTCCTATTTTTAAATACCCTTCACAAATAAATGCCCATTTAATGTTGATCTACTTTTCCAAAGAGAGGTTCCCTCCCAGTTCTCAATAATCTTGGGTTTATCACCTGATGCCTTCTGGTTTGGTTGTTTTGTAGTTTGCAATAGTTACAACAAACTGTCTTGGTGGGCAAAACCTAGTTCATGTCTCTGTTACTGCACCCAGGGAATGGAGAAGGTCTGGAGAAGGTCTGGGTGAGGAGCATCTACCCCTACTTCACTTGCTATACCAAAAGGTTGCCAGAACTGCAGTCCTAGCACCATTTTTAGCCTTTCTACCACTTCTACTGCTGATAATGGTCTTGTCAGCAAGGGGTACAGTCTGGCAGTGTGATGCATGGCAAATTAGCTCTATATTTTGGGCTGGATTCTTCGCTGATGTAAATGAGTCCCAAGAGAGCTCAACTGATTTATTCCAGCTGAACATTCACCTGTTCAAGAAACGCCAACAGGGAGTTCAGGAAACTGATCAACCCAAGTAAATGACATCCATCTACACATCCTGAGGGTTTCCAAGCCCTTACAGGGATGTGTTCCTGAATGGGATTTGTCAGGACCAGACAGATGGCAACATGGGGATTGATCGGGAGCAAAAACCTTGCCAAATCCTGTCAAATTCCTGAAGCAAGAATATAGGGGGAAATAGAAATGTACTTGAATTGCAGATAACTGTTACAGATAGTTGCACCATTTCATTTCCCCAGAGAACTGAAATTAGCATTGACAATGTCTTTTAATAGGGAGAAGGAATATTGTGATCGATGTCATGATCGCTTCCTTTCAGTTTTATTGCAACTCTTAACACTTCAGTCATGCTTGTGCAGAACTGTTGCCTTCAGATTGCATTGCTGAGGGTTATATATTCCTGTGGCAGATGGTTGGAAAAACACACTGCTAACTTGCTCTCCCTTGTTTCTCACCCCTGTGCTGCTGCCCGTGCCTTGCACCTGATAGTGTCTTCTAGCCTGAAACACTTCCAAACACTGTGCCTGTTAAAGAGCCCATTAAGTCCACAGCAATTACCCCACTGGTAAATAGGTAAATAAGACATCTGGCTTCCAGGAGGATAAATGGAGACTCTGCTACGTGCTTTCCCACACTTGCATAGGGAAGGATATTAGGGCTAAGGTACCAGGTGTCCCATTCCCATGCATCTTGAACTAAACTGCAGCATTAAATCACAGTTCCTTTGCCTTTTAGAGGCTGTGGTGAGTTCTTCTGATTTGTTCCTTATGCTCTATTTTATTTAGGTTTGGACTGTGCAGCAATAAAATTGACTTAGATGGTTCTGAGCCTCCTGCATATGTAGAAAACGTGTCCTAGCCAAAATCAATTACAGCTGTTGGCAGATGGAGAATGTCTGCAGATCCAGCTTGGTGATTTGTTGAGATCCAGCTTTGGCCTTGTCTTGTGGCCAGCAGTAACAGTAAAGTGATTGTTGCCCTCTGCTCAGGACTGATGAGGCCACACCTTGAATATTTCATTTGGTTTTGGCCATTTCACTCCCAAGGACACTGAAGTGCTGGAACATATCCCGAGAAGGCCAACAAAGATAGTGAAGGGGCTTGAGAACAGGTTTGGTGAGAGACGGCTGAAGGAACTGGAGTAGTTTAGTCTGGAGGCAAGGAGGCTGTGGGGAGAACTTCTGCCTGCCTACAACTCCCTGAAATGATATTGCAGTGAGGTGCGTGTTGGTCTCTTCTCCCTAGTAACAATTAATAGGATGAGAGGAAATGGCCTCAACTTGCACCAGGGGAGGTTTAATTTGGATATTAGAAAAAAACGTTTGTCCTGCAAGAGTAGTTAGACATTGCCAGAGGCTGCCAAGAGAGGTGAAGGAGTCACTGTCCCTGGAGGTGTTCAAGAAATGTGTGGACATGGTACTTTGCAACATAATTGGGGGGGACACAATGGTGTTGGGTTAACAGTTGGACTTCATTATCTTAGAGGTCTTTTTCAACCTTAATGATTCTGTGATTCAGCTGCCCTCTTCAGCATCCTTGCAGGGTTTATTCAAATCCTGCCTCCTTTGGAAAGTGCCCAAGTATGGGAGGAAATGACTTCAAGGAGGCCTCATGTTGCAACAGGAGAGGTTTAGGTTGGATATGAGGAAGCTACTGCTGCTCACCCACTCTGAGCAGCGTGGACTTCCCCTTCACACCAGCTGCAAAATGTGTCTTCATCCTTGGAGGTGTTCAAGGAAAGTGTAACCATGGCACTTTGAGACATGCTTTAGCAGACTGATGGTTGTCTCATTCTGATTCCCTTCTTACAATGGTTACAACTCAGTTTGTTTGAGACAGGATAGGTCAAGGCCTGTTTCAGTCTTAGACAGTGGTTGAACTTGATGATCTCAGATGTCTTTTCCAACCACAATGATTTATGTTACTACATTTGAAATGTGAGTGGGTTTTTTTTTTCTTTTCCATAGCCAGTTTCCTTCCAAACTCAGTGGAGCTATGGGACTGCACATCCCAAGCCAAAACTACTCTTCATGTTTTATTTGGAAGAGTCTTGTCAGGAGTTATGTGAAGCTGTATCTTCTCCTGCTATCCAAAGCTCGAGGATCCATTTCAAATGATAACACAGGGTTTGATTTATCCCCTCTTAGACCAGTGCCATGCTGCTGCAGGATGACATAAACAGTGTTATGGCACTGCTGTCTTATGTAACCACATAATGAATCATGCCCCCTTGTGTTTTAGGTGGCTTTGCTTTGTCTTGTTTTTCCTTCCACAAGCAACCAGATGTCTCAGATAACCACCACTGCCTCACTTGAGTTTTTCAGTTTGCACACCCTCTGAATTAGTAGTGTTCTTTTGGCTTCTTGAACAAAGGAGTGAAAAAATATTTTAAGGCTCTGTTTGCCAGACATGTAGGACTAGAGCTTTTTTTTTCCTCATTAAAGTGATTATGATGTGGCAGAGGGGGCTCACAATGGCACAGAGCAGCAGCTGAGTGAAGTTCATTAAAAGAAGATGTGTATGAGGGTGAAGAGAGATGAGTGTACTGCTTGAATTCTACACGAGCTGAAACAGAACCCAAAGTACAGCATTTAAAAACAAAACAAAACACTAAACCAGCCAACTCTGAGAGCACCTAGCCGTATATTTGCTGTGAACCAGCATGTCAGAGTTCTTTAAGTCAGTCAGTGCTTATCAATGGTTTGCATATTTCTCCTGTGGAACATCTCAACCCAGTTACCTGCGTGCTCATTGCGCCTGGATGCATCATCAGAAGCAGTACAATTAAATAGGTGCTGCTCGTTGCATCCCTCTGGCCAATCTCAGGAGCCATGCAGCTCAGTTTGCAAAGAGTGCTTGTTTTCCTTCTTGCCTTGTTCTGGGTTCCTGTGATTTGTCAAAGCACTTGATTTAATAGTGTCATATGTGAGTAAGCCCAGAGTTTCTCCCAGGTTGGATAGAACCCTTCTCAAAGAGTACTTCTCTACCCTAACTGCATGTGATAGGGCCCAGTCTGTCTCTCCTCCTCCTGCAGCTTCTCAACTTGTTTATTGGAAATTCAGGGCATGCAGCCTTTTGTAGGATGGATATTAGGGAGTATGCTCTGTGGCAGAGTTGTTTATGCTTGCTTTGTTAGCTGTCCTAAGATGTCAAATGCTTTTGAGTTAATGGAGCTACTGTACACAGCTTAATTTTGCCATTTCTTGCCTGATGCACTCAGTACAGTTAGCAAGAGGCTAAGGAGCCCTTTGATATAATACCCTGTGCAGAATTTTATATCTAATTTACCCTAAGAGAGCATTCAGCTAACACTACCCTCTGTATATAACACAGATTGTCATACCTGAGTTTGGTACCTGCACAGAAAGTAAATATTGTATGAAGCGTACACGTTGATTGTAGCCAAGAGAACTGAAATGTGATTAAATTCTCCCAGTGATTAAAAAATTGGGTTTGGTGAGTTGGAGAGGAGAGAAGTTTGTGCATATTTTAATACTGAGCAGTGCAGTGGAGACCTGCTGCAGCTAATGGGAATGGCTGGGGCATTTATAATGAATTACTGGCAAAGAGCATTTTTCCACCTCAGGGAAATAGCACAAACCAAGAGGTAGGGGAAATAATAAAAAACTTCATCTAGTTAAATTTGCATGTCAGTGTAAATCATTTTTTAACCACAAATGCTCAAGTGCAGACTATACCTTAAAATAGTTTGTTCTCTTCAGTGATAGGCTGTTAGACAGAGCTGCAGCATGTTCTTTCCATCGCAACACCTTGCTCTATGCTAGATAAATGTGTAACCTCCTCACAGCTAGGAGAGGTGTCCTGGCCCAGAGTCCTGCTGACAGCCCTGACTGCCCTCCAGCAAAGGTGGCAGAAGGGGCAAGCAAGGTGTGGGATCATTGCTGGGACAGGAGCATGCTCTTAGGAGCTTCCCAGACATTGCAGGACCAGCTCGACCTGATAAATGTTTTCTGACACCTTCAGCCATGGACACTGCTCTGACTTCTGCCAGCAGCTAAGCTCAGCAGATGCAAACACTTGTACTTTGGTTAGGTGTTGCAGCAGTGTGGCAGCACTCCCCCTGGCAGGGGAGATGCCTGGTAGGTCTCCATGCAGCATCACAGGCTCCTAGTAAGGCAGGCCTTGAGTGCCCTGTACTAGTGGGAGGTGTCCCTGCCCATGGCAGGGGGTTGGAACTAGATGATCCTTGAGGTCCCTTCCAACCTTACCATTCTATGATTCTAAGGCTGCCCAGATGGGCACTCCCTGGCTCAGTCTGGGCTGAGCCTATTACCAGGGATTTTTGGGGCTTAGTGGGATTTGGTCTATGCCTAGCATAGAGAGGTGGAGCATGGAGAAGAGGGAGCAGAGGGGAGACCTCATTGCTTTCTGCAGCACCTTGTAAAGAATTTGTAGTGAGATGGAGGTTGGTCTGTTCTCCCAAGTAACAAGTGATAGGAAAAGAGGAAATGGCCTCAAGTACCATGAGGGGAGGTTTAGGATGGATATTGCAAAGAATTTCTTTACTGGAAGAGTGGTCAGGCATTAGAACAGGCTGCCCAGGGAGGTGGTGGAGTCACCATCCCCAGTTATGTTTCAAAAACATATAGATGTGGCACTTTGGGACATGGCACAGTGGCCACGATGGTGTTGGGATGGTGGTTGGACTTGAGCTTAGAATTCTTTTCCAACCTTAATGATCCTGTGATTCTAGCCATGTAGCTGCAGAGCCAGCTGCTCTCAGACTTGTCTCCCACTCGCTGAAGGGAGCAGCAGCCTGTGACTGAGCTTGTGCCTCTCTGTTCCCACTCTGTGATGTGGGACACTGCTGGAGGTTGGGTTCCTTTTTCTGCAGCAGGTCTCCCTTAATGAGATATGAGCTGACCTTAGTAATATGTGCTGTTACTGAGTGGTGTGGCAGAGAGATGGGTGCCCTTTGGTTCAGGTGCTTGTCTCTGCTGGGATCAGTATGATTCCAGATTTCAGGAGACAGATTGCCTGCTGTCTGCAGCAGAGAAGTGGTGAGGACATCACCTTCCCATGGGAGAGTTATTAGAAGACTCAGCAAACTGAAAGTCTTGGAGCTATTATGCAGCTTTTCTCTAAAAGTCAACCCCCAGGCATCTAAAACCCACAGAGGTGCCACTTTGCATCCATCCCTCACTTGCAAGTGGTGGGAGCTGAGGATCCTCAGCACCTTCTAAGGCGAGGCTGCCCAAGCATGAGAAAGTGATAATGCCTCAGGTCTCTGCTCTTCACAGATCCCAACAGACCTACAATAAAACACCTGTGCAGTGGTTTCCTAACAAAGTGGCTGTTCAAAAACAGCAGCAAAATTACTCTTTGTGAAAAAACAGCTTCAATGTCCTATGAGATAAATAAAACAGTACATATGTGAAGTACGTAAGAGACTAAAAATGCATCAACTCCCTCTCCTTGTTAGTAATCAGCTAAACAGTCATAGAATGGTAAGGTTGGAAGGGACCTCAAGGATCATCTAGTTCCAACCTCCTACCATAGGCAGGGACACCTCCCACTAGTACAGGTTACTCAAGGCCTCATCCAATCTGGCCTTGAACACATCCAGGGAGGGAGCATCCACAACCTCCCTGGGCAACCTGTTCCAGTGC
Source organism: Eubucco bourcierii (assembly GCA_013396675.1). Lineage (NCBI taxonomy): Eukaryota > Metazoa > Chordata > Aves > Piciformes > Ramphastidae > Eubucco > Eubucco bourcierii. Next base: position 187,265 of record VWZE01013065.1, on the reverse strand, counting down.
CTCACCACCCTCACTGTAAAGAACTTCCTCCTAACATCCAGTCTAAATCTCCCCTCTGCCAGTTTAAACCCATTGCCCCTTGTCCTGTCATTGCAAGGCCTTGTCAGTAGTTCCTCCCCAGCCTTCCTGTAGGCCCCCTTCAGATACTGGAAGGCTACTATCAGGTCTCCTGGAAGCCTTCTCTTCTCCAAGCTGAAGAGCCACAACTCTCACTGTCCTCATAGGAGAGCTGCTCCAGCCCTCTGATCATCTTTGTGGCCCTCCTCTGGACCCACTCCAACACTTCCATGTCCTTCCTGTACTGAGGGCTCCAGAACTGCACGCAGTGCCAAAGTCCTTGGGTAGAAAGACAAAGTCTTCGTAAGCTCAGACTTTAGATGTTGCTCTGAGAGGTTTGGGACTCAGCAAGCTCAGAAGCATGGCTGAAATGGCAACATAGCTCATAAGGCCCAGTTTTCAGGCTGTTATGCTGCTGGCTGGGGTCACAGTGATAGAAAACCATCACAAAGCCAAAAAAAAAAAAAAAAAAAAAAAAAAAAAAAAAAAAAAAAGTTAAGGAAAAGCCTTGGCAGAATAATTTGGAGCTGAATCTGAGCTTGATAGTTTGGCACCTGGATCACACACTTCTTGCTTCTAGCATTGTGTTCTGGCCCTGCCCCAGCAAACCTGGAATACGGAGTTCCAGGGCTTCCAGGTTACTCACAGTCTTCACCCTCACATTGCAAAGCATGTTTGGCAAGAGAGAGTTGTAAGCAGATAAGGGCTGGAGCAGACAGTGGGAGTTGCAGAGTGTGAGAATAAGAGCATTGCCAGGTTCTTGGCGTGTTGGGCCGGGATTGTGTACTCAGCTCACCGGAGCCCAGGTGATGCTGCTGTGATTCAGCACAGCCAATGAGAGATGTGCTGCTTTTCTCTCCTGAATTGCCTGTGGGTGCCACACGTTGTGACCAGTGGTGTGGCTGCCTGCAGGGTGATGCATGTGCTGCTCCCTGGAGAGCTGGGCTCTTCCGCAGCTGGCGGAGGAAAGATCACAGAATCACAGAACTTCAGAGATTGGAAGGGAGATCATCCAGTCCAACCTCCCTGCCAAGGCAGGATCCCCTAGGGTAGTTGCACAGGAATGCATCCAGGCAGGGTTTGAAAGTCTTCGAAGGAGACTCCACAACCTCTCTGGGCAGCCTGCTCCAGGGCTCTGTCATCCTCACTGTAAAGAAATTTCTCCTCATGTTGAACTGAAACCTTCTCTGTTCCAGTTTGTAGCTGCTGCTCCTTGTCTTATTGCTGCTGACCACTGCAAAGAGCTTGGCCACACCCATTTGACACCCACCTCTCAGATATTTGTATACATTGATCAGATCTCCTCTCAGTCTTCTCAAATAGTATTTGTGTGGAATTTTGAATTGCATTTTTGGGTTTTGGCCTGATACCTATGAAATATCTTCAAGATAGAATGAAAGAGACCTCCTCAAACTTACTCTGGGTTTAGGTTTGGCTTTGCTTCGGGTTTTTTTGGAGTGTGGATTAATTAAAAGAAAATAGCATTATCAAACCTCAGCTTCTTTCCTAAGCTTGCCTTTCCTTCCAGAAAGCTGCCTGCTTTCCCTCCTTCTGCCCAGAAGGGCTTCCCCTCCCTCTCGTGCTGCAGGTTGAGCTAATGAGCAGCTCTTGTCACAGTGACTCAGCAGAGCTTCTGCCTCGTTACACTTGCTCCATAACCTGCTGAGATGGCTCACCCCGCTGGCGCTCCCGGCCTGCTGCTGCCTCTAAAGGCCCATGCGAAGGTGAACGCCTAAACAAGGATGCTGGAGCAATCAAAGGCAGTCTCCAAGGACTCCCCAAACCAACAGCAGTGGGTTGGTACTGGAAAACACACTTCAAACTTCAGCAGCAACTAACCCAGGCTGACACTGAAACAGAAGGATTCATCACAGTTATTAAGGCTGCAGGAAGTGTTTACCACACAGCACTCGGTTCAGCTGGGGAGCTCGTTGCGATGGGATGCTGAGGATGACATCATTTTTGCAGGCTCAAATATCACTTCAGGGAATTCTTGAAAGGAAATGCTGCAAAATACAGTGATGTCGTGTTTGGTTACAGGCTTGGGATAGAGAGGCTGGAAAGCTGCCCACCAGAAAAGGACCTGGAGGTGCTGGTTGACAGCTGGCTGAACATGAGCCAGTGTGTGTCCAGGTGGCCAAGAAGGTCACCAGCATCCTGGTCTGGAATGATGTGGCCAACAGGAGCAGGGCAGTAACTGTTCCCTGGTACTGGGCACTGGTGAGGCCACACTTTGAGCACTGGGTTCAGTTTTGGGACCCTCACTCCAAGAAGGATATTGAGGTGCTGGAGCATGTCCAGAAAAGGGCAGCAAAGCTGGGGAAGGGTCCGGAGAACAGGGCTGGGGAAGAGAAACTGAGAGAACTGAGGTTGGTTAGTGTGGAGGAGAGGAGGCTGAGGGGAGACCTCATTGCTCTCTGTAACTACCTAAAATGAGGTTGAAGCCAGATGGTTTTTGGTCTTTTCTCCCTAGTATCCAGTAACAGGTCAAGAGGAAATGGCCTGAAATTGTGTCAGGAGAGATTTGGATTGGATATGAGGAAAATTTTCTATCCTGAAGTTAGGATATAGTCAGGCTTTGGAACAGGCTGCTCAGAGCAGTGACTTGGTCAGCATCTCTGGAGTAGACATGGCATTTTGGGGCATAGTTTAGTGGGCATGGTGGTGTCGGTTGATGGTTGGACTTGGTGATCTTAGAGGTCTTTTCCAAACAAAACAGTTTCATAGTTCTGTGCCCTCCAATCATAGCACACCAGAGGCTGGGGAAGCGTGCTGGGAAAATACTGACCTTTTTTGATCTCGTGGTCTCACACAGGCAGTGAACCAACAACGAACCCACAGCTTGGAGAAGATGTGCCCTCACCATTCAGTCCTGTTACTGCCTCTCGTCGATGTGTTCTTTATGGGTTGATTTTCAGGAGGCTGTTGTTGCTCTGCTGTGAAATACCCAAAAGTGTTCATTAACCTTGGTTAAAGATATGCAGGGAAAAAGTGGTTGTGGTGAGACCATGGGAATGGAATGAGAATGGGCTGCAGGGAAAGCTAAATGAGGAGACAGTGTGCCTGGTCCTGCATATCCACATTCCCGTGCCTGCTTCTGTGTGTGATGTTGCTGCAGGGCAGGACCCTCTAGTGGGTCTCTGCCCATGACAGTGAGGTTGGAACCAAATGATCTTTAAGGTCCCTTCCAACTCAAGCTGTTCTGTGACCTGGAGCTTCAGCTGTTGCAGCAGTGCTAGGGCAAACAAAAATTGCCAGCTTGTATTCTAGAAGTAAGCAAAGGGCAGTTCTGTTCCCCCAAAAATCACTACGCAGCAATCCAGGCTGGCATCATCAACAGATCTGTCATGCAGGGGTATTCAGAGTGCCCTTAGTAAACATGTTTTGGTGCCTTTTTTTATCTTCCCGTAGCTCTGCAGTTGCCACAGTGCTAAGAAGCAGTTAATTCAGTTCTGTGCCTACTTGGCAGCCTCAGGAGAAATGTTTACTGCTTTCTGGCCATTTGCATCCTTGCAAACCCACGAAAGCAATCCTTTTCCTGGCAGGACTTTTGCTGCAAATGATGAGGTGCAAAAACTGAGACTCCAGCCTGTCTGTAGAAGTTCACATTGCATTTCCAGTGCTGCCAGTCAAAAGGCATATTTTGAAAAGCCTACCCAGCCAAACCAATGAGGAGTCAATAGGCAAGGCAAAGGAGTTTGTTATTCCCCAGATTCAGAGTTGTAAGGTTGCTTTGGGGAATTGCAGCAGAGCTGGAGGGAGTTTCACGAGAAGCCTGAATGCCATCCTCTTGGAGTGACTTCTTGCTGCTGAAACCAAAGTCCTAGAAAGCAGGGGAACTGTGGTATGTGGTCCAGAAGCTAGGCAGGCACAAAGGGAACACCAAAAAAAAGTTGTCATATGCAGGTTACGCTCTCAAAAACCTTAGTTTCAGAAGCTAACTTTTCCATAGATAAGCTGAGGTTTGGAGGTAGACATGCAGAATTTCTGGATGCAAAATCTGCAGAGGATCTGGGAAGGAAAACAAATCTGTTGAAACCCAAAAATGTATCAAGAAACTTGCATTTGGATAGTGTACCACTTTGGGTAGGCAATCTAGGAGTGGCAAAGGAATCCAAAATCTGGGATGGATTAGGGACTCTTTGGCTACAGTGCCAAGTTTGTGCCAAGGGGTTGGCTGGTTTAAATAATTCATCAGATAAGATCTTTCATATTTTACATTGTGTGGATGCTCCAGGTGCCAGTGCATTGTTTTTCATTTGTGTGGTTCTACCCAGCCAGCATTGACTGTTGAGCAGCACAGCTCTTCTCAAGTTAAATCCACTGGGGAGCTAAGCAAAACGGGCAGCATGGTTCTGTTTATTTAAAGTCTCGGGAGGTATCTAAAAATCAGAGAGCTAGTTTCAGAAACACAGCACAAGAGGCTGGCTGCTTTCTAATGCAGTCCTCCCCTTTCCTTACCCTGATGGCTTTGAATGCACATTAATGAGGAGTCACTTTAGACCCTCCATCCTTATCCCCAGAGCATTTTCCTGCTATGAGCTAGCAGTGTTTGTCTTGAATTTGAGTGTTGGTGGGACCTTACACTGGAGCTGACTGGGAATGGGCAAACATCAAAGGACTTGTGAGGGCACATTTCCTCAAAAGACAACCCCAGAACCTAATGTTTTAACAAACTGGGTCTAGAAACCTGAGAAGTGTGGGCTGTTCCTCACCCTGCCAGTACTCACAGCCTCCAACCTACTGTATTTTTTAAATGAGGATAACTTGTGGAGCTGCTACGCAAATTAGAAGCCGTTTCATAAATATGATGGTTTCAGTTTAGGCTTCAGGCAAAAATTGACATCAAGTCTTATTCTGTTCTTGCTACTTCACACCAGCGTGCTCAGGTCTAGAGGAGCATCTGCTGCCAGCTGAGCCATACTGACACTGACAGAAGGCACAATAAGCTCAGAGTAACGGAGTGAATGATCTGAAACAGAACAAAAAAAGCAGAGAAATTCTAATAAGTGGAAGAGACACAATTTGAAGTGCAGGTCTGTTCCCTCCACCTGACAAGCTAGGAGTTTCAGGGGCTTGATATTGTAAACTCTTTCTCATGTAAGTAATCCTTACTTGAGCGAACGGTTCCAGCTCCCTGCCTGCCAGAGGAAGGATTTATTTGTCTGAGTAAGGTTTTTCAGGATCTAGACAAGACAGCCGTTGATTTGTAATATGAAGTTTGTCTGATTGAAAAATGAACAGAGTATTTAGGAACCCACTGAAGCTTAAGGACTGAAATAAGTCCCTACTTGCCTGGAGACATGTCCCAATGGCTGGAATGGTCATGAGGAAAAGGGAGAGCAGCAGACCTCAGTCCCGGGTGCCCAGAGCATCATGGAATCATAGAATTGTTTTGCTTGGAAAACACCTCTAAGATCATCAAGTCCAACCATCAACCCAAGACCACCAGGACCATTAAACCATGTCCTGAAATACCATGTCTGCATGTTATGATGGTGCAAGTCTTGAGCCCTTGGCTTGGAGCCTGCTCAGGAACTGAGTGTCCAGGGCTTTACTTTCACTAATCTGGCATCAAGAAACTTAAGGCAGAACTTTTTGACTTTGAGGGTACCAGAGCATTGAAGCAGGCTGCCCAGAGAGGTTGTGGAGTCTTCTTTGGAGACTTTCAAAACCCAGAATCACAGAACCTTAGAAGTTGGAAGGGACCTCCAGAGGTGATCACAGGATGTTAGTGGTTGGAAGTCACCCAAAGAGATCATCCAGTCCAACCTCCCTGCCAAAGCAGGATCACCCAGGGTAGTTCGTACAGGAACACATCCAAGTGGGGTTTGAAAGTCTCCAGAGAAGAAGACTCCACAACCTCTCCGGGCAACCTGTTCCAGGGCTCTGTCACCCTCACTCTAAAGAAGTTTTTCCTCATGTTGAGGTGAAACCTTCTATGTGATCCTGAATGTGATCCTATGCAACATGATCTGGTTGACCCTGCTCTAGCAGAAGGGTTGGACTAGATGATCTCCAGAGGTTCCTTCCAATCGCCATCCTCACGTGATTCTGGGGGGTGCAAAAGCAGGTGTTGTGTTGTTCACCAGCAATCCTCTCTGCAGATCTGAATCCAGTATCTGAAGGGGGCTACAGGAAGGCTGGGAAGGGACTATTGACAAGGTCATGCAATAACAGGACAAGGAGCAATGGGTTTAAACTGGCAGAGGGGAGATTTAGACTGAATGTTAGGAGGAAGTTGTTTGCAGTGAGGGTGGTGAGACACTGGCACAGGTTGCCCGGGGAGGTTGTGGCTGCTCCCTTCCTGGAGGTGTTCAAGACCAGGTTGGATGAGGCCTTGAGTGAGTAACCTGTATTAGTGGGAGGTGTCCTTGCCTATGGCAGGGGGTTGGAACTAGATGATCTTTGAGATCCCTTCCAACCTTACCGTTCTATGATTCTATACCTGGTGCTTTTAGACATCTGCTTGTAAGCCTTACCACTTTCTGGCAGACCTGTATGAATAGCTCTGCTTCTCCAGGTGTGGGGGAATGTTAGCAGCAGGCTCTGTCTGCAGTGCTGTCACAGCAGCAGGAGCGTGGTGGTAAGGTTCACCAGGTGGCACAGCAGGCTTTGATCTGACACCTCTCTGGGGAAGGCAGTGCATGCTGGCTGTCATGGCTCGGCGAGGACAGCTGAGTTTGTCTCGCTACCACAGGGCATCCTGAAACTGCAACCTGCCTCACTCACCTGCTTTTGGAAAATCTTGACTTTAATTTATGCTTTAGCTGCCTCTGTGTGAAGCAAAGCTGGAATGTGTGTTCTAGACACAAGCACTGAGAGCTTGCTCCATGGGCAGTGGAGCTCAGCACAGGCTTCCCCAGGCTTTGTCTTGAGGAAAATATTGCAGCTGTGATAGAAAAGACCTGAAAGAGCTTTATGCAAATTGTTGATGTCCACCACATTAGTTAATTGTTTCCCAAATTTGCATTTCTAATCAACGAGATGACAAAACCCACATTTACTCTCTTAAGTGTGGCACTAATAATTTGTATTTCTTTTAATCATGCTTGTAGAAACAATAGCAGAATGACAAGCATTTATTAGAAATAAGTTGCAGCTCTTGCAGCTAAACTATAAATATTTTTCTTCATACAATCATGTCCTGCAGCAGTGGCAGGGAGAGGCTGTTCCCTGCTCATCACCAAGAGCTATTGCATGATGAGCCAGGGGAGATTTAGGTTGGATATTAGGAAAACAATTCTTTACTGGAGGAGTGGTCAGGCATTGGTACAGGCTGCCCAGGGAGGTTCTGGATTCAGCATCCCTGGAGGTGTTGAAGAAACATGTAGACGTGGCACTTAGGGACATGATTTCGTGGGCATGGTGGTGTTGGATTGATCAGTGGAGTCAATCATCTCAGGGGTGTTGTCCAACCTTACTGGTTCTGTGCTGTATCTTCCTGACCAACACTGATTTGGCAGCACTAACAGTACATGTTTATGCACCATCTCTAGCACAGAGCCCTAGCAGTGCTGTGTTTAGAGGCCATACAGTAATCTCCCCATGGTGAATCCCTGAAGCTCTTGACGTTTTCAGCTAGAAAGGAGGCAGTCTTGGTCTGTAAGTGGCTTGGGAATATCTGTACTAAGGAAACCAACCTCCTTTTGTGCTGTTAGCATGAGAAGATGAGCACAGTCACCCTGGCTTGGCTGTGAATCATCTGATGAAGCTTCATTGCCTATCCAACAGCAAACCCTCTGCACTTGCAGCCCTTCATTTTATTATCACAGGAAAGACAGTAAAAGAAGACAAGTGGGGTTCTTTTCTACCCTCTCATTTAATATCAGGCTTTCTGTTGTGGCACTGTTTTGTTTCCCTCTGGCTCTGACAGTCTGCTAAACAGCAGTTGCTTCTCTTATGAAACAGCTGGAGCTGTGTGAGAAATTGTGGTAGTTATGGCCCTTAGGTTTTGGTGTAGCAATTATCCAATCTGTACTTTTTTCACTGAGTCAAGCAGCGTTGGTAAATTTAAGCTCTCTGGAGATTATTTGCCAAACAGTAAGGCCGAATCTGAACCTCTCCACTCTTTCTCAAAATAAGTGTTGAGTAACCTAGAACTGAAAGTTCCCTCTGAGGTTGTACCTTGCACATACCCACATCACTGTGTCAGCTGCAGCAAGGTTGCACACAGTGTGAGGAGAAGAGTTTGGTCCTTGGACTGCTGGTTTGGCATTTTTAACGCTCTGTTGGTAGAGAGCTTTGTGAGGCTTTACAGGTCATGCAGCTCTTAGACTGAAATCAAAGCACTTCAAGCTGGAGGTGGAAGTTTCCATTTGCTGTCCATAGGACAGCACTAACTAGAAGAGATAGGTAAATTACTCTTGTAAGTAGGGAGTTTGATTACTTCAGAAATGGTTATTTGCCTTCTACCTTCCCGAAGAGTGGATTCACAAAGTTACAGGAAATTTTATTTATCTCTAATCTTCAAGGTCCTGAAAGCTTGGATCAAATTTTACTTCCTTGTAAAAGGTCTTTTGAAATTATGTATTTGCATCTCTACCAACCTGATGCTACAACCATTTAGATTTCTAACATGATGAGAAGGAACATATCTGTTGTACAGAAGAGAGGAATAACATCAAATCATTAAGGCTGGAACAGACCTCTGAGATCATCCACCCAACACCACATGTCCACTAAACCATGTCCTGAACTGCCGTGTCCCTGCAGCCTATTCCAATGTCTGACCACTCTTTCAGGAAATAAAGTTTTTGTAATGTCCACCCTAAACCTCTCCTGGTGCAATTTGAGGCCATTTCCTCTCATCCTGTTACTTGAGAGGAGAGACCAACACCCACCTCATTCCAGCCTCCATTCAGGAGCTGCAGAAAGCAATAAAGTCTCCCTTCCATGGATTTATATAAATCCATGTATAGAGAATAAATAGAAATGGAGAACCCCCAAACCTTTAAGCAGGGCTGTAGAACTCTGTGGAGATGTATACTGGAACCTGGAATGAAACAACTGAGACTGGGGAGAGGGGGGATGTGTGCATGGAGAAGCTTCCAGCAAGCAAACAATAGAAATAGAAATGGGCCAGAACTTGAAGTTTTTTTTTCCCAATTGTAGTCTCTAAATGTAAAACTTCTGGCTCAGGCTTAGGCTCAGTATGGATTGAAGGCAGCTTGTTAATTTTTTTCCTTTTACTTTTTCAAACCAAAATCACCCCAAAGCTCACAGTGTTTTAACTTCATTGCATTAATTTCATATCAGTTTGTGATTTATTTGTTCTTACTGACTCATTCAACCCTTCCTCAATGCCTTTTACTCCTGAGGAGACAGTCTGTTACTCACATTGGTGTACAAGGTTTTGGAGGAGGCAACCGTGTCTCTAAGGCTGATTGCATTATCTCTGAAAGGCTGGGTGTGAATAATGCTTTGCTATGGCTGGCTAGAAGTGGAGCATTCTGCTTGATGAGCTCTCTGCATGCAGGCCAACAATCACCTGGTAATACCCACACCTCCTTTGAAGGCTTCTTCCAGTCCTTCACCTATGAGCAGCTACTATGCCTGTTCAGTAGATATTCTTAGGAGAAAGCTGTTTTTAAGGTTAGATTATATTTGTTAATTATGAGTAAATAATTGTATTTCTACTTCTTAAGAGGGTTTGTGATTGGCAGTCACTGGGATCATTCATGTCCATACCCAGAATCTATCAACTCCATTCCAAAGCTATAAACTTTCCTGCCAAGTCCCACCAAGGGTTTATTTTATGGTGAAGTTAATAAATTATAAAGGCTTGCAGTTGAAATAATGATGGTCAGACACTCAGCAGTCACTATAACCCTTTTCTCGTACTACCAACTCCTGGAAGGCTCCCTGGTGAGAGCAGTGTCCTGGGTCAGGCATCAGAGCTTGCTGCTGGTGCAGGAAGAGTGATACCAGCATGTGCAAATAGCAAACTGGAAACAAGTGCAGTGCTGCAGGCTTGGGATAGAGAGGATGGAAAACTGTCCCAACAGAAAAGGGACCTGGGGGTACTGGTTGACAGCTGACTGAACATGAGCCAGTGTGTGCCCAGGTGGCCAAGAAGGCCACCAGCATCCTGGCCTGGACCATCAATGGTGTGGCCAGCAGGACCCTTCCCCCCAGGGCAGTAATTTTTTCCTTGTACTCAGCACTGGTGAGGCCACACCTTGAGTACTGGGTTCTTTGGGAGCCTTACTACAAGAAGGCCTCTGAGGTGCTGAAGCAGGTCCAGAGAAGGGTAATGAGGCTGGTGAAGGGAGTCTGAGGCAACTGGGATTGTTTAGTCTGAAGAAGAGGAGGCTGAGGGAAGACCTCATTTCTCTCTGCAACTCCCTGAAAGGAGGCTGAGGGAAGACCTCATTGCTCTCTGCAACTCCCTGAAAGGAGGTTTGAGCCAGGTGGTTGTTGGTCTCTTCACTCTGACACTCAGTATCAGATGGTAGAACAAGAGGAAATGGCCTCAAAGGAAAAATGTCTTTCCTGAAAGAGTGGTCAGGCACTGGAAAAGGCTGCCCAGGGAGGTGGTAGAGCCACTGTCCCTGAGGGTGTTTAAAAAATGTGTAGATATGGTACTCTGGGACATGGTTCAATGACCATGGTGGATTTAGGGCAGTGGTTGGACTCGATCTTTGAGGTCTTTTCCAAACAAAACAGTTCTATGATTCCATTAAGGGGAACACATGGAATGACACATTTCAGACAGTCCTGGTACCCTCCTCTCCAAACACTTGTTTTGCACACCTTACCTTCTCTCCTGATAAGTCATACCTGCATTTATCACTCTCGACGTCACTGTCACTGAGGAAGTGTTCTATCAGCACATGGCATTGTCTGACACTGTGTTTTGTGGCAAACACTACACAAAGAACACTCCACAAAGTGATGGTTCAGCTCAAGAGAGCTCACTTCATTTCTCAGTATGGTTGCTATCCACTATTGATTTTGCTGATGCATACCTGCTCTTGAGCAAGAGTGAACTGTCCCTTGTGAAGTGTTTGACCACTCTCACAGAACCTCCTCCCTGACCGCTGATTTTGAGCAGCAAAGAATGCCGATGCTGCGGAGGCTGTAGGTATGCCATGTAGTTGTGAGCCAGGCTGCTCTAATTCATCCCTGCTCCTAGACAGGCATTGCTGCAGAAGAGGGTGGAGTGAGATACAACCAAAATGTGTGACCACACGTAGTGGTGTAAGGCTCACACTGAGTCCTGGTGGCCTTACCTTTTCTCACAGAGGCTCTTGAAGGAAACTTCAGTAGTCTCTTCAGCATCATCTCCAAGCATTATGCATAACATGCAGACAGATCACAGATTGGCTTGCAGCAAAATCTGACAGCTCAACAGCTCAGGCATCATTGAAGAAAGAGGTGGGGAAAGAACTGAGATTGAACTGGGAACTAATTGCTGCAGCAAGGCAATCTTCTCTTTGCTGAGCCAAAGCAAGTGCCAGATGTCCACGGGCCAGCTCTGTTCCCGTGCACTTCAGTCCACATTGGTCTTCTAGGAGAGAGAAACTGGCTAAAAATAGCTGAACAGTTCCTGTTTGGTTTGGCTGCATCCTGGGGAAAGGATAAGACAGGAGTAATACTTTCATGTCCCCTTGTTTTTGCATCTCTGAACTCGAATCCCTGAGACAGCAGGACACAGAAGGATGAAATGCCAGTGCTTGGCCAAACTGTGGCCTGTCAGTGTCAAAGCCATTGCTCACTCCAGCAAGGTCAGGTTTTCACACTGATATTTTCATTTGCAGGGCTGTGTTTGTCAGCTTTCAGAAGGAAATGAACCACGCCCTTCTTCACCAGCTCCTTTCCTCTACCCCTTCATCTCCTTTTCTTTCTATGAGCCTCTGTGAGCACGTCACAGAAGCAAGCACTCAATTCTGCTACTCTTCAAGCTGACCTTTTCTGAGATGATATTATGATCCTTTTGTCCTTAGTGGGCTTCTGGTAGCTCACTTAGCTAACAGCTTGACATGCAAACGTGTGGACTGTTCAAAGAACAGTCATCTAAGCTGGGAAAAAAACTCTTCAGGAGCCAGTAATCAATGCACAGCAGAGCTGTTAGCACTGTGGGGGTGGAGCAAGAAACCTTTCCCAAGATTCTGGCTATTCTGTAGGGATTTTCCCCCTGCCTGTGTGCATTACAGTGAATAAAAGCAAATTCAGAGTCCAACCTTCTGCCTGCAAGGGTGTTAGATCTTTACTGTCCCTTCCAACCCAAACCATTCTATGATTCTGTGATCTGCATGCCTGACATAGTCAAGAAGGCTGGTTGAAATCAGGCACATAGTGATGAGAGAGGGCTGGGGACCCATGCCCAGTGCTCCAAACTGTCCACGCAAAGGGGATGGGTGTTAGCTGAAAACCTGCAGGTGTTTTTGTGCCTCATTAACATTGTGCTTGCTTGCTCTGGTTATGAAAGCTTCTCTGTTGCTTCAGTTGATTCTCCTCCAAATTCCATCTAGTAATTCCAGGAAGATTTGACTGGCAGCATGCACCAGCTATTTACATTTCAGAAATCATTGCTTTTATTTTTATCAGTAGAGCTGGTGATAGGACCTCAAGGATCTCGGGTGGGATGTAAAGTTAGATTCACCTGTTCATGTACTTTTCTGTTTAAAAAGGCAATTTGCCTATCAAGTGCTTCAGAAGAAAAACCTTTGAGACACTATCTGGAGAGTACAACATTTTAGTTGTAATGAATCCTCTTACAAACGGATGATGTATTGTGATTTGGTTTGGGTTTTTTTTTTTTCCCCCCCACCACTGCAGCACAACAGTGAACTGCATTTTGTAGGGCCTTGGAGAGTGCCTGTGTTTAATAAATGGTATAGAAGGAAATTGTAGATGATTTAGAAAGCACAGTGACTGCAAAGTTGTGGTTTTATTTAGCACCGATCGCAGCCGGTTAAACAAATTTCACATCTTCTTGCCATGTTTTATTTTCTTGATTTCCTATTTCTTTTTCCCTGGAAGTTAATAAAGCTGCATAATAAAAAAAACATAACATGTGGCTGTCAAAAAGCAAATAAAGGTTTTTGGGAGGATTTTATTTGAGTTTATTTCTATGCAAAATCTATCAGAGGGAAGCACATCCGAGCACCGCTGCCTTGTTTTCTTACGTGTAGATAGTGTGGGTGCCTGCTTGGCCAGCTGAGGAGATATCTGACTCTGCTCCTAATTACATTAAAATCCGTTAACCAGCTCTGACTAAACAGAGCAGATTGAGTGCAGTTTTTAGAGATATTACCTTCTTGTAGTTTTTATGAATTCACAGAGTCTTCCGCTTAGGACCTTCAAGACCATCAGGCCCAATCATGCGATAGGGCATCTGGATAAGAGGCAACTCATGGCCATAAGGGAAAAATACTGGAGAATAACTCAACACTTATTCAATCCAGGAGAATGCCACTGGGGAAGCAGGAATGCCCTCAGCTTGGGAACATCAATGCTTATACTTTACTAGACACTAGGAGAATCCAGCTGTTTAACTCAACTCCCTGGGATATGAGACTCCATTCCAGTGACTGCTTGTCAATCTGCCAGGTTTTGAGGTCCAGCTCTGGGATAGAGAAGAGTGTGTCCAGCAGGTCTGGAGAGGTTCTTCTACCCTCTGTTCTGCCCTGGTGAGTCCACACCTGGGGTATTGTGTCCAGTTTTGGGCTCCTCAGTTCAAGAGAGGCAGGAATCTGCTAGAGTCCAATGGGGAGCCATGAGGATGATTCAGGGACTTGAGCATCTCTCCTATGGAGAGAGACTGAGAGCCCTGAGGCTGTTTAGTCTGGGGAAGACAGAGGGGATCTGATCAATGTCTATCAATAGCTGGGGGGTGGGTGTCAAGTGGATGTGGCCAATGTCTTTTTAGTGGTGCACAGTAATAAAACAAGGAACAGTGGATAAATACTTGAACAGAGAAGGCTTCACCTCAACGTAAGGAGAAACTTCTTTAGAGTGAGGGTGACAGAGCCCTGGAGCAGGCTGCCCAGAGAGGTTGTGGAGTCTCCTTCTCTGGAGACTTTCAAAACCCACCTGCACATATTTCTGTGTGAACTAGCCTGGGTGATCCTGCTTTGGCAAGTTTTGGACTTGATCTCTGTAGGTCCCTTCCAACATCTAAGATTCAGTGATTTTGTTGTTAGGGCTGTTGGTTATCTCTGGTGTATTGGATGCTGCTGAGTTTACAACCAAGAGCAGTGTCCATAGTGCGTCCACAGCTTCTCGTGGGAAGAAGGGTCAAAGTTAAAGAAGTCTCACTGAGACACTGAGTTTGTCCAGAGTCCAGGAGGGCAGTCAGGCAGTGTTCTTGGCTACATTACCTACTGTACAATGGTATTTAATAGCAATCTGCATCCAGCAAGCTGATATTTTGGAACTTGCTCCCTCCTTTGGCTGTGTGCTGTGCCAGAGTTTTACTTATCTGTATTGGTGCTTGTAATGGGCAAAGGTGGCTAAAACTCAGAGTTAGGGCAATGTGTGTAATCAGAGAAGGTAGGAATACATCAATAACGTTCACCCTTACTGCAAAGGCTAAATGCCAGTCATAAGCAAAGATTTGGTTTCAGGCAAGGTGAGGATTTTAGTCATCAAAAGTTTCCTGAGTCAATTTATGTGCTTTATCTTTCTAGCTGTGGCCCTGGTCTTACAAGCAGAGAGCTAATAGGATTGCATCAACCTTCAGCATTTCTGTTTCCAGATTGGGAACTGGGGAAACATGGATTTTATATGCTTAGCTTTTCCTTTAAACCCAGCAGATCAATCAAAGTATGGTAGTCTTTTGTGAAAGGAAAGACTTCTCATTAATTTTCATCCTCCACATGCAGCTTTATTGCATTATACTGAAAAATCTCATCTGTGAAATCCTTTTCATAATGCAATATGTTGCAGAATAAAAAATGGAACCATTTACCCCATGTGTATTTTGTCTTTCAGGGATTTGGAGGATGCCATTAGTCTATTGGTTGTAGTAAGTGTTTCTTTGCTAACCCAATGCAGTAATGTAATTCTGCAAGGTGCACAAATACCACTCGTGTAGCAGTGGCTTTAGGTGTTGGGGAGTGTGTCTCAGCTCTAAAAATCCTCCAAGTGAAATTTGGTGTCTGCAGAGGGATCTGGTCAGGCTGGATCACTGAGCTGAGGTCAGTTTTATGAGATTTAACAAGGACAAGTCCTGGGTCCTGCACTTGAGTCACGACAGCCTCATGCTGCTCCAGTTTTGGGGCTGAGAGGCTGGAAAGATGCCCAGCGGAGAAAGACCTGGGGCAGAGAGGGCAAACAGCATCCTGGCTTGGATCAGCAATAGTGTGGCCAGCAGGAGAAGTGATTGTCCTGCTGTACTCACCACTGGTGAGACCACACCTAGAGTGTGGGGAGCCTTACTACAAGAAGGATGTTGAGGTATTGGAGCAGGTCCAGAGAAGGGAAAAGAACCTGGTGAAGGGTCTGAAAAACAGGGCTGGAGGAGCAGCTGAGAGAATTGGGGTGGTTTAGTCTGGAGAAGAGGAGGAGGCTGAGGTGAAACCTTCTGGCTCTCCACATCTCCCTGAAAGGAGGTTGGCATGAGGTAGGTGTTGGTCTCTTTTCCCTAGTGTCAAGTGATAGAACGAGAGGAAATGGCCTGGAATTATGCCAGGAGAGGTTTAGGTTGGATGTTAGGAAAAACATCTTTAACTGTAACAGCAGTCAGGTATTGGAGCAGGCCACCCAGGAGAGTCTCCATCCCTGGAGGTGTTTTAAAAATGTGTAAATATGGCAGTTTTGGACCTGGCTTAGTGGCTGTTGGGTGGTGTTGGGTTGACAGTTGGACTCAGTAAGTTCTAGTCTGTGGTTACGGGAGGATAAGGTAGCTCTCTGCTTGCCTAGGGTGTGCAGTGCAAATGCCACTGCCTCCATCTTAGCTCCCCTCTTCCCTTGCCAGTATCTGTGGAAGACCCTGCAGTCACTGCAAGCCTCAAAGAGCACAGCAGGCCTCAAGGACCCATCCCATTAACTTGTTAGCACACTCATGTGCTGAGAGATGTTTAGCCTGTACCATCTAGGTACTGCCCAGACCAAGCACCCTTCACAGGAGAGCAAGGACCCAGTAGGGATCATGTATAGAATCATAGAATCATAGAATGGTAAGGTTGGAAGGGACCTCAAGGATCATCTAGTTCCAACCCCCTGCCATAGGCAGGGACACCTCCCACTAGTACAGGTTACTCAAGGCCTCATCCAATCTGGCCTTGAACACATCCAGGGAGGGAGCATCCACAACCTCCCTGGGCAACCTGTTCCAGTGCCTCACCACCCTTACTGTAAAGAACTTCCTCCTAACATCTAGTCTAAATCTCCCCTCTGCCAGTTTAAGCCCATTGCCCCTTGTCCTGTCATTGCAGGACCTTGTAAATAATCCTTCCCCAGCCTTCCTGTAGGCCCCCTTCAGATACTGGAAGGCTACTATCAGGTCCCCTCGAAGCCTTCTCTTCTCCAGGCTGAAGAGCCCCAACTCCCTCAGCCTGTCCTCATAGGAGAGCTGCTCCAGCCCTCTGATCATCTTTGTGGCCCTCCTCTGGACCCGCTCCAACACTTCCATGTCCTTCCTGTGCTGAGGGTTCCAGAACTGCACACAGTACTCCAGGTGGGGTCTGACGAGAGCAGAGTAAAGGGGCAGAATCACCTCCCTTGCTCTGCTGGCCACGCTTCTCTTGATGCAGCCTAGGACTCGGTTGGCTGTCTGGGCTGCATGTGCACACTGCAGACTCATGTTGAGCTTTTCATCAACCCAGACTCCAAGGTCCTTTTCCTCAGGGCTGCTCTCCAGCCATTCACCACCCAGCCTGTATTTGTGCTTGGGATTGTGCCTACCCAGGTGCAGGACCTTACACTTGGCCTTATTGAATTTCATCAGGTTGGCCTGGGCCCACCTCTCCAGCCTGTCCAGGTCCCTCTGGATGGCATCCCTGCCCTCTAGCAAGTCGACTGTGCCACACAGCTTGGTGTCATCTGCAAACTTGCTGAGGGTGCACTCCATTCCTCTGTCCATGTCACTGACAAAGATGTTAAACAGCACTGGTCCCAGCACTGACCCCTGAGGGACACCACTTGTCACTGTACCCAGCAAATCATACGGATGTGACCACTGCATCTTGGAGGAGAGGAGATTTACCACATGGGCACCAGTTATGTCATGCCATTGATCCAGAGGCAGAGAAAGACCCCATCATCTTTGCTGCCACTGGCACAGAGGCATCAGTAGGGCGAATCTGAGCTCCGCATCAGAAAAGAACACAAGCTTGAACCACGTCTTGACCTCCACCTTTGCCACTACTTTAAAGTTGCTGCAAACACTCAAAAAGTAGACACGAATTCAATTTCTACTCAGGCAGAGCAATAAAATATAAAATCATCATGTTCAGTGCTGCATATGCAGCTCTATAAGAACATGAAGCAGGTTGTCTGATAGCTGCTGAAATGACTGTTTCAGTGACAGTCTATATGGATGCATTAGAAGAAGCAGACCTTAGAGGTCTTTACCAACCTTAATGATTCTATGATTCTACGATTCATCTGCCCTCTCCAGCATCCTTGCTGGGTATGCCTAATACCTCCCTCCCTTGGAAAATGCCTGCAGGTTTGGGTGCTCAGCAGTGTCTAGAGGTTCAGTAAAGGAGCCTATCAAGGTAGCAGGTTCCATTTAAATTCAGTGCTTGATGCTGTACTTCTGCTCCAGGATCCAAGCAAATGCTTGTGTGTGTCGTCGTTCCTGTGACACAGGATTCTCCTCTGTCCTTGAACTCAGTAGAGCAGTAAAAACAGATCCCCAACTGTTAGTGTGCAACTTGTTGGGTCCTGTTCCCCATCCCAACATGCTGCTGGACTTCAAGGCAGAGCCCAGGCAGCCTTCTTTACTCAGACACTCCAAAATCCCCACTTTTCTCCTTCAGGTCCTTTTTAAGCTTTTTGGGTGTCGGTAATTCTCCACAGAGTTGTTATCTGGGTAAGAGATTAATAAAAGATTCCATTTGCTGTTCCTTGCTGTCGTTGACCAGTCAGCACCACAAACATGTCTGTCTGCTGAGGGTCCCCTCCCCTGAGATGATAAAAGACAACCTAATTCATGGCAGGGCAGGGTTTATTAACAGAAATCATTACTGATGAGAAAGAAAAGATTAGCTGGGAGGGAATTCTGACCTGCACAGCCTGATCTTATCTTTTAGCCTTTTTCTTTTTCTTTCTTTTTTTTTTTCCTGATGTCTTCTGCTCCAAGAGTAAAAAAACTTTCATGTAAGCCCTACATTTTTGCATGCATGCATATTCAGGGTTGTAAATGAAAGGAGAGTGACAGTTTTGCATTTAGTAACTTCACACCCACACACCTCTCTTCTTTCTGCTGCTGACACTTCAGCCTTTGAAACAGCTCCCAAGAGCAGTCCTCAGATGCAGACAAGTGAGATCTAAAGAGGGAACCTGGATCTGCTACTGTTTGCACATGGCACCTGGAAAGGGCTTTGAAGAAGGGCACTTTTCTAGAAGCAGCTCAGAAATTGTTTCTCATTAATTCAGGAAAATGCCTAAAACCCACTTAAAGAAGAGACCGAGTGTGTGCAGTGGTCTAAGGGCTTATTAAGACTGGGGGAAGAAGCCAAAATCCTGTACCAGCAATTAAAGATGAGCTAGGCTCTCCTCCTGCCCACAGGGCTGACTTTGGTGGATCTCCAGGCAGGATTTCAAATCACAAGGGCTCCTGCTGGCTTTCCTGCCAGTTTTCCATGAGCACAAGGTGGATTTGTGGGTGCACCCTGCCCTGCATCACCCTGCACCCAAAGCCCCTCCCTGGGGTGGTCCTTTCCTTGCAAAGGGGAGGAAAGGGTGAGTTGCTACCTGCTAAGCACAAGCTGTTTCCTTGGCCAGGGTGGTACCACAGACTGCACTTAGTTTTCTCTAATTTCAGTGGCTCCCCCCTTCTCCTTACATCTCACTACATCAGCTTATATCTCTTTACTACAACTTATTTCTCTTTTCTTCTCTTCCTGTCACTTCCACTCTTCTCATGTCCACTTTTCTCAATAGTATTACATTTCTCCTTTTTTGTTTCCCTCCTCCCCTAGACTTTATTGCATGCCTCTCTTTGCCAGCAGAGAGGACAGATTGCCTCCCCACCAACCCTTCCCTCCTCTTCCCAGAATGGTTGCAGCTCTGGTTCAAAGCTTGCAGGAGCCAACAGCAAATGTGTGACTGTAAAAATAACAAAATGCATTGTATGTTTTGAAACAAACCCAAGTGGTTAGAAGACCTGATTCTTCTCTCACTTGTTTCAGGGGACACCTTGGCTTGGAAGGACTTTTCCAAACACTCTGCTCAAAACAGGCATTTATTGGAAAGAAAGTGGGTTTTAATTTGGAGTGGGAATGGCAGGCATGCATATTCAACTCAAACCCTATGTATTTTGGGTAATTTTAAATCACCATAGCTAGGGTGTACACCCTAATGATCCTTAGCAGCAGAGCCCACAGCATCATGAGCTCTGTTTAAATGAGCATCAGAGCATGTTTGCTCCTGAGAAATAACAATCCCTTGCTCCCAGGTAAGAAGAATGTGCTTGAATTGCCTTGGCAAAGCCTTTGGATGAACTGCTTGGGAACGTGATCATCCCTGTGAAAAAGCAGCTGTTTGGTTTAAGCACCATCATTTTTATTCCAAAGTCAGCTTGGTTTAAAAAAAAAAAAAAAAAAAAAAAAAAAAAGGTGGAAATGAGCAAAAAGTTTTCTGCTTGCTGGCAAAGACACCTGAGCTTTAAAAGACTAGAAGGCTGACTGGGGTTTGGGCGTTATTGGGTTTGGTATTTTCTTCAAGGGACCAGAAAAGGGAGCCATGGAAAAATCCACTACTCACAGTAAGGCTGGAAACTGAGCAGAGAATTACCAAAGGGAAAGGCAGGCTGGGAGAGGGAAGAGAAAAGAGGAATTAATAAAGCAGCAAACAGCATAAAGGGGGAAAACAAGCAAGCAGAATAATATAAAATATGATCTAGGGCAAGTATATCACAGATCAGATAGACATCCATCACAGCTGAGATGGGATTGTTCTTAACTAAGTATAGCTGGGAAAAACATTACTTTTTTGTATATTTATTTATATATTTATTTATTTAGATAATTACTCAAAGAAAAAAAAGGTGTTGGGGGCCACAGAATCATAGAATGGTTTCAATTGGAAAAGATCTTTATGATTGATCAGGTCCAATTATTCTCTAACTCTACCAAGTCTGGTGCTAAACTGTGTTGCTCAGCACCACATCCCTGCCTCTTTGAAACACCTCCAGGGATGGGGATTCAACCACCTCCCTGAGCAGCCTGTTCCAGTCTTTGAGAACCCTTTTTGTAAAGAAGTCTTTTTCTGATATCCAACCTAAACCTCCCAACAGCCTTTTTTTATTGTTGTTGTTGTTAGAAAACTGCTAGCAGTGTGGCTGGGCACTCTGGAAATAGAGGAGTTCTGAAATGGGGCTATGAAGATGCTGAAGGGGCTGGAGCACTGCCCTATGAAGAGAGGCTGAGGGACCTGGGAATGTTTGGTCTGGGGAAGAGAAGATTTAGAGGGGATCTAATCAATAGTCATAAATATCTGAGGGGTGGGGGTGAAGTGGGAGGGGACAAACTCTTCTCAGTTGTGCTCTGTGATAGCACAAGGGCTAAGGAATATAAACTACAGAACAGGAAGTTCCACCTCAACATGAAGAACTTCTTGACTGTAAAGGTCACAGAGCACTGGCACAGGCTGCCCAGAGAGGTTGTGGAGCCTCCTTCTCTGGAGACTTTCAAGCCCTGTCTGGATGTGTTCCTGTGTGACCTGAGCTGGATCCGTGGTGCTGCTCTGGCAGGGGGGTTGGACTGGATGATCACTGAAGGTCCTTTCCAACCCCTAGCATCCTGTGATCTGTGATGTCAGGTCTACTGAGATCCTAGAAGCTATCACTGAAAGCACTGAAGGCAAACAATTTTCAGCATAGTTCATAGTGCTTGATGATTTTTATTTTACTTTTTTTGCCTACCAAGCTAAAAGTAGATGTGCACTAAAGTTTCCAGCTTTGCTTTGGCTGTAGAAGCAATGACAGATATTTGGGGGGGGGGGAGGTTCTGGGGAAATGGACAAGTTGCAGACTTTTTTGTCAGCTTGAGGGTGATGTGAAGTTGATCCTTCAACAGATCTGTTGAAATTTTCCAGAATTTTTCACATGGAGCTTGGCACTAAGGAGAAAAATATCAGCATGATACAAAAGTATCAGCATGATATCAGCATCGTCATTAAGATTGTCAAAATGGTGTGAAATATGAGGGCAGAGCACAAAGATTCTTCCCTCCAACTTATATTAGGTACACAGTCAAGTTTTCCCCTTGAGCCAAGTTGCCCTTGCTAGTAAGGATCCTTTTACAACTGTTCTAGAAAGGATTGGCCCATGCTAGTCCAGGATGTGGATTTTTTTTTTCCCCAGTAATTATGGTTCTAATATTCCTAGATTGTGGTTAAAAAAAAAAAAATGAAAACCTTTAGGAAAATTGCTACAATTTTTTTATCTGGTGGGAAGGGGCAACCACAGAGCCAGGTGCAGCAATGCTGCTGTTGACTCCTGGTGCCCAGGCAGTCCCAAATCAGCTTCTCCTTGGCTAAATTTTCCAGCAAAGCAGGCACTACGTCTCCAAGTCTGTTGCTTGATTTTCACAACCCTGTACACCCAAATCCTCTGATCCCACCAGGAGGAAGAGACAAATTAAGTAGGCAAAAGCGGGACAAGCCCCGGAGCTTGTCTGTGTGGGAGCAGTCAGACACAAAGGTTGTCCCCAGCACGTCTCAGCCATCACATACACTCTACCACTGGTGCCAGCAAGTCAGGTTTCTCTGAGTAATGTCCTTCTAGTCCTTGGCATGACCAAATAAATGATGATCCAGCAGCTTGCAGAAGTAAAGCTACTTTGAGAACCCAAAGTTCTGCTGTCTGACCTATGGTCTGACCTATTGAGCTGCAGTCTAGTCCTTAAATCAAGGAAGATGAAGATGTAGCTAGATTCAATACAAATCTTTAAGTGCTTTTTGCTCTGTATGATTGTTTTTATGAGACTTTAAAGTACTTTCATCTCCCTCCCAGAATTACTTTTTCATATCAACTGATGAGTTTACCTGAATCTGTGCTTTTTGTGCCCGGAGATGTATTTTCTGAGTCACTGCTGCCTAGGATGGGAGTTGTCTAAACTCAGTCCTTATCTCCCTCTCAGGAAATGGTGGAACCTGCAACATCTTATCAGAGACTTGATTTTCTGGAAGCAGCAGTTTCTTCTGCATCTTTCAAAAATGGGGTCCAGGTAGCAGGTTACACAAAACCCTTGCATTAATATTTCTCAGCTGCCTGAGAGAATCCCAGTCCTACATCCACTCTCCTTTCATCGCAGTGCCTTCAGCATTGCTGGAGGTTAGAGCAGCTCTTCTCTAGCTAAAGAAAGTAGTCGTTTCACAGTGGTGATTTACTCATTTGAAGGAGGAAATGTATTTTTTTTCTCTGTGGATTGCTGGAGCAGGTTGCCCAGGGATGTAGTTGACGCCTCATCCCTGGAGATCTTCAGAGTCAGGTTTGGCAAAGCTCTAGGCAACCTGATCTAGTGGAGGATGTTCCTGTTCACTGCAGGGAGGTTGAACTGGATGGCTTTTGGAGGTGCTTTCCAACTCAAACCACTCTATGATCGTATGATTCTTGTTTGCTGTTGTCTGTTCTCCCGTTCACTCAGCCCATTTGCTCCATAGTAATAACCACTCTGGAGCTGGATTCCCATTTCCATCCAAACTTTTACTCAAGCTTTACTTTTTTGCAAACATTCCCAAGAAGGAACAATTGCATTTCTGTTGCAGGGGAAGAATGTAAGGAAGTTGTTGCTTGAACTAAAACGAGCAGCATCTTCATGGCTTGCTTGGTTCCTGGAGTGGTGGTGTTGACTCTGGTCTCACGTGTCATGAGAGCTGATTTTAATGCTAGACATTGCTTCCTGCATATGCTTTACACCTAATAATAACCTTGTCCACCTAGACAGACATATGAAGTGAAGCTGGGTAAAGGTCTTGTATCATGACCAGACAACCTAGGGGTGACCATTGCTGCCTGCTGGTGTAATCTCCTTGTGCTTGCTTACATGTGGTGTCACAGGAAGGGTGCCACGAGGTTCTGCTGTAGGAAGATTTTGTTTGTTTCAGTTGCATCCTGTAAACTAGGACTTTTTAGGCCTGGATTAGGATGAGACTCTCCTGAAAGGCAAAGAAATCTGTCTCATGAGTTGAAGTCCTGAAGTCTGTCTCACAGACATGTTGCTCTCTGGCTCCTGGAAAGCAGGAGCCAAGGCAGGGGGAATAGGGAGGGAAGTTGTCCCTTTTTCCTGACTTTCACAGGAAGGATTTTGAAATGCTGATGGCTGATTCATTGTGCTTGTACTCAGGAAGCCACCTGGATGGCAGCACTTCTCCAGTCACAGCTCAGCCATACTACACAACAACTGACTGTCAGACTGCAGCATGTTCAGATCTCTGAATATTGATAGCACACAGCTGGTCCTGCACAGTAATAACAGTTCATGTAAGGCCAGAACAAAACTGTCTTTCCAAACCTCAGTTCTCTCCAAATTACCTTAGTCCTAAATACCAAGAGAGTGCATTGAGCATTGAATTTGGTATGACCTCCTGGGAAACTGAATGATTTACATGTGGAAGGTGGAGAAAGTAAGATCTTAGCCCTGTTTTGCACTTGGGATGGGATGCACAGTGGGAAGAAAGCTGAGGTGAGGTTACAGTTAGATAAATCTTCACAAAGCATCTTTTAAATTATAGAATCATAGAATTGGTGATGAATGGGACACAGCAAGGAACCCTGAAAGCGCTGGGTCCCCACGATGATCTGCTTTCACCTTGGGAATGATGTGGTCCATGTAGCACTAAATCAACACAACGTGTGCTTATCAGGCTTTTGATTTTCTGTCTCACTGCACCTGAGGACCTTGTTGTGGTTACAGTAACCAGTTGTGCACTTTCCTGAACCATTAGCTGGTAAAGGCACTTTCTTTTCATGTTAAGAAGTGATAAGGGCTGAGTTGCAGCTCCCCAAAAGTGTTTTCCCGTGGGAGTGAGCCTTCTACATATCAGACAAAGCACTCACTCTTCCAGGTCGCTCTCTTTAGAGGTTATTCTGTGAATCTGCCCTTTTGTTCTTTGTTGATAATCAGAAATGGCTCAGTTTTTGTACACAGAACCTCTGGACATATCTTACAACCTTCTGATGTACTGTGGGTGGGACTGACAGATGACAAACCTAGGATGGAGCTCATCTGAGAAACTGCTGTTGCAAGTTAGGGTTTTGTTTTCTTTTACCAAGATTGCATTTTGCAATGAGTAAATTAATCAAGCCCTGGAGATGCCTTCTGACAATGAAGTTGCAGAAGTTACTGCAAATTTCCCACTTCCCTACAACAAGAACCACCCCACTCTTAACTGGGAAATGTGCTCTAAGTGCATAAGGGGCAACATTTTAAACTTACTGGGATCAGTAGAAATCATTAAACAAAACAGTTGTTTTCCATCTGACAGTCAATCCAAGGGTAGTGGTTAGACCCTTTAATGGAACTTAATGAAACACTTAGCAGTCCATTTCCTGCTGCTTCTGGCTTTTTACTTACAGCATCATCCCATCAGCATGCAACGTCTTGCAGGCATAACTGTGAAGGTCACAAAGCTTGCCTGGATATGGCAGTGGTCTGAGCCCAATGCTTGCAAACAGCAGCATTCCCACAACTGTGTTCAGAGGGTCTTCTCTCCTCAACACAGTTCTTCTGAGCTGCAATAATGTTTTCTCTTCAAAGTCCTTGTGGAATATTAGGATAGCTGGTGCTATTCCCAGCGCCACAAAGCACCATCTCTTGATGTCAGTGAAAGGAAACTTCTTCCTTTAGTAATCAACTTTCCAACCCCACCTCACACTCCTCCTGGGGTGGAAGTGCTGGGAGCAGAATTGAGGTTCATCTCACACCACAGAGGGTGCAAGAGGGATGCAAAGACGATGCAAAGCCAGGGAGCAGCACTGGGTGCCATCCCAGCTATCTACTCTGCCTTAATGAAGCTGCTCTTGGAGTATTGTGTCCAGTTCTGGGCTCCTCAGTTCAAGAGAGCTGCTGGAGAGAGTCCAATGAAGACTATGATGATTAAGGCAAGAGAACATCTGTCTTAGAGGAGGAAAGGCTCTGTCTTAGGAGGAAAGGCTGAGAGACCTGGGGCTATTTAGGCTGGAGAAGAGAAAGCTGAGTGAGAATCTGATCTGTGTTTACAAATATTTTAAGGGTGAGTGTCAAGAAGAAGGGGCTAGTCTCTTTTCACAGGTGCCCAGTGATAGAGTGAGGTGCAAGGTGCAGTAGGTACACACTGGATCTCAGGAAGTTCCACCTCAACATGAGAAAAAGCTTCTTTACTGTGAGGGTGCTGGAGCCCTGGATCAGGCTGCCCAGAGAGGTTGTGGAGTCTCCTTCTCTGGAGACTTTCAAACCCCGCTTGGATGCATTCCTGTGCAATCTGCTGTAGGTGACCCTGCTTTAGCAGGGGATTGGACTAGAAGAACTCTAGAGGTCCTTTCCAAATGCCACCATTCTGTGGTTCTGTGATCCCCACGTGGGAACAGGTTGGCAGAGAGTGCCAGGCTATGTAAGTTGAAGGGAAAATGATCACTAAAATCAGTCCTGATAATACTGAGGCTGAAAATTAGTCCAGCAGAGAGAGGAGGGCATGTCTCAGGTTCTCCATAGTTGCAATTGCATGTAAATAGAAAGGCAGCGAGACAAAAAGGAAAACGTTGTGCAGGTTATTGGCAAATATGCCTGTCCTTGAGTTCATCATAGCTTAGGGATCACAGAAAACACTGATACTTTGCCTTCCTGGTCATAAAAAGAAGATTTTTTAATTTTCTTCCTTACAAAAGGCCAACCAGTAAAGCAGACAGAACCCAGAAGTGCTACAGTTCACCCTTAGCCAGGAAGGAAGAGCCGAGACTAATGAGCTTTCATTTAAAGCTACGGCATCCCCACTAAGCTCTTGTTGCTGCTGGCTTTACATTCTTACTCCTATTAATCACTGCTGTTATGAATTTGAATGGATGGCAGCTTTAGTAGGATACTTGGGGAACCAGCATCAGGGATCCTCTGTATGAGGTACTGTATGAAGGCATTTATAAAACAGAGCTTTTCATCCATAAGGATAAACAAAGAGTGGTCAGGTATAGGTGGTCCTGCTCTGGCAGGGTTGTTGGACTAGATGGTCTTTTGAGGTCCCTTCCAGCCCTTGGCATGCTATGATTCTGTGATTGGAATAGGTTGCCCAGGGAGGTGGTTGAGTCATTGTCCCTGGAGATGTTCAAGAAATGTGTGGACATGGCACTTCAGGACATGGGTTAATGGTCAAGGTTGATGGTTTGACTTAATGATCTTAGAGGTTTCATCCAGCCAAAATAGTTCTGTGATCCTATGATTGAAGAATATAAATTCAGGGCAAAAAGTGTGGGAGAAAGACAACTGAAGGCAGGAGAAAAACTGGAAGTTGTGGTTTCTAGAATTCATGGGGGAAGAGTACCAAAATACGGTACAAAATATGGTATGAAACGGCTAAAAACCATTTCAACATTACAGTTTTCGTTTTCACATTGTATAACAGCATAAATGAAGTGCTTTAAGAATATCAAGAGGTTATTTCTGGTTGGTTTGTGAAAATATTTTTCTGGCTTTTTTTTTTTTTTTCTTCTTTTTTTTTTTAATGTTGATTGCCAATAACAGATTTTGTAGTCCTGGGTGTATCCTATGGGACTAAACGTGTTTATATTGGCTGTAATGATACTGTAGCATTT
This sequence comes from Eubucco bourcierii, assembly GCA_013396675.1. Lineage (NCBI taxonomy): Eukaryota > Metazoa > Chordata > Aves > Piciformes > Ramphastidae > Eubucco > Eubucco bourcierii. The sequence continues at coordinate 160,306 of VWZE01013065.1, read as the reverse complement.
GATAGAGGCATTGCAAAAATAGCTGTTTGGCTGTTTGAGGGCCACTTGGGCTTCAGAGAAGCCTTTGAAGAGGTTTGGAGTTCTCACTGCAGCTCAGGCTTTGTGTGCTGCACCCCAGCTGAGGATGGCTCAGCAGACAGAACTGAATAGGTGCAATGTACTGGGTGCAGAAGAACTTGGATAACGTTGGTCGGTGCTTTTATGTGGGATGTAGGAGAAGAGATATGGACAAATTATATTTCCCAAGATCTGATAGATAGTGTTTTCAATAGCAGCTATCTTTGGCCATCCTCAGTAGATGGACTGGATTTGTTGGGAAATAACAGTAGTGTGATTTGCTCATAGCCAGCACTGTAGATAAAGATGTGCCATTACATAACGTTCACATGATTGAAAGATGATAAGGTGCTCTAAAAAAAAATGGTAATTCACCAGACAGTGGGCAGTGGAAGCCTATTTGAAAGACTCTGAAGATGCTAGGACATGGCATTGTCCTGCACACCAAAGTGTTTCATGTTATAAATTTAACAAAGGTAATCTAGGTTATTTTATAAGGAATTGATTAAATTCCTGAGGCAGATACAAATGTGTGTTTTGCACAACTGCTCTCTTGATTCCAAACTCATCATTCCCTTAGGAACCATAAAATCATAGAATGGTTTAAGTTGGGAGGGACCTCAAAGGTCATCCAGTTCCAACCCCCTACTATAGACTGGGACACCTCTTACTAGAACAGGTCTCTCAAGGCCTCATCTAACCTAGTTTTGAACGCCTTTAGGGAGGAAGCAGCCACAACCTCCCTGGGCAACCTATGGCAGTGTTTCACCATCCTCACTGCAAAGAACTTCTTCCTAAGATCCACTTTAAATCTCCCCTCTGCCAGTTTAAACCCATTACTATTCATCCTGTCATTACAAGACTTTCCAAATAGTCCCTCCCCAACTCTCCTAAAGACCCCTTTCAGAGAAGGGCAGCGGGGCTGGTGAGAGGCCTCGAGCACAAGCCCTATGAAGAGAGGCTGAGGGAGCTGGGATTGTTTAGCCTGGAGAAGAGGAGGCTCAGGGGAGACCTTCTTGCTGTCTACAACTACCTAAAGGGTGGTTGTGGCCAGAAGGAGGTTGCTTTGTTCTCTCAGGCAACCAGCACCAGAACAAGAGGACACAGTCTTAAGCTGCACCAGGGGAGGTTTAGGCTGGAGGTGAGGAGAAAGTTGTTGCCTGAGAGAGTCATTGACTGCTGGAATGGGCTGCCCAGGGAGGTGGTGGAGTCACCGTCCCTGGAGGTGTTCAAGGCGGGTTTGGACGTGGCACTTGGTGCCATGGTTTAGTCTTGAGGGCTGTGGTAACAAGTTGGACTTGATGAGCTTTGAGGTCTTTTCCAACCTTGGTGATACTGTGATACTTGAAGGCTACTCCAAGGTCTCCTGGAAGCCTTCTCTTCTCCAGGTTGAAAAGCCTCGACTCATGTAGCCTGTTTTCACAGCAGAGCTGCTGCAGCCTCATCACAGGGATGATGATAAGCAGTCTCAACTTCCTAAGAAGTTGTCCTTCGCATTCACATTCACAGCCCAGGAAAAATCTTGCCGTGCGTGCAAAGGCCTGAAAATTCCAAGCAGATCAAAACTAGTTCTTACTTTGTTCTTATTAACAGTCCTTGTTTTGTGAGCAGCCAAATTCCCTTCAAAAGGACATTCTGGAAATTCATTGTCACTTCTTGCTTTTGAATAGCAGCTGTGGAGTTTTTCTAGCTAGCCCTGTTCTTGTGCGAATCTAAAGCAGGGTTGAGTGGAGTTTAGCTGAGTTTGTAGCTAAGTTCGTGTGAGTGATCGCTGGGAGGCCTGCAGAAGACAAGGCAGGTCTCATCTCTAACTCCCAGGCAGAAGCTAGTCCACAGTAAAAGAAATCAGCCCAGAATCACAGAAACATTCAGGCTGGAAAAGCCCCTCGGGATCACCAAATGCAACCAAGAGCCCTGCTCTGCAAGGCTCACCCTAAACCATATCCCCAAGCACCACATCCTGATGACCTTTAAACACATCCAGGGTTGGTGACTCCACCACCTCCCTGGGCAGCACATTCCAATGCCTGACCACTCTTGCTGGGAATTTTTTTTTTTTCCTAGTATGTAGTCTAAACCTACCCAGTGGCAGCTTGAGGCCATTCCCTCTTGTTCCATCACTACCTGTGAGCAGATGTGGTAGTTTGAGGGATCCCAGATCCCCCTCACACAAAACCGTGGGACAGATGTGCATCCCAGGGGGTGGACTGGCTCATCCCAGGATGCTGTAATATTGTTACTCTCTTCTTTTTCTGGTAGCACAACTTAAAAGATAAGGCTACCTGCCTTGATCTCTCCCCCTTCTCCTCCCTGCCTCTCTTGCTTCCACTTCTCCCAGCAGTGCCTGTTCTTACCATTCGTGGGGGTGTTGCAGGCAGAGAGTTGAGCCACTGAGGCCTTGGCCTTGTGTGCCCAGCTGGGGCCAGGCCTATCCTTAGGCCAGCTGAGCATGGAGGATTCCAGAAGACCAGTATGGCCCAAGTGACTCTTGGACTTACTCTTCCTGATTGCCTTTTGTATATCTGAATTTCTCTTTGAAACTTTCAGTCAGTGTGCAGTATCCTCATTCTCACTCCTGAAAATGGATAAGACTCCATTCTGCCCTCCAGAACCAGCTATGCTCATGGCCCAGACTGGAACAACAGAGACCAGCACTAACCTCTCCACAACCTCCTTTCAGATAGCTGTAAGCAGTGATGAGGTCTCCCCTCAACCTCCTCTTTTTCAGGCTAACCATCCCCAGCTCCCTCAGTCAATCTTCATCAGATTTATTCTTCAGGCTCTTCTCCAGCTTCCTTGCCCTCTTTGGCACTCACTCTAGCACCTCAGCATCCCTCTGACAGGGAAACAGAGATTCTGCAGGTTTGAAACTGGAGAAGAGGAGGCTCAGGGCAGACCTCATTGCTCTCTACAGCTACTTGAAGGGAGGTTGTAGCCAGGTGGGGTTGGGCTCTTTTTCCAGACAACCAAGAGCACACAGCCTCAAACTGTGCCAGGGCAGGTTCAGGCTGGATGTTAGGAAAAAGTTCTTCCCAGCAAGAGTGATTTGCATTGGAATAGGCTACCCAGGGAGGTGGTGGAGTGCCCATCCCTGGAGGTGTATAAGAGGAGGCTGCATGAGGCACTTAGTGCCATGGGTTAGTGAATTAGAAGGTGCTGGGTGATAGGTTGGACTGATGATCTCGAAGGTCTTTTCCAACCTGGTTAATTCTCTGATTCTGTAAAAGAGGAGACCTGAAAAAGCCACATCATTTATCCCCCATACATCTTTGCCAGGCTGAAGAAGAGCTGAAAAAGAAAATGCTGCCTTCAGTTTTTTTCAGATGCCATCATACAATAAAAATGGGTCGTGCCATTTAGGATGAACAGGCCACGTTTTGGAGACATCAGCACTTCTAATTTGTGTGTTTCTGGGGGTTTTATCACTCAACACCCACATTACCTAATTATATACACCTCAAATCAAAACTTAAGAATAGCTTGCTTATTAAAATCTGTCATTGCTGTTAGAAAACATGCCACTGCTGCATACACTTCTGTTTCTGGCTTGCCTTGTCACCACCATTGCCACATTAAAACCCTGCTTGCCCCCAGTTACCTGTTATTTATATAGGTAGGTGGAAATTGGAGAGCTCAGCAGGTTTGTCCCAGGGGAAGGAACCTCCTTGAATCACCTTTGCAAGGTGTTTAGCAAAACTAAATGGGGAGGACCTATTGAGCATCTCCACACAGAAGGACCCAGGAGTGCTGGTGGACAAGTTCACCACGAGCCAGCAGCATCTCTCTGCAGATACTCAAAACCTGCCTGGATGTGTTCCTGTGTGATCTGCTATAGGTGACCCTGGCAGGGGCCTGGCAGGGGAGTTGGACTGGATGAGCTTTTGAGGTCCCTTCCAGGCCCTGACATTCTGTGATGCTGTGAGTGTGCCTTTGTCTCCAAAAAGGCCATGGTGTCCTGGGTTGCATTAAGAAGAGTGTGGCCAGCAAGTTGAGGGAGAATGGCCTTCCCTCTCTACTCTGCTGTGGTGAGACCTCACTGGAGCATTGTATCCAATTCTGGGCTCCCCAGGTCATGAAGGACAGGAAACTACTGGATACAGTCTATCAGAGGGCCACAAAGATGGTGAGGGGAGTGGAGCATCTCTTTGATGAGAAGCTGAGGGAGCTGGGGATTCTTGTCCTGGAGAAGAGCAGACTGAAAGGGAATCTTATTAGTGCTGACCAATAGCTAAATGGTGGGGGTCATGAGGGTGAGGCTGGGCTCCTTTCAGTTGTGCCCAGTGACAGGACAAAGGGCAGTGAAGACAGAGTAGAACACAGGAGGTTTCACGCAAACTTAAGGAGAAACTTCTTTACTTTGAAGGTGCTGAAGCAGTGGAACAGGCTGCCCAGAGAGGTTGTGAAGTCTTCTTCTCTGGACACTTGCAAAACCTGCCTGGACACATTCCTGTGCAAGGTGCTCTAGGTAAACCTGTGTTAGCAAAGGGGTTGGACTAGATGACCTCCAGAGGTCCCTTCCAACCCCTACCATTCTGTGATTCTGTGACCCAAAGGATGTGTTACTGAGAGCTGTATCTGTGGAAGTTTCCCAAATGCTCTGATCTTCTTTTGGGGCACTAATTACCTATTAGCTCACTTTTCAACAGCTTTTTTTTGTTGGGTTTGCTTTGTTTGGTTTGGTTTGTTTTTACTGATACTGTCTTTCATCTTTTTCCCTTGTTCTTATGCAAACTCTTTCATACCTGTCACGGAGGAATATTGGGATGAAAAACTTTTTTATCTCTTCCAATATTGGATTTTGCTTCATGATGTTATTGCTGTGTCTGCAACAACCCAATTTCCTCCTCCTCTCTATAAACCTTTATTGCAGAGTTATTACCCAGGTAAATTTTTGCTCTTGTCACTCTGCCATTTGACACAGGGTGATTAATTTGGTAACAGAGGTTGTTTATCAGAAGCTCCCTGAAAAGGCTGCTCATTCAGGTGATGGACAAAGTTGTCTACCATGTGCAGTGGTATTTAAAAGGCTTTATTTTAACTGCATTTCAATTGTTGGCAGTTGTGCTGAAACTTGGATGCAGTTCCCTAATTTGAGATATATTGCCCAAGATGGAAGACAGCAATGAAGTAAAGAAGCTATTCATTAAAGCTGAGCAAATACAGGGGGAAAAAAACCAAACCAACAGTGAATATTCACTTGATTTTAAAAATAAATTAGCTTTAGCTGTGTTCCCATCCCCTTTGGCATTTATTTTCCAGTACTCTGCATCTCATCAGATTACAGTAGTGTAAATGTTCTCAGAAAGCTCCTTTTTAGCTGGCATGCTGAATTATTTGTATGACCCCCAGGGATCAGCTCCTTATAATTACACAAATCAAGTCCTTGACTTGTAGCTGGGTGCTGTAACTGGTGCAGTGTGCCACTGTTGATGACATTAACCATGTTTTACTGGGGCACAGTGATTACCAACTGATCTTCCCACTGGTTTCCCTTCCAACACCACCATGGACTCATTTTGTCAGGGGATGGAGAAGCTTTATAGTGTACATTATCTAATTCATTTCTGAAACCACAGTAGCACCTTGCTGCTGATGTAGCCCAGCTTTCTTTTGGTGCCAACCAGGTGCTGGTGCCAAGGATTTGCTGTTGGCAAGAGGTTACTAGCATGCTACCAGCCTCAGGGTGAAACAGGTAAAAATACTCTCCAAAATTTTGCTGCCTTCTTGGCCTCTGCAGTTGGACAGTGCAGGTAGAGGTCATCGGGGTGTTGTTACAGGAAATTCTTGCTCCAGAAAGCAATAAAGATGCAGAAGAGTCAGTCTCAAGATGTCCCTGCATTCCTTGGTTTGTACCTCTTCTAAGAACAGGCTTTGAAACAGGCTGCCCAGGGCAGTGGTGGTATCATCATACCAGCAGACAAGGCACTCTGGGGCATGGTGGTGCTGACAATTAGACTTGATGACCTTAAAAGTCTTTTCCAACCTAAGTGATTCTATGATTCTAAGAGGTCAGAAGACAACACAGCTGCTTCAGGTATAAATGGGTGATACTGAGGTAAAGAGAAATGTAATGCAAGGGCAGCAGGAGTCTCCTCTTTGCTGGGAAGTGTTGCTTTTCTGCAGGCTTGGACCTTCACTAGCAGTTGTTTCTGCACCTCTTAGCTTTGTAAGAGGAATATGTGGCCATACCCCTTGCGTGAACCTGAGCCTGCATGCTCTTCCACTAGTCCTAGCTAGACCCCACATGCATCTCCTGAGAGGGAAAAGATTTACAGGAAAAGCCAAAAAAACCCCAAACAAACAAACAAACAAAAAAACCCCACCACAAACCAAACCAAACCAAACCAAACAAACAAACAAACAAAAAACCCCACAAAACCAAAAAAAACCCAAAACCCCAGGCTTGGCAAGGCAGCAAGAGATAGTAAGGAGACCAGAAGGACTGAGGTCATTTCAGAACTTTTAAAGAGTTTAAAACCAAGAGACTCCAAACTTAATCTTGACCTTAATGTGTGAGAGAGCTCAGTGGAGTCAGAGGAGGAGGCAGGAAAAGTCTGTACTGAAAACAGCAGTGGTGCAGGAAGTGTTCTGGGGCTTTAATCTATACTGGGAGATAAATTCCTCATTAGCCTTGGGCAAAACATGTAAGAAGTTGGTTTCCATTTCCTCCTCTGTAAAATTATTCATGTGGGAATATCATCCAAGCACTAGGAGGTGTTGCTGGTGCACAAGTCCTGTTTCCACGAGCAAGGAGAAAAAGCACAGGGAGCCAAGCCTCACAAAAAACCAGAAGTACTTAAACAGGTGCACCCCAAGTGCTGAAGCTGCTACTGAAGTGAAAATGCAGCTCAGCTCTAAGTATTTTTTTTATTTATTTACAGGATTTTGAACATTACATTGCTGCCTGTCTCTGAAACCTCTTCTTTCCTGCTGCCCCTAATGGATGTTTTTCATCTCTATTCTTTGATCCAGAGTTTCTTAGGGCAAGTTGGTCCTTATTGCATGCTTTGGGGACATGCCCTGTGCATCCAGTAAACTAAGAGAGTAAATGAACAAGAGCAAGGTCTCTGATAACAAAAGGCTAATTTACTTTTGAGCTGGGAAAAAAGAACAGCTCACTAATGGGTTTACAGTTATGATGGGATAGTAAAAACAACTTCATATTAATGCTGTTCTTCTTTTTCAGCTGTCAGAATGAAAATTGAGGGTTTAAACCTGTTGTGCTCTGCACTCTGTATGCTTGTGCCATAAAAGTAGGCAGTTAGTAAATCACTGCACCATAAGCAGTTGTACTTTAGAGGCATCGTATAAAAATCCCAGTGGTGAGGAACTGTGCTGGTTTGAGGCTAATTGGAATATTTTAATGGAGAAAATTATATTATAGGCTGTGAAAAGGAAACAGTGGTGAAGTCTGCTTCACTCACAGGCTTGCTGTGATGTTTAAGTACTCAAAACATAGATAAGTCAGTCTCTGGGGCACAGCGTCTTGGTCTAGCAGCTTCTGGCTTTTTCTCCTCTCTGCTGAGTAACCTCACTGACCACTTTCCTTCTAACCCCCATGGCCCATCCTCGTAATTTACTTTGCGCATAAGCCAAACCTTGGGGTGAGGTACAGGGGTGGGGAGAAGGTGGAAGGGTGGTTGGGAGCCCCTCCTGGGGTCTCTGATTTCTGGGAGGGGAGTTGTGTTTCTGTATTACCTTGAACTTGTATATGTCTGTAACTATTCCTGTCTGTTGTGTATGTCTCTGCTTGTACATTGTGCTGAGCTGTAAACAGAGCTTCAGTCCTTAACTTCCAGCTGGCTGAGTTCTAGTCTGGGTCATTTTACAAAGTGTGGGGGGGGCAGGGAACTCCCAAACCATCACAGGGACCCCCACACATGATTTGATAGCTAGGTCAGGAGCTGTTTTGATATAGTTCACATGACTTAGTATTTTAAAAATACATAGATTTTTTTTTTTTCTCTGCAGAAATAATTCAGCCCTTGGCATTCTTGTCTGGCTGCAGCTGCTGGGGGCAGGGAAGGTGACTCTTGAAAGATGACTTTTTTCCGAGCGTATTCCAGCTCTGTAAATGTGATTACACTCAGATATTATTTAGTCTTCATTTTCACAATGGGGCACAAACATTAATTACCTCTCACTGTTGTGATCACTGCAGGTTTACAAAATAGAAAAGTGGATATAGAGCTTCTTCATTCGGTTTAGTCTGTGCAGGTCCCCAAAGTGCATCCCTGAGAACTGAGGCTGTTGTGAAGAGAGTTGTCCCAGGCCATGCTGGGAAGTGTCAAATTTGAATTAGGCAGTTGTGGTGACCTGACCTGTGGTGAAGAGAAGACTTAGAGGGGACCTAATCAACGTTTATAAATGTCTGAGGGCTGGGGGTCAAGAGGGAGGGGACAAACTCTTCTGAGTTGCACCTTGCAATAGGACAAAAGGCAATGGGTATAAACTACAGCACAGCAAGTTCCACCTCAGCATGAGGAAGAACTTCTTTATTGTAAGGGTCACAGAGCCCTGGAGCAGGCTGTCCAGAGAGGTTGTGGAGTCTCCTTCTCTGGAGGCTTTCAAGACCCATCTGGATGTGTTCCTGTGCGACCTGCTCTAGATTCTCTGGTCCTGCTCTGTCAGGGGGGTTGGACTCAATGACCTATGGAAGTCCCTTCCAACCACTAACATCTTGTGATCCTGTGACCCCTAATCATAAATCATAGAACCATTAAGTCTGGAAAAGACTTCTAAGATCATCAAGGCCAACCCTCAACCCCACAGCACCATGCTCACTAAACCACATCCTGAAGTGCCATTTCCACACATTGTTTGAACACCTCCAGGGATGGTGACTCCACCACCTCCCTGGGCAGCCAGTAAAGAAATTCTTCCTAATATCCAACCTAAACCTCCCCTGGTGCAGCTCGAGGCCCTTTCCCTTTGTCTTAATTGCGCTGACTGATTTGAAAGGTCAGATGAGATTGTGTCTACACTAGAAGATGCCATCTAGACCATCACTTGCACATCTCTTTGTCTTTCTCCATAATAAGGTTTCAGTGACAACCACACATGAAAGATGGGCTCTGCTGCAAAGACACAGCATCTTGTTTTCGGTGTAATTACCTCTCTGTCTAGACAATCTGGATATTGGGTCAGCAGCTGGTTGGTTTAAGCTAGACTTTTATAATTCATTTTGAACTGAGTTTGGTAAACTTGCTCCTGAAAGTAGTGTTGTAGGCTGGCAACTCCTGTCTTGTCTCACCTGAGAGCATTGTGAGAGACGATCATGCTCCTTCAGGGGAGGAGGTATATGTCAAGAGCAGAGGCCACCTCAGTACCAAGCTATGCTTCTACCCACCACAGTGACCCACCCAGGGGATAGGCAGGCAAATTAATGTCTCTGGCTGCAGTTTGTGATGGTCTCTATATGGAAAAATGAGAGGAAGAGGTGGCAGGGCAATCTCAGCCCTCTGAGAACAAGCGCTAGGATTGGAGCCATGTAGGACAACCTGGAGGAAAGTTGGTTTCTTTCTGAGGGATTCCTGTGTTTGGAGCCAGCAAAGCTTCTGCTGTATTTGAGCCCTGTTGTGTTTAGAGAAACAGGACTTCATACACTCTATGTTTGAAGACTAAGAGGCTTCATTATCACATCACCTGCTAGCAGAAATAGTCTCCAGAGTGCAATGGTTAGACAAGCCAAGCTGACCATAACAAAAAGTGCTTTAGCCCTGGATGATTTCAACAGCTGTGTGAATGCCCATAGCTCTGGGGTGACCTGGGCACAGCTGCACCATAAACCTTCACAGAGCTCCTTAAGGCTTTTTGCAGAAGCTGGTGGCATCCTGCTCATGTGAAGTGTATTTAATGGTTGGGAATTCATGCTAGTGCTGTCTGAAATGTTTTCTAGTCCAAACCTAATTAAATTTCCACAGGAACCCCACTGCCAATCAGACATCTCCAGTTTGTTGAGAGCTCTGATGCTTTGGCTTGTTTGAGGCAGTCGTGTGAAAGACCAGCAGCAGCTCAGGTAACAACCCCTATTACTAAGTTGGCTGCACTTCCCATTACCAGAGTCTATTTTCAGCTGCTCTGTACTTTGTCAGAATTTAAGATTTTAAACCTATCAGTTTTCCATTTCAGGCTGAAATTTGTGGGGAAATTTCAGCTTTATCACTGCAATTATTTTAAAAAATTAGAATTGGAAAACCTTTTTTTTGGGGGGGGTGGGGGGTGGGGGGTGGTGTTTGCCTATTTATATTCCATCAGAGCCTTGGCATGGGACTTTTTTTATGTCTCCATAGTATCTGTGACAAGAAATTCTCATTTGCTGTGAGTTCAGTATGTACTTTTTCCCTGGCTGTGGGAGAAAGAAAAAAAAAAAAAAAAAAAAAAAAGGAAAAAAAAGAAGCAGCCAGTGTTTGACTTTGGCATGAGCTTCTGTAAATCTCTCTTTGCAGGTATCAAACAAAAATATATGAGGGTTTGGCAGATAAGTTTTTCCCCAACTCAGTTTGCCTTGAGCAAAGAACGAGGCAGGATTACAGTTTATAATTGTGGGCTTTTTTTACCCTGGGACACATGGGGAAAAGATAAGAGGGGAATGACAGCAGTGGGACAGGAGACAGGAACAAGAGTGACAGCAGGGACTGGAAACAGAAGGTAGAGAGAGGGTAGTGGAGCAGAAGGCTTGCACCTGCAAAAGTGTTCTCCTCTTTTCCTATTCCTGTCTGGATGTGTTCCTGTGTGACCTGCCCTAGGTGGTCCTGCTTTGGCAGGGGGGCTGGACTCAAAGATCTCCAGAGGTCACTCCCATCCCCTACCATTCTATGATTCTGCACCAGGTTTCCTCGGTTCAGATGTGACCTTTTGTTTTTTTTTTTTGTCCAGAACCCCACTGATCAAATAAATCTTCATTGCTTCTTATTAGTTTGCACAGAGGACAAGAAGCACCTCTGGTTGCTGCCTACTCCTCTCCCTGCATACCCAGCAGCAATGATGAATTGTGGACTCACAGCATCACAGAATGGTGGGGGTTGGAAGGAACCCCTGGAGATCATGGATCATGGTCAGTGCTGGCACCAGTGCTGTTTAACATCTTTGTCAGTGACATGGACAGAGGAATCAGTGCACCCTCAGCAAGTCTGCAGATGACACTAAGCTGTATGGCACAGTCGACTTGCTAGAGAGCAGGGATCCATCCAGAGGGACCTGGAAAAGCTGCAGAGCTGGGCCCAGGCCAACCTCATGAAATTCAACAAGACCAAGTGTAAGGTACTGCACCTGGGTAGGCA
>VWZE01013065.1:130864-148838 GCA_013396675.1 Eubucco bourcierii | reverse complement strand
CTGAGGGAGTTGGGGCTCTTCAGCCTGGAGAAGAGAAGGCTTCCAGGAGACCTTAGAGTAGCCTTCCAGTATCAGACAGGGGCCTACAGGAAGGCTGGGGAGGGACTATTGACAAGGTCTTGCAATGCCAGGACCACAGGCAATGGGCTTAAACTGGCAGAGGGGAGATTTAGACTGGATGTTAGGAGGAAGTTCTTTCCAGTAAGGGTGGTGAGACACTGGCACAGGTTGCCCAGGGAGGTTGTGGCTGCTCCCTCCCTGGAGGTGCTCAAGGCCAGGTTGGATGAGGCCTTGAGTGAGCTGTACTAGTGGGAGGTGTCCCTGCCTATGGCAGGGGGTTGGAACTAGATGATCCCTGAGGTCCCTTCTAACCTTACCATTCTATGATTCTATGAGTCCAACCCTCTTGCCAAAGCAGGATCACCTTAGAGCAGCCACACAGGAACATATCTAGATGGGTCTTGTAAGTCTTCAGAGAAGACTCCACAGTCTCTCTGGGCAGCCTGCCTCAGTGCCCTGGCACCCGTGCAGTAAAGACATTTTTCCTCAGGTTGAGACTGAACTTTTGTGTTGCAGTTTGTGCCCATTGCCCCTTGTCCTATCACAGGTTCAATCCAAGCAGCTTTAAAACCAGAAATATTGAAACCCACAGAAGAGGACTGAGAGTAAGGCAAGGGTGAAGGGAGGATTGTGTCTTGAGTGTGGCAGCGGAGTGTTTCCCCTCCATTCGCAGTGTGAATATTTTGGCCGTCTAGTTAAGCTCTCAGAGAATGCAGATTTGCCAGCAGCAGCTGGAGGAGCTTGATGGTGGAAGAACAAAGTAGGAATTTCTAATGTGCATATAACAGTAAAGAGAAGGATTTTTTAGTGAGAGATCGGCGGTGGCGCAGAGTAATAATCATCTTAAAGGGTGACTCTCTAGAATTAGTTGTTATTTTGTTTGAGTCCTTTGAAATCGTTTCCCTACTCTATAATTATCTTAAATTTTAAGTGCTTCCTGCAGTGATAATGTGTGCATTTTTGCATTCCTATGTAAATGCTTCAGCAGTTCCCAGTGCAGAATTGGAAATGTCATTCAAAAACAGGTAATGGCTTTGCAAAAATCTAGGGGAAGAAATTAATCTTTTTTTTCTTTTTTTTTTTTTCCCCCCCACACATCATTTTACAGTTTGTGTTTCGTCCTTCTGTGGCTGTGTGCAGCTCTGGCAAAGCTGCCTTGCCATTACAAATTCCCAGTGGTGGGATACATGGAAGCAAAGAGCTGGATTTCACTGATCTGAGCTAAAAAAGGGCAAGAAAGCAGCAGCCAAACTGCTCTGTCCTACAGAAAGAGAAAATTTACTCTGTATACTCAATTAATCTCCACCCAGACATCCTAGGCAAAGCCAATTAGGAGTAATTATCAAAACATTCTGCTGTAATGAAGGTCTAGGAGTCCCTGACAAGATCATTCTTATGTGGTGTTGCTGAATTCAGTAAACATGAGTCGCTGGTCCCTATGAGCACTGGAACCTGAGAGGGGCTGAGGCTGGGATCAAAAGTCTGAAGTGTCACTCTTGAAGGTCTCCTGCAAGCCATGTACCCCAGTCTCTGCCAGTCTTGGGCAGCTGAAGCTTTGCCAGCCTCGGTCTGATTGACATTGCTTCCAGTTTTACACAGCACCACCAGTTTGCCTGGCTGTACAGGTGGACTTCCAGAGCAGGAAAGAGTTTGTAACTCATTGAGGTACAGATGCTGCTGCACTTGTGGCCCATGAGCCAGCATTGTGCTTTCGTGGCTAAAAAGGCCAAAGGTGTTCTGGAGTGCCTTAAGAGGAATGTGGCCAGGAGGTCAAGTAAGGTTCTCCTCCCCCCTCTACTCTGCCTTGATGAGGGCACACCTGGAGTATTGTATCCAGTTCTGGGCTCCCCAGTTTAAGAAGAGGGACCTACTGGAGAGAGTCCAACAGAGAGTCTCAAAGATGATGAGGAGAGTGGAGCATCTCTCCAGATCTGGGACTCTTGAGCCTGAAAAAGAGCAGATTCAGAAGGGATCTCATCATTGCTGATCAATAGCTAACAGGCAGAGGGCAAAAAGATGAGGCCAGACTCTTTTCTGTGGTGCTCAGTGACAGGACAAGAGGCAACAAGCACAAACTGGAACACTGAAAGTGAAGAATTTTCTGTGCTGAGTAACCTAACTAACCACTCTGCTTCTAACCTCGCCTTGTTCATCCCCATCTGTCCTCCAATGGCTGATGGGAGCTGAAGAATTCTACCTGGACATAAGGAAAAAATTTTTTCCTGTGAGGGTGCTGGAACACTGGAGCAAGCTGTCCAGAGAGGTTGTGGAGTCTCCTCCTCCTGTAATTTTTCATCTGACAAATGCAAACTCAATGCCTAAAGCAATATTTGATCTTTAGTCTGAGTCCCTGGAAGGCGCCGTGTGAGAACAAGAAGCTTTATTGACAGGTTGCTCTGGGAAAGTCCATTTGCCTGTTCTGACAATAAATTATTTTGCAAGAGGGAGGAAAGGAATGAGCTTCCCTATGAGGAAAGCATCAGCTTGTGCTGCAAGGGGCTCACTTACACTGTAAAGCTGGAACTGGTGATGGCTGTGTTTGAACCAAAGCAACAAGGCAAGAGCTCTGTGTTGTGCAGAAGTAGGATGATTAAAATATGAGATGTAAAAGGCACTGCATTTTGCTAAAAAGCTAGAGATGAGATTTCAAAGCAGACTGGGAGTTCAGCCACAAACCTTCTACTAGTTTCAAAAGAGGATTTTTGTCTACCTTTTGCTGAGCTCGTTTGGAAATTGACATAAATTCTTACATATAATTTGCTTTTAATAATTTAGAGCTCAGTCCTGGAGCACTAACTCAGGCAAAGTCGTGATTCATTTCAGTAGGAGCTTTGCCAAAACAAGACTGTGAGGTCTGGGGGCTGTTCCAGCAGAGGGGAAAAGAAATCCCTGTAAATATCACAAAGCAAGAACTCTATCTTGGATGTACCCAGAGTAATTTCTCTCGGTTTCAGCAGTCAGGCTGCTGATGCCAAGGCTGTCTGGGGCAGGTTTGGACAAGAGCAGAAGTGAAATCCTCTTCTATATAACACTCGATAATAAAGCTCACTTAACCCATCTCGTGTTGTGACAGGGGACAGTGACTTGGGGACAGCTGGGGACAGCCTTGTGCAGCTCTGCTGAGCTGCAGTATACTGGGATGGACCGGTCCTGCCAAGGCATCCAGCAGAGCTCACAGTCTGGCCTCACACGCCTCAGTGACACTGGAGGAGGAGGAGAGCCAGCACAGCCACAGCTCAGTTTGTTCCAGCAGGAGGAGCCTAGCTCCCTGTTGGCTTTATGGGAACAACTTCCCCACAGCAGTACAGGCGAGGGGCTGACCTGCTGGGATGCAGCTCTGAGAAGGACCTGGGAGTGCTGGTGGACACTTGACCAGACTTCCCAGAAAGGTTGTGGAGGTTCATTCTCTGGAGACTTTCAAAACCTGCCTGGACACATTCCTGTGTGGTCCACTCTGAGTGCCTCTGCTTTAGCAGAGGGCTTGGACTTGATGATCTCCCGAGATCATTTCCAACTCACACCATTCTGTGATTAATACCTCTCACTCCTGCTCTTCCTCCCTTCCTGCCTGGGTCTGATGTCTGCTCATTCCCATGCCTTGCACCCCTGCCCTCGCCTCCCTGTGGCTTTGCTGCTTGCCTCTCTACACTTGCAGTACTGTGCCCAGCTGAGCCCTGGCTGCCCAAGCCTTGCTCTGCCCACCGCTGTCTCCAAACCTCAGACACCGTGATGATACAGGGCATGGCAGTGCTGCCTTGGGATGTTGCTCCACTTCTTGTCATGCTCAGAAAGAACCAGAGGCTTTAGCAGAGCTGTCTCTGTGGTGTAGGAGGCAAACACAGCAGATCCATGTTCCCTTATCCACTGCAGGAGTGACATAACCCAGCTCTGCTCGCTGAGGATAGGAGAATCCCAGACCGACCTGGCTCCTAATGTTGGTGTTTCTTTTAAGTGCCTGGAGGTAGATGAGATGAATCAGAGCCTGGACTTGCACATAGGGGTTCAGATTTGGGCTCAGATCCTCAGGGATACTTAGATTAATTTTTTCCCCTTCATTGGTACTCTGTCTTTATTTCAGTGGCAGAATTTAACTGAAATCTAGTTACTCTTTCATGTACACAGAACTGAATGGTTAACCTGATTGGTCTGCACAGGCTTAGCCTCAAGACCCTCAAAGCCCAAAAATGTCCAAGGAGTCTTGCTTGCTTACAGGAAAACTGCAGTTCTGAACTCACCAACCCTTATTCCCTTGTGTAGACTTCAGCAAATAGGTGACAGGATTCATCACCATTTCCCCTGAATCCCTGCNTTTCTACTGGACCGTGAAATGGAAGCTCAACCAGTGGGAAAATTGAAAGATAATCACCTTTTCTGATGGACAAGCTCACCTTTGTACTTGCCAGTAGAGAGTGATTTAGCTCTCTGCTGTCTGTTTGGCTGGCTACAGCCAGCTATTTTTTGCTAACTTGGAAGCAGATAATCAGATTTTAGAGGCAGAACTGATCCAAGGCAGTTTAGCTTCTCAATAAAAACCACAACAGTCATTTTCAAACTAAGCCTTGGACTTCCCTTTCAGCTTCCTTCTCGCAGTGCAACTCACAGCAGTTGTTAATCTGGCACCAGAAGCTCTGCTTTAACTGTGCTTGAAAGGACTTTCCTGTAGCAGAGACAGAAGGTTTGTTTTTAAATTCAAAGTGCTCACATGATTCAATCTTTCCTGTGATTCAGGGATGAAGGTTTCTCCTCACTAGAACCCTTGTAAATCCTTTTGGGAAGCTCTCAGTCAATGGGTAGCACTAAGGCAGAAACTGAGATTGAGATTCTAAGTATTCTTTAACTCAGATTCTCAGAAGTCTGAGAGCCTTGCTGGTGCAGGTGTGTTAAGTCAGGGATTAGTCATATCTATATTTGAATTTAGTGTTTTGCTGGGTTTTTTTTTTCTCTGTGAGATAACTCTCAGTAGCAACAGCTCTCCTGTTGGAATGTTCTAACACAGAGATCTGCAGCCTTTGGCTTGTGGAGCAACTGTTCCACACCATTCCCAGAAATCTGTGATTGCAGTCCATGCTATCTTAGGCTAGGGTTTTAAATTGCACCTTCCAGAGACATTTGGGTGTCTTCCAAGTTTAAATTAGCTTTGCAAGTGTTTTACTGGGCACCTGCATCTCCTCTGCTGCTTAGGCAAAAGCAGCATGGTGTCTCCCAAAAGTCTGGCTCCGGAGTAATCTCTTCCACAGCCCAGGGGCAGCAGGGAGTTGTAAACCAGCCAAATGACAGACCCTCACAAAGTCCATAGTACTGTGTGGGAAAGAAAACAGAGCTTCATAAGCTTATCTCTGTGCTCAGGCTGTGTCTTGGAAGGGTTGGGCTTCCTACTGGACTGTGTGTTTGTTTAGAGAAAATTTGCCATAAACCACTGAAAAGGCAAGTGTGTGTTCTTCACTTCTTCAGGACAGGTGCTGGAGGGCTGTTAAGAGGATGGATAATATTCAACCCAGACTCTAGATGTTCATGCCATAGCATGGAGGTGTTGGGTAGAAGGTTGGACTTGAACGATCTTAGAAGTCTTTTCCAACCTCAATGATTGGAATGGTGGCTTTGCCTCAGCTGGTGTCCAAGGAGCTGGTGAGATGTGGAAGTGGCTGTTTGCTGCCCTGTCTGAGCCATTCCTAGGGACATACTCAGGCTCTGCTGGGGACAGCACTGTGGTTTGACTGCTGACTGTAACATTTCCCAAGCTACCTGGTGCCAGTGTGCTTGTTAGAGCAATGCAATGCTTTAAATGCTGGTGCATGACCACTGCAGAATCCACACAGGCATCTGTGTGCTCCTGTTACCTCTGCCTGTTGTAGGCTCTGCCCTGTTGCACAGTGTTGCATGTGCAAGGTGCCGGAAAACTTCCCCAAACTTGAATTTCCATTAATTTGACTCTCAAAATGCTGCTTATGGATTATTTACAGAAGGAAATGTAACTTGTTCTCTGCATATGTGTCCCTTCTTAGGTGGGATCCTTACCTTCTGAAACAAATGTTTTCTGCCAGTCAGCATATTCTTTGCATAATCCTTTACTATCTTGTTATTAAAACTTTTTGCCACCTGAAATCCCACCATTAGCCTGCCATCTAATATCCCTCTGAGAGCCTCTCAGCAGCATATGTTCAACAGCACAATTTAGGGAGCTGTGAGGGCAGAAAAATTCCAAAGAGCATCTCTGCTCTATATCAAGAAGCAGGGTTTGGCTGCCAGCAATACCTTGTCACTGTCAACCAACCAAGGTTTGAAAAACATCTCTCCATGGCATTAATGAATATATGGATTGCAGTTAATCAAACTCCCTTGAAAAGGTCTCATTACCATTTGGTCATACGAAGATGCAGGTTTGACAAGGTCCACCCTCCTTGAACTTGTGACATTCCCATCATTATTAAGCTTAATCTTCTTTTATTTGCACATCATAATAAGTAAGCAAACTGGTTTATAGTGACAAATATCAAATAACCTCAGTTTCTTAAAGCAAGACTGTCTCTGGAGCCTACCTGAGTGTTAGAAAGCTAACCAAAGTGTGATAAAGTCATGGGTAGTTTTTCCCTTGGTCATCACACATTTTGAATCAGATCATAGAGTCACTGAATGGTGTGGGTTGGAAGGGACTTTCTGGTCCCTGGGTAACCTGTTCCTCACCACCTTCACTCTGAAGAATTTCTTCCTAATATCCAGTCTAAATCTCCCCTCTTCCATCTTAAATCCATTCCCTCTCATCCTGTTACTACAAGCCCTTGCAAAAAGCCTTCCCCCAGCTTTGCTGTAGTCCCCTTCAGGTACTGGAAGGTCACTTTCAAGTCTCCCCAGAGCCTTCTCTTCCCAACTCTCTCAGTGTGTCCCCACAGGGGATGTGCTGCAGCCTTTGTGGCCTCCTCTGGACCCACTCTAACAGTTCCATGTCCTCCTTGTGTTGGGACCCTAAAACTGGACACAGTACTGCAAGTGAGATCTCACCAGAGCAGAGCAGAGGGGCAGAATCCCCTCCCTTGCCGTGCTGCTCACACTGCTTTTGAAGCAGCCCAGCACACAGCTGCCTTCTGGGCTGCAAGAGCACATTGCTGGCTCATGTTGAGTTTTTCATCAACTAACACCTCCAAGTGCTTCTCCTCAAGCCACTCCCCACCCAGTCTCTATTTCTGCTTGGTCCTGAAAGAGCCACTGCTTTTCTTTGGTGTAATTACCTGCTTCACTTTCTCAATGCTGGCATTGCCCCTGTTAAAAATGAAGCATGTGGTCTAGTGCTTTGCAGAAGCAAAATCTCATTAATAGCCTATTAGTGTGGCATTAGGATTTAGTATATAATTCCAGACTATGCTGCATTTAGTACATTCCAGAGGCTTGCAGTAGGTCCCCAAACCACGTTTGGGAGGCAGGTGAGGCACCTCTATGACAGCAATTCCAGCCCATGTCTGGGCAGAGGATAGCAGCCACCTAAAGCACATGAGGGACATCAGCAGACAGGACAAATGCCTTTGCTGAGAACTCCAGTGTCAGAGGAGGGTATTGAACACTAAAGCATCAGCTAATCCATAGCACCATAAATATGCATCCACATTAATAAAATATACAGGCCAAATGGCAGGGCTGTCCTTCCATGCAGAACAGCCTCTAAGCTGACACTGAAGCAAGGTCCTGCTTGATGTAACGTGGCATTTATTTTTCTCCTGCAGCTTGTGCTCTTACTTATCTTCCACTTGCAGCTTCTCACAGTCACTGAGCAGCAGCAGTTTCCTGTGTGCAGAAAAAGAGCTCCTTCAGCAGCATCTGTCTGCAAGCCCTTCCTCTGGGGCAGACTTCATCTTTCTTCTTTAATGTCAGTGAGGTGGCTGCTGGTAGTGTGGGGAGGGCTGAGCTAAGCTGAAGCTGTGCTTGAGAGAGCCACCTGCCCAGCCTTTGAGTGGAAGAGCACTGCCTCCACCAGTTTCCCATCAAAACCCGTAGGAAGAAAGGCTGAGGGACTTGGGGCTTTTTAGTCTAGAGAAGAGAAGACTGAGAGGGGACCTTATCAGTGCTTATAAATACTTAAAGGGTGGGTGTCAGGATGGGGCCAGTGTTTTTTCAGTGGTGCTCAGTGACAGGACAGAGGTAATGGGCACAAACTTTGAACCAGGAAGTTCCACCTAAACAGGAGGAGAAACTTTGAGGCTGGTGTAGCACTGGACTAGACTGCCTAGGGAAGTTGTGGAGTCTCAGTCTCTGGTGTCATTCAACCCATGCCTGGACACTGTGATCGTGGGCAACCTGCTCTGGGTGTCCTTGCTGTAGCAGAGGAGTTGGTCTAAGTAATTTCCAGAGGTCCCTTCCAGCCCCCCACCACTCTGTGATTCTGTGATGGCAGCTCAGCAGAGCAGCAGAGGACAGCCAAGGAGATCACTTCCAGATTGTAACTCTCAGTGGTTTCACAGAGAGGCTTTCAGCCAGGTTGCAGGTTACCACAGAAACAGCACTCCCTGTTGTCACTTATTCCCACAGGAAGGCCTGTAGCACTTGTTCTGACTGTTGCTCATTCAGCTGCTCTTTACCCACAACAGAGAAACCTTTGTGCACTTTCCTTGCCTCCACAGGATTTTAGGATCATCCACTGCTAAAAGGGTCATGTCCCTGCTTATAATTAAACAGATAGATGTAGAGCTTGCTGCAAACCCTGATTAGATTGTTGTTTTTCAGCACTTTAGGATAAATCTGCATGAATTCATGGATGACAGTCTGAAGGAGATCTCTTCCATCTCCTTACCCTGGGGCTGATGTCCTGTATCTAGGATACAGCAGTAAATCCCACCCTCTTCTAATTAGCCCTGCTGCTTCTGCAGAGCCTCTCTGGGGAGCTCCTTGGTGCCAGATCTGTGACCACCAAAGCATCAGGGGAGCATTTGCTGATGCATCCACTCTGCTGAGGCTGGGGTACCCCAGTGTGGCTGTTGCTGCCTGCTGAACCCCATCCTGGTTGACCTCCCATGACCCACAGAGCGGTAAGCAGCATTTCATAGAATCATAAAATGGTTTGGGTTGGAAGGGACCTTCAAGATCATCCAGTTCCAATACCCTTGCCATGGGCAGGGACACCTTCCACTAGCCCAGGTTGCTCAAGGCCCCATCCAACCCCAAACAGGGCCATGCACAACCTTCCTGGGCAACCAGTTCCAATGTCTCACCACCCTCACTGCTAAACTTCTTCCTAATAGCCTTTATTTTGGGGTGGTGCAGCTGAGGCACTTGGTGTTGCAGCAGGAAGGTTGTGCTCCTCTTTTTTGCCCCCTGCTCCCAGGTGATGCATAGCAAATGCTGGCCAGGTCCCCTTGTCCAGGAGTAAATTAACCCTGTGCTTGGCAGCCCCAGCAGCAGCAGTATGGGCTTGCCCCAGTGGCAGTGATCTCGTAGATGCTTACAAGGGTAATTGTGTAAAAGGACTGGAGGGACAGGAGTGTGTTTCCTTTCTCAGCTGCTCATGCCAGCTCACAGACATCTCCCCCTCACAGTGGCCAGGCTATGACAAAGTGCTATCTCTTCGTGCCACACTCATCTGCTGATGGAGCGACTTTGCTTTGGCAGGTTCTTGCTGCAGCTTGTTGCTGCTGGCTGGAAAGTTCCAGGCTTTGCGTGGTCGCTCTGTCTCCATGTCCCACTGAGGCACTGACATGCAAAACCAAAGGGAGAACTGGCAGGCAATTAGCAACTCAGAGGAACAAGCCTCAAGCAGTTCACTCAAAACAAGGCACTTGTGGTGTCTCCTGAGGTTCAGGACCCTGCTAATCCTTCAGCATCTCAAGCCTCTGGCCATGCTGAGCCCTGTGAGGAGAGACTGAGGGAGCTGGAGTGGTTTAGCCTGGAGAGGAGGAGGCCTCTACAACTACCTGAAGGGAGGTTGTAGCCAGGTGGGGTTGGTCTCTTCTCCCAGGCAACCGGTGACAGAACAAGAGGATACAGTCTTAAGCTGTGCCGGGGCAGGTTTAGGTTGGATGTCAGGAAGAAGTTCTTCATGGAAAGAGCGATTGGCATTGGAATGGGCTGCCCAGGCAGGTGGTGGAGTAACCATCCCTGGAGGCGTTTAAGAGGAGGCTGCATGAGGCACTTAGTGCCATTAGTTAATTAGAAGGTGTTGGGTGACAGGTTGGACCCGGTGATCTCGAAGGTCTTTTTCAACCTGGTTAATTCTGTGATCTGTGAATGACAGTGGACTCAGGGCTGGGTCACCAAAACAAGTGGGATGCAGAGCTGTCTGGAGCTGAAAGCAGATCATGGGCTCCACACTTTAAATGGAGTTTTGCAACTCTAGATTAATTTGGGTTTTTCAAGTACTGCATGACACACTTAAGCTGAGGACATTCTGCACAACAGCTGTGTCAGAGAGATCCGACAATATGGAGACCTGATGTCAATTATAGCTGCTAGAAATCTGATGGCAGTGGCTGGCAGGTTATCTGTGTGATAATGGGGATGTTATAAAACAGGTTGCTTGGCCTCTTTGGAGCTTTCTGCTCTAGTTCTGAGGTAGAAAGCCATCCTATCTGCCTTTTGCTTCCTTCTCCCTTCCTTTAATATTTAAGCTTGGGTACACTGACTGCTCAGAGGGTCAGAAATACCCTAAAATTGGACCATATTTATCAGAGGAATCACTTAAAAGATAGAGAACTTTTGTAGTGACACACAATAGTGAGGATGAAGAGCAGAGACTTTGTCACAAGGCAAGGGGACTGAAAATATCTTACCTCCTTTTACGCCACTCAGTGGTGCAACCTCTTTTTAAATGTTGTGTTTCGGGGCTGGAAATGATGGAGAGGAGGGGAAAGAAAAAAAAAAGTAAAGAAAGAAAACCAGCACCCGTTGAAAGGACTCAGTGAAGGGTAATGAAAATGATTAGAGGCACAGAGAGCCTTTCATATGAGGAGAGATTTAAAAAGATTAAGCCCGCTTAGTTAAGACAAGAGATGAATAAGCAGAGACATGGCAGAGAGAGATGTGGGGTAATGAGTGGCTCAGAAGAGGGAGGCTGGGGACTTTTATGTGCTGTTTTCCAAAATTAAAGGCTGAGAGAAGAAAGCTGTAGTAAAAATAAATAAGTAAAAGAATAAATTGGGTTGTGATAAAACCCAAAAACGGGCACATTTCTGTGTGGTTGCCACAGCGCTGGCTTCACCTGTGGAAGCCACTGTCACAGGAAGGAGGGATAATGAGCTTAGGAAAATGATGGGAAGGATTGGCTTCTCTGGGGAAAACTGTGAGCTTACAGAGAGGTAAAGGCTTAGAATGGGAGCAGGATTCTTCATTTGGCAGGATCCAGTGGCTATTGAAAGAACCACCAGCCTGGGTGGGCTCTGGGTACCCACACAGCTACCTCTGCACTAGGTACAGATACCCACCTCAGCTGGCTCCAGTGGCTCTATTTAGCATCCAGGTTGAGCTCTCACAGAAGATCTCTCCCAGTTTCTTTTCAAAAAGCACATCTCTTCCAACATTCCTGTTTTCTCTAATACCCATGCAGCTCATGTACTGTGTCAGCTTTTGCTTTTCAGTTGACCTAGTAAGAGGATAGCGCTTGGTGCTTTGCCAGGAAGCTGGGAAGGTTTGGTCTCTCTGCCTATTTCAGTTTTGTGGGAGGGGAGTATCATGAGAAGCTATAGCAGCAAGTTCACCACCCAAAGATGATCAGTGGCACATACTTTGTGCTGGATTGAGGCTAATTGGAATATTTTAATGGAGAAAATTATATTATAGGCTGTGGAAAGAAAACAGTGGTGATGTCTGCTTCACTCATAGGCTTGCTGAGATGTATAAGAACACAAACATAGATAACACAGGGTCTCTTGGTCTCTCTCTGGGAGCCAGTGGGTCCTCTCCTCTCTGCTGAATAACCTCACTAACTACTCTACTTCTAACCCCCCTGGCTGATCCTCCAAGCTAACCTTGCATGTAAGGCAAACCCTGGGGTAAGGTACAGGGGTGGGGGGAAAGTGGAAGGGTGGTTGGGAGCCCCTCCTGGGGTCTCTGATTTCTGGGAGGGGAGTTGTGTTTCTGTGTTACCTTTAACTTGTCTATGTCTGTAACTATTCCTGTCTATTGTGTATATCTCTGCTTGTACATTGTGCTGAGCTGTAAATAGAGCTTCAGTCCTTTACTTCCAGCTGGCTGAGTCTAGTCTGGGGGATTTTACAAAGTGTGGGGGGCAGGGAACTCCTGAACATACCTAGAGAAGAATATTTAATGAGAGTGTGGGAGAAAACAGGGAAAACATGCAGGAAATAAGCTGGGAATTACCTTAGCCAGTGGTGTGGCTTGACCAAACCTGGGAGTACAGTCCATGAATGATATGGCTTTATAGAATCACAGAATCATTACACTTGGGAAGGACCTCTAAGATCATCAAGCCCAACTCTACCCAACACCACCACACCCAGAGAAGAGCAGAAAAGCTGGCAAAGGGTCTGGAGAAAAAGCCTCGTGAGGAGCAGCTAAGGGAACTGGGGTTGTTTAGTCTGGAGGACAGGAGGCTGAGACCATCTTGCTCTCTACAACTCCCTGAAAGGAGGTTGCAGTGAGCTAGGGGTTGGCCTCTTTTCCCAAGCAACAAGTGATAGGACAAGAGGAAATGCCTTTGAATTGTGCCAGAGGAGGTTTAGTTTG
Organism: Eubucco bourcierii; assembly: GCA_013396675.1. Taxonomy (NCBI): domain Eukaryota; kingdom Metazoa; phylum Chordata; class Aves; order Piciformes; family Ramphastidae; genus Eubucco; species Eubucco bourcierii. Next base: position 136,118 of record VWZE01013065.1, on the reverse strand, counting down.
GATATTAGGAAAATTTTCTTTGCTGCAAGAGTGGTCAGGCATTGGAACAGGCTGCCCAGGGCTGGGATGTAGTCACCATCCCTAGAGGTACTCAAGAATGTTGTGGACATGGCACTTTGGGCCACAGCTTAGTGGCCATGGTGCTGTTGGACTCGATGATCCGAAAGGTCATTTCCAACCAAAATGCTTCTGTGATGTCTCTGTGAGAACTGAGCCTGTATTCAGCAGCCCACACACTTTGGGATGATTGCAGAGCTTTCCCTGTGCCGTGCTTCCAGGATCAGCAGAGGGGCACATGCTGCACAGGCACTAATGAGGAAGAGAAGCATCTGGGGGCAAAGTGGATTTTCTGTTTTTCTTATTCATGCCAAGTTAATCACTTCTAGTGGGATGAATTAGGAAAGGGACCAGTGTTTGACATCTGTGAGGTGTTCTCCTGGGCATCTTGCAGAACCTTTAAACCACATTATAGGCTTTCTCTAACAGGATTCATTTCCTTTGCAGCCATCAGAAGGGCATCTTCAGTCTGTAGGTATCATGCATTAGTTCTCCTGGCCAAATTAAGATAATTGACACAGTTGTAGAAGTGAAGCATCACCCAAGGATGGGGGAGCAATAATATCACCATTCCTGGTTCCTATCTCAGTTAGATTCTAGCACTGTTTACACTGACTGAGCTTTTTTCCCTGGGCTCATCAGGCAGCACATTCCATGCCCATTCCATGGGCACAGCATGCTGAGAGGTGACGCACCAAGCTTTAAATAGGTGCTTCTTGATGTGCCTAAATGCCACTTCAGAATCTGGGCAAAGATGGCTTGGGCAAGTTTTCACAACTGAGTCACTGATAAGGCTAGAAAAAGAATAATGAGCAAAACTTAAACCTCTGCGTCTCTCTCTTTCTAATTAATATGTTTGCTGCTTCAGTTCACGCTACATTTTCCCCTGGCTTTGTGCATTTGGTTTGCTGTGCAGAGGAAACAACATCAAGGGAATAATTACAGGATCTTTTCAGTGCTGTGCACATGGATTGAGAGAGAATACCTAGTGACAACCTGAAATCTTACCCTAGGGATGCCAGATACCCACCTGCTTCCTTGGGCTCCATTTTACTCTTTCTGGAAGCTTTGTCCTAAGTAAATTTGCACACCTCTGACAGCTCACTTGAGAAATTCCAGCTTATTGCACCATCCCAGGCAATTCCATGCTGTGGAGTTGTTGGGGATCATCTTCCAGCAACCCTGAACCTTTCTGTAACTCCTGTCAGCAAGCAGGTCTCCTGATGAAATAATTTCGTATATTTTCTATATATTATATATTCTGTAGAGATTTGACTTTCATTTTCTTCCTTGCCTGCTCACGTGGGTGGTGCCCATGCCTTCAGATTCTAGTGAAGGCAAGAGGAATTACAGCCTTCCAGAAATTCCTCTTCAGCAGTAGTCCTTTGTTCTAGCAGCACTTGGGTCAGCTTTAAGGCACCTCTTGAGCATTTTGTGCTACTTTGGAGAAGAGGAAGCTGAGAACAGACTTTTTTGCTCTCTTCATTTTCCTAAAGGACCTTGGAGTGAGGCAGATGTTGGTCTCTTCTCCCAGGAAACAAATGATAGAACAAGAGGAAATGGCCTCAAGTTGCACCAAGTGAGGTTTAGCTTGAATATGAATAAAAATGTCTGTCCTGAAAGAGTGATCAGGCACTGGAATAGGTTATTTGGGGAGGTGATGGAGTCACCATCCCTGGAGGACTCAAAAAATCATACAGAGGTGGCACTTTGGTTTAGTGGGCATGGTGGTGCTGGGTTGACATTTGGACTTGATCTTAGAAGTCTTTTCCACCCTTAATGACTCTGTGATTCTGTGGTGTCTCTGTGAGAACTGAGCCTGTCTTCAAAAGCCATGAGTTAGTTAATTAATGATTTAGTTAATTAATTAACTAAACCAAGGTGTTGGGTGATAGGTTGGACTCGATGATCTCCAAGGTCTTTTCCAAGCTGGTTAATTCTGTGATTCAGTGATTTTTGAGGGGCATGTCTTTTGCTGTGACTGGCATGATTATGTTTAGTGGTGGACTTGGCTGGGATAACTTTTGGACCTGATGATCTCCAAGGTCTTTTCCAACCTAAACAATTGTATGATTCTACATGATCAAACAGTCTTCGTAGTTACAGTCCTACACAACCTTTACATAGCCACTTAATGTGAGTTGCTCCCACTGAAAACACTCAGATTCCTCAAAAATCTCAGCAAAATGGACAGTGTTGTGGGATTGGAACCTATCTGGAGGAACTGTCGTTTCTCTAATCCAGAATAAATTGCTTCAAGATACTTCTAAGTTTCCATCCCAGTGGCAAACAGCTTTTGGTGGCAGAACACCGGTTTGTTTAGAGAGCCTTCTCACACTGTTGCTCTAAAAGCTGTTCTTGCTGATAATGTTGATGCTGAAGTATTCAAGTCTTGTGCTGTTGATATCACTGCACATCACAGGGAGATGATGCAGAGGATACACCCTGAAGCTTCACATGCCAAGATGAAGAAAATCAATCTCTGTTAATAAAAAGAGGCAGGCTCAGTGACGCAGAAAATTACTGCCCTGGAGTCTTGTAGGGGCTCCTTCAAAAACACATGATTAAAGAATGGAATCCTGGGCTGCATTGTAGCCCTGAAAGAAATCAGGATATGGAGGGAGGGGGGGAAAAAAAATCCAATTTTCATTAAGTGGAGAAAATAAAGAACAAATCCCACAAGCAAAGGCATCGATCACATGGAACAATAATTACATGCTCAATATATAAGAACCTTTTCCAAGTTTCCCAAGCACTCCAAATACTTCTCAAACTTTTTTTCCCCCCCCTTGTTTGCTTATTCATGCCCTTAGCACTAAAAAAAAAAACAAAAAAAACCCTATGATTGTTGTGACCGACTGCAACAGGTTAGCTGCAGGTCATTCAGCCTATGACATTAACAAACTCAGGACTGACTTAATGACTTCAAATTAACTACTCTGTGAAGTATTTGGTGATAGCTCCTGCTGATGGTATCCACGATGCAAATGGAGTATGCAATAAATAGAAAGCAAAGCCTTTTGCCCTCCTTATGTGCACTGTGCTACAGCCATCCTGAGGAGAGGCAGCTGTGGAGACAGAAACTTGAAGACCAAGTCCTAAATACCTTCCTTAAAAGCCAGTTTCCCATTCTCTTTGTGGAGTGTGAATTCCTGTCTCTCAGTCACTTAGGGGGTAATTAATACTCAGTCCTGCAGGGGAGGTGGGTGTGATGGCTGAAAATTTCTATGGGCTTCGGCTTGAAACACTTTTGCACGGTTAGAGCAGAGAGAATCCCACCTTTTACATCAATACAGCTTTCCTCCTTGGCATACCTGTAATGCAGTATGGAAGAGACTGGATTGTTTTAGATATAATCTAGTCAGCTGCCACTTGTATGCTACAAGGCCTTTTTACCATATTATCATACATCAAATTCTTCCTTTTTTTTTTTTTTTTTTAATTATTTTTCACATATTTAATGCAGCTGCAGATCTGTTCACAAAGGAACATTTCAGTACTTCAGCTGATCGGCTCAAAACCAAGCAGCAGCTTCTGACAGTTCATCTTCTTGCTTAGTTAAGCATGGCTGAGTCATGACTACAGTGAATCCAGCATTCTCTTTAACTTCTATTTATTCATTCATTCACTCAGTGTAAAGGTGCATGTGTGAGGGGCTTAGGTGAGTGCAATTCACTGCCACGCAGCTGCCATCATCCCTGACTTCTGAGGCAAGCTGTGGCTGAGAGAGTTTTTACACCAACACCTCTCATCTGGTTTGTGTAACAATATATTTGTAACCCTGGACTTCTCCAAAGCCATTGGAGTCCTTGCAAAGATGGACAAAGAGGATGTCTGAGAGACAGGCAAAAACTGACCTTGAAACTCAACATTTCATTATATTTATAAATTTTCAGTAGGATTGACTCTATGAGCTGGAAAAGATCAGTTTTGACTGGGGGCTCCATCCTCTCCTAACTTAACCTTGCCCTTCCTTGGTAAATGGTTAAAGAATTTGCCAGCAAAGATAATAATGGGCAATTTGTGCTTGCTGCTCTGCACTGTATTTTGAGCTGATGTGCTAATAGAACTCCTGTCCATACCCAGCTGGGTTGGCACATGGACTTAGCAAGCTCAGAAAAGTACATTTTAATTGCAGTGCCCCCAGATCACATTTGTTAGCATTCCTCATTCCCTCTGCAGTTCTCCTCCTAGGGCTTTTTTTATTTAGTGAGCAGGTAAGACACACGTGGCTTAAGCTAAAGGCAACTGATGGATGGGTACAGCCTCTTGCAAAAGGTAAGCAGCTGTTTAGCATTCAGGAGCAAGCAAAGCACTTCAGCTTCTGCAAACAGCTCATGTGGGATCTACTTTTATTTGGCAAAGAGGATGCTTTTCCCACTGTGCAGCACCTCCTGAAGCTGCAGCTGTAGCTGAGGAATTGAGCAGATGCCAGTCAAGATAGAGGGGCACAAGTCTGTGCCAAGCCAGGCAGGTGAATGAGCTTTACTGCTGGAAAAATTGGGGAGGGAATTTGTTGTGGTAACTGAGTAGGTTCTGGAGAGGTGTTCTTTGTTTCCACGTCCTGCTGTTTGTTGTGAGAAATCACCACCCTGGCACTTACTGCTGAATCACAGCTACTGCCTGTGATGCTCATGGGGATGGCTGTCAGCCTGGGGTGCACCACCAGGCCAGTGTCTGGCTGTGCGTGGGCTCAGGGAGTAAAATCAGAGCTGAAGCAGCTTTTTATTGTCCTTCTGTCTCCCCACTGTTCCTGCCCCTCTCTTTCAAGGAAATCTGCAGGCTGTTGGCTCCTGCTGCTCACTCAGAGGTTAACTTGCTTCCTAAGAGAGCCAGAGTAAATGTTACAGTTCTGTTTGCAATCTGACCCTGTGCCTCTGTGTACAAGCAAGCCTTTTGTACCCCAAAGAGCTCCAAATTACTGTATATAATCCAACATCTTCCGATGGGAGCACTGTGGCTTTCCCTTTTCCTGCTAATTGCTCAATACACTTGCAATGGTCTTTGTTAAGGTGGCTGGTGCTAGGCAGGGAACAGAGAGGGAAGGCTTTGATTTAGAAATGTTGTGAACATGCAGCCGCTGTCCCCATTTGACAGCAATTGAAACCAATTGCCAATTAACTAAATAGCAGCAAATTAGCTTGAAGAAGAGGAAAAAGAACAAAACAAAACAAAAAAACAAAAACAAAAAAAACAA
>VWZE01013065.1:25436-125687 GCA_013396675.1 Eubucco bourcierii | reverse complement strand
GTTACTTAATTTTTTTTTTTTATATATATATATATAAGAAATGTCTTCTTTGTAAAAGTCCTTTCACTGTAATGGGCACGTGAATATTGTGTAGGAGGAAGAGTTAGGACAGGTTACCCCCTAAATGATAATAGCCTTATACATGCTATTGGAAACAATTGTTTTAAATAAAAAAGAAAAAAAAATTTAAAAGGAAAAAAAAAAAAGAAGAAAATTAAACAAACAAAAAAAAAAGAATTAAATAGAGTAGTTAGATTTCCATTTAGGTCATCATGTCTGTTGCATGGGAGAAAGTTGGAATATTGGCCTAGAGTTGCATGATGTGTAAGATTTTTTGTGCATTAACCATCGTTGGATTCTGTGCTCCAAAATTGACGTAGTTCAACGTGGGCAGTTTTCTGCTGCCTCCTACTAAACAAACAAACAAACAAACAGAGAGTTGTTTATTATTTGTTGTATACACAACCATGCACTGAATAAACTATTTATATTAAGATGTAAATTTTTTTTAACAACAACAACCGAAAAAAAAAACTCATTTGGTTACCTGATGTACAATCCCTGACAGATTTCGAAGGGGGAAGGGTTGGGCAGTTAAACGATCGAGTTAGCAGCCAGACTGTAATGAATGTTCCAAACCTTTCTGTGTGCTGGGTTGATCCCCTGTAATGCCATATGCTGTACAAATGACAACCTGTGCTTTCTTTTTGGATATCCTTAGAACTGGTCTCACACACCCAGCCGAGATACTCAAAACATGCTGACCATTCAGTGCCACAAAGCCTTGGTAACGCTCTGCCAAGCGCTGCAGGAGCCCCAGTGGATCGTGCTCCCCTGCTTTGAGCTTCTCCAACTTCTCGGTGTCTGTCCTCCCTCTTAGATTTCCCTTAGTGCAGCCACAGAGTGCTACCTGGCAGCACACCTTCCCTCCCTGCAGGGGGGCCCAGACCAGCCTGGTAAGTCAAGCCCTGCTCATGCCTAGGTGGCACCTTGAGCATGCTCAGCACTGCTGTGCACTTTAGGGGCCAGCGCTGTCTGGTCTTGAGGAAAGCTCTGCCTCCTGCCTTTGTGTACGTGCCCTGGAGAGAAAACATCTCTCTCTCCTGCCTTTGCTCCCCAAACACATCAGTGAGCACTTCCCTCGTCTACAACATCCAGGCAGCTCTGACAGATGAGCTTCACTCATCAAGGTGTTTCAAAAAGCACTAGCAGGATAAAGTTGTGATCATGGGTGGCTGAAGATCCAGTCCTGGAAGGAAATGAAGGAAGTGGAGGCAAAAGCTACCATCAATGTTAGCCTGAAAGTAAAATAAGGTATTTTGCTGTCTGCAATGTGTGCCTCCTGCTTCAGCAAGTTGGAATTAGATCTCAGAGCAGGCTGGGAGAATGTGAGGGTATTTAAGGTTGAGCTGAGAGAGAAAAGGAGGAGATGATGTTTCAGATCAGCTCCACAAATTTGTGGTTTTGTGGCAAATAGCAGGCAAAGTGCTTTGACTTGCTGAGCTTCCATGTGGGAGAAGAGTGTTACCTTCTCCACATGCTACCATTTTGTTGTGATTTAGAGCATTTGGGAGTCCTCAGCTCTCCCCTTTCCAGAGGGTGAAGAAAGCAGGAGCACAACTAATGCCACAGAAACCCTTAACAGTTGAAGATACAACTGTGATTTCTCCTGAGTTTTTGATAATTCAGTTAGTCTGGAGCATGTTTTCCTTCAGGCAAGTGTGGTGTGCCCTTGTGGACCATCTCTTGCACCTCTCAGCCTCAGATATCAAACTTAATTGACTGCATGTTCCCCAAAAGAATTTTAAAAAAGGAGTCTGAGTGCCTTAGGAGCATAAAAGCTGGTTAGAAAATAGGCATGTTTGTGGCAAAGCCAGTTCAATGCTGAGTGTTTGCTGTCCCAAAGGTACCTGGAGGTCTGCTGCTTTCCTTTATAGCTACAGTCTGGTGTTCCCCATCCCTGGTACTCCCAACCTTGAAGGTCAGCTGCAGTGAGAGAAAAATGCTCATCTCACAAATGGTCCCTTCTGATCTATTTGGTATTGACATTGGCATCAGCTGTGACCATTGACTGCCAAGTCCCTGCTTTCAAAGGCTTCAGTACACCAAGCTAACAAAGGCCATGCTTGGACTGAGATGAGAAAGTTACTGATGAGCCATTAAAAAAAACAAAAAAAAAAAAAAAAAAAAACCCAAACCCTGTTTCTGATAATTAAGTTAAATTTCTGACAAACCTGTTCCAATGGTAGTTTCTCCTTTGGATTATCATGGACTGAAAGGGCAATAGATAGAGTTGTGGCAGCAGACAACAGCTCCTGTACAAGATGAGTAAAGAGGGGGGTTACGCCCAGGGTCTCTGGAGCCATAGACTGGGATTTAAGGAGAGATGGAGTGAAACGTGCCTTTGCAGACAGTGAAGTGAAAGTGATACCCTGACACAGCCAGCAAAGTCCCATGGGTAGACAAGAATGTGGCTTTGGCAAAGAACCATCTCAAAGAGCCAGACTCCAGAGCTTTTATTTATCCTTCAGCACCCAGAAATGAGAAAGTTAAACTGGTGACTCCTGGAGACCACCTCCCTTTGAGAAACCTGCTGTCTGCTGGGGAAATGTCCATGTTGGTGGTTGTCTATCAAAAGAAAACTGACAGCCACTGGACAACCCACTTCGCTCTGCCACATACAGAGTAGCAGAGTACAGTCAGACGCGCACCTGGAACAAGGACAAAGCCCAGGGGCTGGTAGGGAGCCAAGCCTTAAGATGGCTGTGAGCTAGAAAGCATCTGTAGAAGGCTTGGTCTGAGACCCTTCTGTTACTGCCAGTGTGATGGCTGATGCTTTTCTGCAAGCCATTTCACCTGTCCCTGGGTCTCCAGCAGTGCTGCCACACTCTGTGCAGCACCACGGGGCTGGACTTGGCTCAGCAGGTGCAGAACCAGCCAGAGCAGCGTTCTCATGCACCTGGGCTTCACTTGGCAAAGCCCTGAGCCACCCTGAGGGCCTTGCAGAGCCCTTGTGGAAGGCTGACAAATGCCACCTGCCAACCCCAAATCAAGCAGGTCAGCCATGAAATTGGGAGGAATACTGCTAGGAGCACAACTGTTCTGAGGTCAAACTGCTGCCTTTTTTTTTTTTTTTTTTGTGATCCACCTGTCAGAGCTGCTTTCTCACAGGTCTCTGCAGAGGGCTCAGGCACTGCCTGCTTGGTAGGGGGTGAGAGGGGTGGGAAGAGCTCTTCTCTGTATCACAGAGATCTTGCTTTTTTTTTCCTTTTCCTTTTTTTCCTTCCTTTAATTTACCTCGTGCTACCTCATAGCATGGTTGTATCTCTGTAGCCACTTGCTCAGCCATGTTCATCGCTGGCACGATGGAAGACAATTCCCTACTTGGTGAGAACATGCCCAGGGTCTCCCAGGGAAGAGCAGTGCCCCTTCTGCAGCACCGGCTGATGGCCCCACCGCTGGTTTCCAGCCCATGGGACAGATTTTCCAGCGGGCTAAGGACGGTGCAGTGAGCTCAGGGATGCTGTGTTACGCCAGGCCTCTCCCCAGCTGAGCACCAGCACGAGAGCCAGGTCTGGCAGAGCTCTGCTGTGTCTTGAGTATCTCTGCGTGGAGACCAGAGCCAGCTCTAACGGGTTTAAGTGTCTCCTTGACATATCTGTGACCAGGACACTTTTGCAGGACAGAATCTGTACGTAACAACCTCCTGTCTTCTAATAAATAATTCTCTCTAAAACAGACTCTCTCTTGTCCGGGCTCTGATTTTTGTCACTTGGTCATTTAAGGGCTCTCCACCCCACCACAAGTGCACAACACTATTGCTTCATTTGCCTTGGGACATGGACCCTTCTGTGTTAACATTCTCCTTTTTCTATGTCTTCCTAAACCAGAGAGGTGCAATTTGAGTAGTCAAGCCAAGACCATTACAGTTGGGTCCTTCATTTTAACTGAGTGGTCAAGCCAAGACCATCACAGGTGGAGCCTTCATTTTAACTGAGTGGTCAAGCCAAGACCATTGCAGGTGGAGCCTTCATTTTAACTGAGTGGTTAAGCCAAGACCATTGCAGGTGGAGCCTTCATTTTAACTGAGTGGGCAAGCCAAGACTATCACAGGTGGCTCCTTCAATTCACTGTAGCCTCAACAAGCTCCATGGAGGACAGAGGCTCCCACCCGAGGGAATGGCTGCTCTGGAGCTCACTTTCCTATCTGGTCTAAGATTAAGACAGTAACCATTGTGGTCTTGCCTGACTAGTTCTGCAGAAATGCTGTAAAGGAATAGCTGAAAGCCTATTTTAGTTGTTTTTATTTCCTAGGGGAAAGCCCTACCATGCAACTTATGTGCATAACACCAACTTTAGGCTTTTTTCTAGCTTATTGTGGGGGGAGATGTTCCTGACAACTTAAATTCTTAGTTCATAGGGTAATCTTTTTTTTAAAGAAACTCTTCCCTGGCATGAGTGAGCAGAGCTGCCCTTTCCTGGCAGCCTGGCATTGAGGTGCATCCCTTTTGGAGAGCAGGGACCTGAAGCAAGCTGGTGTGTGATGGGTTTTATTGCAAATCAGCTCTGGTAGCAGAGCTTACCCTGCTTTGGCACTGTGCCATGTCAGCTGGGGAGGGCACTCAGTCACCTTGGCCTTCTACAGCTCTTCTCATGGGGAAGTTTAAATATTAAAGTAAAACCCAAATTTGAAACAAGTGCTGCATTAATCACAGAAATTGAAGTAATAAATTATTCCATCTCATCAGGAACTGGAAGAGAGCTTATAGGGTCCCCTTCAATGATCACTATTAACAATTTGGAACTTCAGCTCTTTAAATATCCCATATGGAAAATTACATTCAAGCACCCATAGACCTAATCTTTTCCTCACATGTGTGTGCAGTTTCTCACCTAAATTCATCTCCTGCGGGTTTCTCAGCATCACACATTGTCACTTACACTCCTAAGCTTGTCCAAGGACAGTGTCACAGATCCACCCTCCACTAATCATAGAATTGTTAAGGTAGGAAATCATCAAGAGGAAACAGGAGGTGGAGGGGGAGGGGAAAGGTAGCATATAATTTACAGGAGTTAGTGTGGGACTCAGAAATCCTCCAAATGACACTTGGAACATCCCTGATGCTGCACACATGCTCCAGTGAAGGGGTGATGGGAACAGATTGTCAGTAGGAAAATGACTCCTGTTTAGGGGTATTTTTGTTGGCAGTGGCTTCATCCCATGTTCCTCCAGGTGACTGTTTTGCTCTACCAAAGATGTTTCAGGGCAAAGAAGCAGAAGTCAGACTTTGATGAAAAGGACAAGGCCAGTCAGGGGAGGGGAAGGAGGGGAGAGATTCTAAGGCTTAGAAAGTGAAATCTGTTCTCCAGGAGAGGCAACAAAACGTCTGCCACTCACTGAGTTGAGCAGGACTCAGCTCACACCCTGACACAGTTTAAACTCCTCTGCTGTGGATATCTCAAGGCCTGATCTTAGTCTGGGGTGCAGAATGCACCACGGGCTCCAGTGAGTCTGGAGTCCTCTGTTGATTTGAAGTGCCTTTATCTGCAACCTCCTGCTGCAGGACCTCAGACATTACCTCATTCATAAGTATGTCACAGTGTTAATCTATGAAATATTCTTAGATAACAAAATTAACCAGTTCAAAACTTAATTAATCCTATTTCCTTCCCAAATGATTTTCTTCAAATGGTACTTGAAATAGTTTTACTTTCCCCCATTGTCTCTCTAATACACTAATGAACTTTTCCTTCTGAGCTTCGCCTTTTAATTGCCTGCTCATCCAACCATGCCTTCTGATAATTAAGCTAGTTAATATCTTTAAAAATTAAACTTCTTTTCCCTTCTTTTTGTTGTAGTTGAAAGGTGGTGGGGGGGGGGGGGTTAACTTACTTCCTTTAAAAAGGACAATTACTGCCAAAAAATACTGGCACTATTTGGGAACCCACCTGCTGCAGAGCTGTTGGTGACAATATTGCTTTGCATTCAATAGCCCCAAAGTTCTGAGTTAGATAATGCAATGAGAGGCAATCTGCAGATTTTGTAATCACTTAATCAGGGTAGACTGAGCAGAACAAAGAGAAGGCAAAGGAAACCATAAACCAGTCAGGAATATGGATGCTGCTTTTACCAGCTAGTGGCCTCTTCCCCTTGGTTGATCTCTCAGGTTCAGCCTATGAACACATCACCATTCTCCCCTTCTCGGTCACTAATGCTTGGCCCTGATGCATTTTTTTCTGCCCATTTAATCAACACTAAAGATGGATGATGGGGACCTGTGGCAGGTCCATGACATCCCTGCTGTCAAACAAAGCCAGCCCCTCACTGATGTTTCCCCACTGGAGGTCACTTGCTGAAGGCCTTTCTTGTCCTCAGTGCAGCCCCTCACAACATGCAGAGTGGCTATACCTACCCAGTTACACATCTGGCTGAAGGAGAGCTTTGGCAGCTGAAGGTAGTCAAAAACTGTGTAGATATGGCACTTTGGGAGATGGTTTAGTGGGCATGGTGGTGTTGGGTTGACATTTGTCCTTGAAAGGCTCCAGAGAAGCAGACTCCACAGCCTCTCTGGGGAGCCTGTTCCAGTGCTCTGGGTAAAGTACAGTACAGTAAAGAAGAAAGAACACCTCTCCCTTGTGTTGAGGTGGAACTCCCTGTGCTGCAGCTTACTCCTTGTCCTATCCCAGGGAGCAAGTGAGCAGAGCCTGTTCCCCTCCCCTCTCCTGACCCCCAGCCTTCAGATATTTATAAACACTGATTAAATCCCCTCTCAGTCTTCTCCAGACTAAGCAGCACCAGGTCCCTCAGCCTCTCCTCATCAGGCAGTGCTCCAGTCCCCTCATCATCCTCATAGCCCTCCACTGGACCTTCTCCAGCAGATCCCTGTCCCTCTTCAACTGGGGAGCCCAAAACTGAAGGCAGTACTCAAGATGAGGTCTCACCAGGGCAGCGCAGAGGTAGAGGAGAGCCTCCCTGGATCTGCTGGACACACTCTTCTTAATGCACCTCAGGATCCCATTGGCTCTCTTGGCCACAAGGGCACATTGCTGTGCCATGGATGTTAACCACCAGCACTGCCAGGCCTCTCTCCACAGGGCTGCTCTCCAGCAGATCACCTCCCAACCTGTACAGGTGCAGTTTATTATTCCTCCCCAGGTGCAGGACTCTGCACTTATCCTACTAACCCTGTTCATGCAAACACTTTCACAAGCCTCAGTATTTCCCTTGGTACTGGCTTACCCACCCTGTACAGTGAGCAGAAAGGGACCCAAGCTTTTCTGTAACTCTTTTACTACTTAAAGTTTGCAGTGGAAAGGCTTTGATCAGTCAGGATGAAGCACAAGAGTGAGGAATCACTCAGCAGTGACATGAAAGAGGAAAGCAGACTCCAGTTGCTTGCCCAACACAGCAACAGGGAAGGGAAGCAGCTGTTAAAATTTTCACCAAAAAGCTGCACAAAGATCTTAAAGTCTTTGAAAAGTGACATGGAAATGCAGCTGGGGAAGATTATAGAGTTGGATGCAGCTTTCCAGGCAGGAGTGTGTGGGGGGGAGAGTTTAATAACCAGCAGGGTTAGAGGAAATTTAATGTGTGTATGTGCAAAAAAAAAAAAGTGCTGGGAAGAGAGAGTAGGCCTAGGGGGAAAAAATGCTGAGTGGGTTGGTATTAATGATGACTCAAAAGTGGAGAAGTTATGGAAAGTTGGGCTGCCTACAGATCTAGGCATTTGCCTTAATACCAAAAGTCTATGTTAAATGCCAATAAAGCCTCCAGCCATCTGGTTCTAAACCACCGAAGCCAATCTCTGCTCTGATTGCCCAGAGCTCAGGGTAAGTCACCTCCTCACCCTCCTGAAAATGCCTCTGAGAGGAAAAATCACTGTACTTACAGAAAGGTCAACTAAAATGGATGAGCTCATCAAGCCCAAGTGCAACACATCACGGAACAAACAGGCCCAGGGCAAGCGGTTGAGCAGTAGTGGATTTAACTGTTTTATCTATTGTCCAAACCTTGGGCTAAAGCCACATTATTGCTCTACAACCAGAAAGGAAGAATTGATTTGTAAGCCAAATTTGTAATCAGATGTTTTGTGTTAGTTCTCCTATGTAATGGATAACAGTGCTCTGCCAAATACCTCAGCCGTGTCCAAGCGGGCTTCAGGCTATCACTCTGCATTTATCAGCAGCAGCGACTACAATTGTAGCAGCACACAGGAATGTTCCCCATCCTGTAACTACTCTTAGAACAAAAGCATCCCAATCCAAATGGATCAGGTACCACCTGTCCCTCTTAAAAGGTAGTGCTGTGCTGTGCTGTGCTGCATGCCTAGAAGTCCGTTAAAAAGAGAGCATAGAATGACAGAATTGTTTTGTTTGGAAGAGATCTCTAAGACCATCAAGCCCAACCTTCAACATAAGATCAGCATGGCCTTTAAACCATGTCCCCAACTGCTGTGCCCACAGGTGAGTATTGAGTACTGTGTCCAGTTCTGGGCCCCTCAGTTTAGGAAGGACATTGAGGTACTTGAACGTGTCCAGAGAAGGGCAATGAGGCTGGTGAGAGGCCTGGAGCACAAGCCCTATGAGGAGAGGCTGAGGGAGCTGGGACTGTTTAGCCTGGAGAAGAGGAGGCTCAGGGGGGACCTTATTGCTGTCTACAACTACCTGAAGGGTGGTTGTGGCCAGGAGGAGGTTACCTTCTTCTCTCAGGCAACCAGTGACAGAACTGGAGGACACAGTCTCAGGCTGCGCCAGGGCAAGTTTAGGCTGGAGGTGAGGAGGAAGTTCTTCACTGAGAGAGTAATTTGTCACTGGAATGGGCTGCCCAGGGAGGTGGTGGAGTCACCGTCCCTGGAGGCGTTCAAGGCACGTTTGGACATGGCACTTGGTGCCATGGTCTAATCTTGAGGGCTGTGGTGATGGGTTGGACTTGATGATCTCTGAGGTCTCTTCCAACCCTTGCGATACTGTGATACTGTGATACTGTGTTTTCGAACACCTCCAGGGATGCTGACTCCACCACCTCCCTGGGCAACCTATTCCAATGCCTGACCCTTCTTGAAGAAAGTTTTTTTCAGCAAAGAAATGATGAGAAAAGAGACAAAGAAAGGTGTGGCAGCCATGAAAACCAATTGCATATAAATCACATTAAGAGCCCTTTTTCCTATTTAAAACCAAATGTGGACCACCATGTGGAACATTCAAGCTTCAGATGACAAAGTCTGGATTGGGTGGTCTTGCCTTGCTGCACTGCACGTGCTAAGAGAGGATGAGGAAGATACAGAGACAAGGAAATTGGTCCTTTTTTGGAAAACCTGATGAAGAGCCATGTAACAGTGGATAGGAAATGGACTGGAATTGTGCCAGGGGAGGTTGAGTTTGGATATTAGGAAAAAATTCTCTACTGAAAGAATTGTCAGGGATTGGAACAGGCTGCCCAGGGAGGTGGTGGAGTCACCATCCCTGGAGGTGTTAAAGAAACATGTGGACATGGCACTTGGGGACATGGTTTAAAGGCTATGGTGATCATAGCTTGAAGGTTGGACTTGATGATCTTAGAGGTCTCTTCCAACCAAAACAATTCTATGAGTCTAATTCTAGGGATGAATGAGACTGGAAGTCAGTTTGACTGTACACAACTTGGGAGGACAGAAGTTGAGAAATGGATGTGATGGCCACAGTCTAATCTGGCCCAATGGCCTGAGAAAGGCCTTCATTTGGCTCAGCATAGCTGGTCATACCACCTAACTCTGGTCAGACAGATTTCTCTTTTGCCTGACTGAAGCTGGCATGCAATGTTCTGTAGTAATCACAGAATCACAGAATTAACCAGGTTGGAAAAGACCTTTAAGGTCATGGAGTCCAACCTATCACCTAAGACCTGCTAATTAACTACACCATGGCACCAAGTGTCTCATGCAGCCTCCTCTTAAACACCTCCAGGGATGGGGACTCCACCGCCTCCCTGGGCAGCTCATTCTTGCTGTCAAGAACTTCTTCCTAATGGCCAGCCTAAACCTGCCCTGGCACAGCTTGAGACTGTGTCCTCTTGTTCTGTCCCTGGGTGCCTGGCAGAAGAGCCCAACCCCACCTGGCTACAACCTCCTTTCAGGTAGCTGCAGAGAGCAATGAGGTCTGCCCTGAGCCTGCTCTTCTGCAGGCTGCACACCCCCAGTTCCCTCAGCCTCTCCTCACAGGGCTCTGCTCCAGGCCCCTCACCAGCCTTACTGCCCTTCTCTGGACACATTCAAGCAGCTGAACATCTTTCTTTAAATTGAGGGGCCCAGAACTGGACACAGTACTCAAGATGTGGTCTGACCAGTTGTGAGTACTTCCCTGGTCCTGCTGGCCACACTGTTCCTGGCATAAATGAGAGCACTGAGGATGACTGCAGGAACTTTATGCTTGTCCAAGTTCCAAAAGTATTTATACAGTGCAATCGATGAATTGCATTGATTTTATTTGCTCTAACAGCCTCCTGGGGCCCTGGCTAATAGCTATGGGTGCGCACGGTGCCGTGCAAACGCGCCGTAAATAAATGCAGCTGCCAAATCAATTGCCAGGTCTCAGTGATTAATCTCCTCAGAGTAAAATACTGTGAGGTCTGTCCAGTATGGATTTTTCACAAAGCCTGACCTAAGAGATTTCAGAGTCACTTATTTCAGGAAGGTTGCCCTTTAAGCCCGATCTTATACCTTTTAAAAGGTCGTGGGGGTTTAAATATCATGGATACTTAAGGAAGCAGTGCTCCCTGAGTGCTTTGACAGCTGCCTTCATCAGAACAAATCAAGGTCCTGCTCAAATAAGTGCTCTTCTGTGGAGGCTGAAGCCTGGATTCTTGTGGGCAGCTTCACACCGCTGTCGTCTTTGACTGCTGGTGCTGAATACAGAAAGTGTTGTAAAGGTTACCCCCAAAAGCCTGAGCACATGAAGATGTGTGAGGAGCAGCACAGACATTTTCCTTCATCCTGTCGTTGACTGGTTCATTTTCTGACATTTGTGAGAGCTGAGAGCAGGATAGTGTGATGGCATCCTGGCCTGGATCAGGAACAGTGTGGCCAGCAGGACCAGGGAAGTCAATCCAACTGTCAACCCAACACCAACTAAACCATGCCCCAAAAGTGCCATGTCCACACATTTCTTGAACACCTCCAGAGATGGGGACTTCACCACCTCCCTGGCAGCCTGTTCCAGCCCATTAGAAACACTTCCTCCCTTCAGTTTCATCTGGCTGCTGCATCTTCTCTTGTGCCCTAGGAAACGTTTTGGGCAGCTGCTCTGTTTGGGCAACAGCAACCAACTGCAGTCCTGCCCTGCCCATGCCTAAAGACACAGTAGCACTAAAACACAAGCCCCAAATTCATGCATGCAAGGAGATACCCTGAGCATCTCCAGTGAAACATCCCAAATTAATTGATATTCTTGACAGAATCCTTCTGTGTCTCTGCTCCTTATCAATAAAGTGACAATGTTCCCCCCCCCTTGCCTTACTGGGCTTCGCAGAGACAAATTAATTAATAGTTTGCATGTGAAATAAACAAACATGACTGGAGTAATGAGTGTCATGGAAAAAAAAATAAATCCAGCAGAAACAGTATTTCATCTTCACAGCCAGGCTGAGCAGCATGCAGTAAACAAGGGCTGGGGCCACACACACTAAATGATGGGAAGAAAACAGCTTTTTGAATCGCTGCCCACTGATTTGCATCAGGCAGCTGCTCAGCGGCTGCAGCAAAGCCCCCGTGGAAGAACCAGCACTTGATCATATAATGAAGCAGTGCTGGGAGCCTGGGAAAGGGGCTACAGAATCACAGACTCATAGAATGCACTGGGCTGGAAGGCACCTTCAAAGGTTGTCTCTGCAGGAAGCAGGGACAGCCCCAGTTCGAGTAGGATGCTCAGAACCCCATCAGGCCTCACCTTGAATGGTGAGGGGGGCCTCCATCCCCTCCCTGGGCAACCTGTTCCAGTGCTCCACCACACTAATAGTAGAGAACTTCTTCCTAATGTCCTGTCTAAATCTACCTTGCTCTAGTTTCAAACCATTGCCCCTTGTCCTAGTGCTCCAAAAGCTTCCAAACAGTTCCTCTCCAGCTTTCTTGTACTATCTTCTGGTACTGGAAGGCTGCTACAAGGTCTCTGTGGAGCTTTCTCTTCTCCAGACTGAATAACCCAAACTGTCTCAGTCTGTCTTTGTAGAAGAGGTGCTCCAACCCACTGATCATCCTGTGGCCCTCCTCTGGACCCGCTTCAGTAGGTCCATGTTCTTCTTATGTTCAGGGTACAGCATATGGACACAATACTGCAGGTGAGGTCTCAGCAGAGTGGCAGAATCACCTCTCTCAAGCTGCTGGCCATGCTTCTTTTGGTGCAGGCCAGGATGCAATAAACCTTCTGAGCTGCAAGTGCACATTGTTGACATTGTTTGCTCTGGTTCATTTAAGGAGAAGACTTTGCCTGCTCCTAACATGCTTGACTTTTGCAGTTTGAACACTGTCACACAAACTTCCCTGTTAGCTTATGTAATATATTAGAGATTTAATAAAGTTCATGAAGCTTATCAGTGCTGTCGCAGCTACGTGCAGGGCCAGGCCCTTTGAAAGTGCATCCCTGGAACTGTGCAATGGTTCAAATTATCCTGACACACCACAAAACAAAGATCTTACATAATTCACTGCATCTGGCAGAGAGAAAATCTTCCACGTCATAACAACACATATCAAAAGAATTATGTAAAACTCGCCCATAATTTAAAACACCACTGGAATCACTTCATAATTAGGGCAAGGTCTTTCAGAGGCTCCCTGTGGAAGCTGAAACCTCTGTGACAAAGACTTTGTTGAACATGTACAGGTCTGGAGAACAGGTCTTATGAGGAGTGGCTGAGAGAACTGGGATTGTTTCATCTGGAGCTGAGGAGGCTGAGGGATAGACCTCATTGCTCTCTGCAACTCTCTGACAGGAGGCTGGAGTGAGATGGAGGCTGGTCTCTTCTCTCTATTATCAGGTGATGGCTTGAAATTGTGCCAGAGGAAGTTTAGGTTGCATATTAGGAAAAATTTCCTTCCTGAAGAGTGGTCAGGCATTGGAACAGGCTGCCCAGGGAGGTGGTGAAGACACCATCCCCAGAGGTGTTCAAGTACTGTGTAGACATGGCATTTCAGGACAAGGTTTAATGTCCATGGTGGCCTTACTTTGACAGCTGGACTTGGTGTCCAGCTTGGACTTGGAACTGGAAGCACCAGTGGCTTTAAAGCAGCCCAGCAGCTCCATGTGAGCTAGAGGTGTCACCTCCACACCCAGCAGAGATAGTCCTGCTAAACACCTGGGCACACCCTATAGGTTGTGGCTTCCTTTCTAGCTTGTCAGGTTTGGGCACTTCAGACTGGAACTGCAGCTTTGGGTTCCCTGTGACTTCAGAGGACACCGTGGTCCTTCCAGCATGTCTCCCATGCTAGGTCATAGCAGTAGGTCACACTGGGGAGGGGGGAGGTACCACATGCCACAAAAGCTGGTGGGACCTAGAAATGTCTTATCCTTCATTAACTTGTGTGTTCAGCAGTTTTTTTGCAGGAACTGAAGAAATGAAAAGTGGGTGGCAGGGAACAACTTAGTGACATCTAACATCAAAGAGCAATGAGAGTTATTATTTAGACCTGCCAAGCCTCTGCTGTACCCAAGGGGAAGGAGCAGGAATGACCTACTTGCAGAACTAAGAATTCACCAGGAAATGGGTTTTAGGATTCAGGAGACACTCCAGCCTGTGAATCCAAATGTCTGTTGTGAAAATCCAGCACTGGCTTATGTCTAGGCTTGAAAAGCTGCCTCATTGCTCCAGTTAAAATCACTTCTCCTGCCCTGGCTTCTGGCAGCTCTCCAGTTACACCTGGTCACACCACGGTGAGCTCCAGCCGATACCAAGGCGGTAAAAGGCTCTCGTGTGAGCAGGGCCTCTGGCTCCAGGACAGCAGCTCACATGGGCCTCTGGGCAGCTGAGGGACCTTACCAAGAAACTGGGAAAAGACCCACATCTGCCTTCCAGAGCACAGTGAGCAGTAGTGTGCTGTACACAGCAAGAAATGGGGCTGAGATGTGAAGAGCTAGGTCAGGGATGGAACTTCCTTGCAAGGAAACACTGAAAGCTGCACCTGTTTAGCCTGGAGAAGACTGTGAAGGGGACATATAAGTTCTTATAAATATCTACAGGATGAGGGTCAAGAGGATGGGGCCAGATTCTTTTCAGGGTTGGCCAGGAACAGGACATGGGGCAATGGTATGAACTGGAACACAGAACTGCATCTGAACATAGGGAAGAACCTTTTGTGTGAGGCTGCTGGAGCCTCAGAACAGGCTGCCCAGAGAGGTTGTGGAGTTTCCTTATCCAGACACTTTCCAAACCCTCCTAGACATGTTCCTGTGCAACCTGATCTAGGTGAACCTGTTCTAGCACAGGAATTGGACTAGATGATCTCCAAAGGTCACTTCCAACCCTCACCATTCCATGTTTCTGTGATTCTGTGTGGATGAGAGGGTGGCTGGAGCTGCACAGACAATGTACCACAACCCTCCACAGCTACCTGAACAGGACTTGGCAAGAGCCAGTGAAGAGACACAAACTTAAACCTGCAGGTGAAAAATTCTAATCTAATCTTGCAAATAAAAAATGTAGACCTGCAGAGCAAAATTGCTCTTCTCATGTGGGTAAGTTTCTGTCCTCACCAGCAGGTCAATCCTCCCACATCATACCTGCAGAATGCAACATATCCCTTGGAAGACCATCAGAGCTGGAGAGCAGCAGCTCTGCAGTGGGTGTGCAGGAGCACCAGTCATTAGAACTTTAATTCACTGTATTCCTTCCTTTGTGTGCAAAGGAACAAGAGAATATTCACCTGCCTGTGAAGAAGACCTGACCCTGAGCACTTAAGCAGCACTTGTCTGAGGTGAACAAAGGATGAAGCCATTTCCACAGCCCAGTTTTCTCCTTCTCCTCTTGAAAGAGTGCAGATTTGCAGGCCTGAGCTTTCTCGGAGCTGGAGAAGAAAGCAAGGTTGAGTTTCTGGTAGCATTGAGCCCAGAGGGACTCCTGAGGGAAAAGAAAGCTTGGAGCAGGAGGAGAGAACAAAAGGAGAACGTTTTACTCTGGAGGGGCATTGGCACTAACCACAGCCAGTGCAGAACTGCCCATTGGAGGAGACACAAGACTGTTCTGATGCTGCTTAGGAAAAGGTATCCTGAGTACCAAAGAAGTTTTGGAAGACTTTCTCAGGAGCTGTCTGTGGGGGAGGGGTTGGGGAGGATGTTCCACCTGGTCACACACATTTGTGCTCTAGTAACCAAAGAGACACCACATTTGGAGCTCAATTTCCAAAGCTGAACCTTTTTGCTTCTTTTGGATGAGTTTAACCTCAAGAACTGAGTTGTAGCACAGGGTTGGAAAGCAAAAACAAAAACAAACAAAAAAAAAAAAAAAAACCACCCCAAAAGTAAACAAAAATAAAAGGAATTGCAGGGGAGGAAAAGGTTGTGTTTAAAAAAATGGGAGTCTAGAGCTGGCATTGTCTGTCTCAGACCTCAACAACTGTAACATCAGAGTTCTGCTCTCAGATGCAGATGTTAGAAACATCTGTGCATCACAGGCTGCCCAGAAGCCTGGGCAGGGGAAATTTCCAGTTACTGCTCAGTTTCCCAAAAGCTTGCCAAGGCCAGGAGCCAAACACACCAGCCTAATGACAACCTGCTAAGCTTGATTTCTGGCTGCTGACAGTCCTGCTGTGTTCACTGCTCTCCTGCAGCCTCATCACAGCTCTTGGATCCCTACTCTCCTCAAATCTATAGCACTGGACAAAAAGAAAACACTAAAACAAGAAGCACCAAAGCAGTTAAAATTCTATCTCTCCAGACAGGAGAAAAGCTGAATAAAGCACTAATAAATGCAGATCCTAATTTTCTTATTTTTATGCTTCTAACATTTAAGCTTATTTAGCTGACCCGATGGTTTGGGATTTTTAAACCTAAGTATATTAGCAACATGGTTTCAGCTAATAGATTACCAAGTGTATTACACCACTGCAAGTGGCCATGGAAAGCCGTCCTCCAGACAGACACCCTGGGCACCACAACTGAAAACAAATGTCCATTACAAGCCCCAGAGCTCACAGCTGGGCAGAACTGAGCTCCATTCCAAAAGATGCCAACACAGAAGCTGGAGGGGCCAGAGGAAGAATCACAGAATCACAGAATTAAACAGTGTGGAAAAGACCTCTAAGATCACCGAGTCCAACCTATCATTTAACACCTTCTAATTAACTAAACCATGGCACCAAGTGCCACATCCAATCTCCTTTTCACAAGTTCACAGATTGCATAGTGTTGGAAGGGACCCTCACAGGTCATCTGCCAGGGATGTTGACTCCACCACCTCCCTGGGCAGCCCATTCCAATGCCAATCACTCTTGCTGGGAAGAACTTCTTCCTAAGAGCCAGCCTGAACCTGCCCTGGCACAGTTTGAGACTGTGTCCTCTTGTTCTGTCACTGGGTGCCTGGGAGAAGAGACCAACAAGGGCTTGCCCGTGTTGCTGCAAGTATTTATGGAGAAGTAAGCCCAATGGAAATCAGTAGGGGTTTTCT
The DNA here is from genome assembly GCA_013396675.1 of Eubucco bourcierii. Taxonomy (NCBI): domain Eukaryota; kingdom Metazoa; phylum Chordata; class Aves; order Piciformes; family Ramphastidae; genus Eubucco; species Eubucco bourcierii. The sequence goes on along the minus strand of VWZE01013065.1, from coordinate 109,060 downwards.
CCACCAGCTTCAGCAGCCTTTGTAGCCATGGCATTCCCTTTGGATTCAGCCTCCTGCAGGTCTGCTGGCCTGGGCAGAGCCAGGGCTCCAAGTCGCACTGCTTCTCTCTTTCCTGAGGCACCAACGAAAAGCTTCTTCCATGCCTTTTCTACAGCTTCTTCCAGCCAGCTGTCAGCAGTCACATCCTGGAGACACCAGGAAAGGAGGGTTTCTGTATTTGAGGTGGAAGTGCTGAAGTCTGTATTTCCTTTGTTGCCGTGCTGTAGCTGAAGGCAGGACGCATGCGGCGGAGCACCAGGCTGGGTGAGTCAGCCGCTCGGAGCGCTGGGGATGGTGGTTTCCCCAGCAACGGGAGATGGCAGAAGGAGGAAAAAAAGAACCCTTTGGAAGAGCTTTCTCTCTGTAAACAGGTTCTTGCTCTTCTGTGCAGCATGTGTGTGCAAACCTGCGCTCATACACACACAGTCACTCCACTACAGGAGAAAGGCTTCGTTTGCTTATCTCTTTCTTCCTTTGCTTAAGTTGTTTGTGGTGTTTTTATTGTTGAAGGTGAAATGTAAAGCAGGAACTGACATGATCAAAACCAAGCACTCTGAGACCTCCACATATGCCCTTAAAGCAGGGAAAGAAAGAAATACTGCAATTATTTTGAAATCAAAGGGTAACTATTAGCAATCCCTGACAATACAAAGTTGAATTTAATCACAGGACCTGACTGCAGGCTGTGGCAGAGTGGTGAGCTGTACAAAAGGTAACAAGGAGAAGCAGAAGGAGAATTATCAGATGTCTCATGAATTTTGTATTTGGGGAACATCCCTCTTTAGCCTCAAGGGCTCAGCAACCTATCTCTGTTCCAGAAGACTCAGAAATGCTGGTGGAGAATGCCTTGTTTTCCTCCTTCTGCTCTTCTCTCCTGCCCCAGGAGGAAAACTGCATCTGAAACTCCTTTCTGTCTGCATTAGAATCGACATCCCTCGGTTATTCTCGCTGCCTCTAAAAATAGCAGAGGGAAATCCGCCTGAGATCAAAGCGATTCATTTACAAAGCGCTGTGTGAGGACAGAGCTCCACCATTCTCATTCCCATCACATCCACACTAGTAGGATGGCAGGAATCGTGCCAGAGCTTTGGAAAGGCGGGGATGGCTCCCTGCCTCTCCCCCACCCCACTCTCCTGGCTCCCAGGGAAAACAAGGTGAAGGTAAAGCGATGCTGTCAATAGAGGCGGGTGCTGGTGTGGACAAGGCTTTTCTCTGCATGCATTGCAGATGCTGCTTCCCTTCAAGCCAGGCTTCAGCAGCCCTGCTGTGCAGGGTGGAACAGGAGGGAAAAGCAGCACAGCCTCAGCAGCCAGAGAAAAGGGTATCCTGCCACTTCAAAACATGCCAAAGGAGCTGATAGCTCTGAGTGAATGAAATTAGAAGTAAGAGGCAAGGTTGTTCCTACTCCAGCAGCAAGTCTGTCCTGGGAGGTGTTGCAGGAACTATCCATGTTGCAGGAGAATGCTGCAAAGCATTCCTCCAAAATCTAGCCAGATGTTGGAATAGGCTGCCCAGGGACGTGGTGCAGTCACCACCACTGGAGGTGTTCAAAAATCACCTAGATGTGGCACTTTAGGACATGGGTTAGTGGGTATAATGGTGTTGATAGCTGGACTTGATGATCTTAGAATCATAGAATGGTAAGGTTGGAAGGGACCTCAAGGATCATCTATTTCCAACCCCCTGCCATAGGGGGTCTCATCCAACCTGACCTTGAACACCTCCGGGGAGGGAGCAGCCACAACCTCCCTGGGCAACCTGTTCCAGTGTCTCACCACCCTCACTGGAGAGAACTTCCTCCTAACATCCAGTTTCAATCTTCCCTCTGCCAGTCTAAACCTATTACTCCTCATCCTGTCATTACAAGACTTTCTAAATAGTCCTTACCCAGCCTTCCTGTAGCCCACTTCAGATACTGGAAGGCTACTCTAAGCTCTCCTGGAAGCCTTCTCTTCTCCAGGTTGCAGAGCCCCAACTCTCTCAGCCTGTCCTCACAGCAGAGCTGCTGCAGCCCTCTCAGCATCTTCATGGCCTCCTCTGGATGCGCTCCAACACTTCCATGTCCTTCCTATGCTGGGGGCTCCAGAACTGCACACAGGACTCTAGGTGGGGTCTGAGGAGAGTAGAGCAAAGGGGTAGAATCCTCTCCCTTGCCCTGCTGCCCACACTGCTCTTGCTGCAGCCCAGAACTCAGTTGGCTGGCTGGTCTGCATGCGCACACTGCAGGTTCTTAGAGGTCTTATCCCACTCTTAATGATTCTCTGATTCTATATTCATATTCATGATTCTATATTCATGAGATAAGACCCAGGAAAATTTCTGCCTTTTCAATAAAAAAATTTCTTATCAATACAGTTGGACATTAAAAAGGTGCTAATTACAGTGAGTCAGCCACTTTTAGAAGCTCAGAAGGTAGAAGCCAAAGCAGAACAGCTACTGTTCCTTCTCATATTAAATAAAATATTAGTAGATAAGAATAGTTATTAATAATAATAAATAACAACACCAATGATGATTATGATGATGATGATGAAAAGACAGGTATCATTTTTACCCAGTTCCATCATTTCTGAATACTCAGGTGGAGCATTACCTGGAAGTCTGCAATTCCCACAAAGGGTGTTGCAAAGCTTTCACCCACGCAGGGATTCTGCTTCTGAGGGATGGCAGAGATGGCTTCATGCAGCTCTGGCTCAGGGCATGTGGCATGGTGGTATTATTGCTCTCCAGCCTGAAGGCTGATAGGTGCTATTTGGTAAGCATCTCCATCACTTTCTTTACAGTGAGGGTGATCTTTCCAGTGAGAGTGGTGAGGCCCTGGCACAGGTTGCCCAGGGAGGTTGTGGCTGCTCCCTCCCCGGAGGTGTTCAAGGCCAGGTTGGATGAGGCCTTGAGTGAGCTGTACTAGTGGGAGGTGTCCCTGCCTATGGCAGGGGTTTGGAACTGGATGATCCTTGAGGTCCCTTCCAACTCTACCATTCTATGAATCTATGATTTGGCTAATGCAAGGCAGGTAAAGGGCACAACCTAGAACACAGGAGGTTTCACCTGAACTTAAGGAGGAACTTCTTCCCTGTGAGGGTGCTGGAATCCTGGAGCAGGCTGCCCACAGAAGTTGTGGAGTCTCCTTCTCTGGAGACTTTCAAAATTCACCTGGGCATATCCCAGTGCAACCTGCTCTAGCTACTTTAGCAGGGGGTTGGACTAGATGATCTCCAGAGGTTCCCTACAGCATGATTCTGGGAAAATCTGGATAAGTATAAGTGAGATCCTGTGCTTAGAAGTCAGGACATGGACAAGTAGCATCTCCATGTCCTGAAATAAGCACACCCATGCAGCTCTCACCACCCCAGACTTACTCTCCCATTGCTTTTCATAGTTTAACACATATTTCTTTGGGTTTAATTCCTATGTGTTTGGGACATCTGAGACATTCTGCTTAGGAATCCCCTCTAAGTAAATGTTTTCTTCTATGTAATTTCCATGGCAATGAGGCAGATAGTCCAACTAATTAAATGAAAATGTGCAGTTTGCTTTCAGACAGCCTAAGCTGGTATTGGTTTGTAATTAGCAGATCAATGGAGAACTGTGGGCAGGACTGGTGACCCAGTCATTGTTTAAAAGGTCTGAAGAAAGTTTAGGCTTTTTTTTTTTTTTTTTTTTTTTTTTTTCCTCCAGCTCCTTCTCTATTAGCACTGCAAATGCCACACACATTCATACCTTCAGCCCTGAGATTTTAGCTTGTCCCAGAGCAGTCCTTAGGTGCACTGGTTGCAAAGTGCATTTCAATTGCAAAGAGTGTCTGCAAACAAGCCGTAATTGAGAATGTCAGAGACTCCCAACTGGCTTAAATAAAAACATCATCAGACTAGAAACTCAGCACGCTCCTCAGCTGCCAGCATGGAATAGGATCACTTCTTCCAGAGTGAACCATGAGCCCTACAAGGAGAAGCTGAGGGAGCTGGGGGTGTGCAGCCTGGAGAAGAGGAGGCTCAGGGCAGACCTTACTGCTGTCTACAACTACCTGAAGGGAGGTTGTAGTCAGGTTGGGGTTGGTCTCTTCTCCCAGACAACCAGGGACAGAGCAAGAGGACACACCCTCAAGGTGCACCAGGGCAGGTTCAGGCTGGACATTAGGAGGAAGTTCTTCACGGCAAAAATTATTTCCCACTGGAATGGGCTGCCTGAGGAGGTGGTGCAGTCACCATCCCTGGAGGTGTTTAAAAGAAGACTGGATGAGGCACTTGGTGCCATGGTTTAGTTAATTAGAAGGGTTAGGTGATAGGTTGGACTCAATGATCTCAGAGGTCTTTTCCAGCCTGGTTAGTTCTGTGATTCAGACACATGGGTAGGCATACAGGAGGAACCCCCAAGCTCTTTGTTCGGTGTTGGAGGGAATCACAGAATGGTTTGGGTTGGCAGGGACCTTCAAGATCATCTAGTTCCAACAGGTTTCATCCAACCTGGCCTTGACCATTTCCAGGAAGGGAGCAGCCACCACCTCCCTGGGCAACCTGTGCCAGTGTCTTACCACCTTCACTGTAAATAATTTCTTCCTAATATCCAGTCTAAATCTCCACTCTTCTAGCTTGAATCCATTCTCTCGTGTCCTACCATTACACGTCCTTGTCAAAAGTCCCTGCCCAGCTCTCCTGTAGCCTACTTCAGCTACTGGAAGGCTGCTCTAAGGTCTCCCCAGACTGAAGAGCCCCCAGTCTATCTCCATAGAGGAGATTCTCCAGCCCTCTGATCATCTTCATAGCTTCCTTTGGATCCACTCCAACAGTTCCATATCCTTCTTCTGTTGGGAGCCCCAGAACTGGATACATTCTCCAGCTGAGGTCTCACAGGAGCAGAAAGGGAGAATCCTCTCTCTCATCCTGCTGCTCACCCTGCTTTTGATGCAGCTCAGCACACAGTTGCCTTCTGGGCTGTAAGAGCACATTGCTGGCTCATGCTGAGTTTTTCATCAACCAACACTCTCAGGTCTTTCTCCTCAAGACTCCTCTTAAGCTACAGAAAGGATGCTTTGCTCGGCAACTGGTGGGTTGGCTGGAGTGCGATTTGTGTCTGCTCCACATACCAGGTGATTCCTGACTTCTCCTGCCCTGCACGTGGATGGAGACGGGGGCACAATGTTTGGCACATGACTGCAGAGTAAACCTACAGCAGGCAAGGGAGAGCCCTTCCAGAGATGTAGCAACAGTTTTACACCAACACAGCAGTGAGCAGAAGAATGGTCTCTTTTGTTGCTCCAACATTCTTACTTATTGCTAAAATTCATTATGCTGCATTTCATAAAGAAGATGCTAAAGGCTTGGGGAAAATCAATGCTAATAAGAACTGAACTATATGAACATAGAGCTGGAGCAAAGGGGCATTTTGCTTTTGATTAAGTCATTACCAACCCCCCTGCGGTATCAAATATTTCCCTCTTAAATCGTTCATGAACAGCAGTGTGCCTTGAAATGCATGGAGAGAAAACACTGTTCCCTCAGCAAAGCAAAAACAACCTGTAACCCGACTCTGAGGTTGTACTTTTGTTTGCTTTGGCATTTTTGCAGGTAATTAGGACAGTACTTAGCTAAATAGTGCTTGGGACAGAGTAGCAAAGCACAGCAAAGGAGGGAACACACAGCAAGCTTGGGATTTAGGATTAGTTGATATCATAAACAGGAGAAAGTCTTGAGAATTTAAAATTAAACACATTTAAATCATTCCCAAACCCTCATCCCTGCCCATGGCAGGGGGGTTAGAATTATATGATCTTTAAGGCCCCTTCCAACCCAAACCAGGTTATGATTCCATGTACCACTTCCAGTCAGCCAGCTCCTTGCACTGTCTTAGGTAACTCTGGGGGAATGGGGGGAAATTTTCTACGGATAATTGGGATATGCAGCAATGCCCCTGCCTGCCAGCATCTGTTAGAGCCAGAGTTCTCTAGGCAGTCTCTGTTCAGAGTTTAAAATGCATGAACTTTACTTGTGCATTGTGGAAAAAGGCTGCAAATAATTGTGTTCAGAGGCACTGCAGCAGAGAACTCGCCTGGAAAGGTCTGGGCTGCTGCACAAGTATTTCTTGCCACCGTGCAGCCAGTACAAGAAGAGAGGACTCATCTGCTGCCACTTCTCCTCCCACTATGCCGTCCCTGCTGATGGCTCCAGCTGCTCCCAGTCACCCTTCACATATACAGAGTGATACACCAGGATCTTCTACATGCTGCAGATGGTCCTCAGGGGCTTGGCAGCCCCTCTCAGGGCTCCAGAGTGGGATTTTTGGGCAGTTCTGTTCCTTATAGCCATTAAAGTGAGTGAACAGACTCCAGCTTCTGTGCACCCCTTGTCCTTCCTCGCCTCCCACCCACACACTCCCATGACGGATCCATTACACGCTCCTGCTCATGCCTGCGTTTTGCAGAAGCTCCCTGGAAAAGAGGCAGCTTCTCACAGGCCTGGTTGCTGCCAGTAGCATTCTACAGCAAGAGGATAAACACCACATGCAGACGTTCTGTGGGTAAACTGCAGAAGAAGATTATCAGCATTATCTCCACGTAATTGTGGTTCCTGAATTTAGCAATCTCCAGTTTTAACAAAAAAAAAGAAAAGAAAACCAATTCAGGATCAAAATAGAATTTAGCAACAAGTCTGAGCTAAAAAATGGTATTTTGAAGTGGAGAAAAAAAAAATTAAGCTGTGAAAAGGCTATTGTCTTTTACTAAGAAAAGAGCTGCAATTACAGAAGCTGTGATTTTAGGAGCAGTGAGTTGCAGAGCACAGTACCCAGCACACAGACAGTGATGGTTGTGCCTGCCCAGGCTGGGTGGGTAGCACTGCTCCTGCCTGAGCTTTCAGGATGGAGCATGAGCCTGTTTAAGAGCTTTGCAAGGATTCTCAAAGGCTCCCCAGAGAGGTGTTTGAATCCCTATCCCTGGAGGCATTTAAAAGAGGCAGATATGTGGTGCTGAGGGACATGCACCAGACTTGGCAGAGTTAGAGAATGATTGAACTTGATGATCTTGAAGGTCTTTTCCAACCAAAATGATTCTATGATCATTGGCCAGCAGGGCAAGGGAGGTGATTCTCCCCCGTTATTCTGCTCTCATCAGACCCCACCTGGAGTCCTATATGCAGTTCTGGAGCCCCCAGCACAGGAAGGACATGGAACTGTTGGAGAGGGTCCAGAGGAGGCCACGAAGATGCTGAGAGCGTTGCAGCAGTTCTCCTATGAGGACAGGCTGAGAGTTGGGGCTCTGCAGCCTGGAGAAGAGAAGGCTTCCAGGAGACCTAATAGCAGCCTTCCAGTATCTGAAGGGGGCCTACAGGAAGGCTGGGGAGGGACTATTGACAAGGTCTTGCAATGCCAGGACAAGGGGCAATGGGTTTAAACTGGCAGAGGGGAGATTTAGACTGGATGTTAGGAGGAAGTTCTTTACAGTGAGGGTGGTGAGGCACTGGCACAGGTTGCCCAGGGAGGTTGTGGTTGCTCCCTCCCTGGAGGTGTTCAAGACCAGGTTGGATGAGGTCTTGAGTGACCTGTGCTAGTGGGAGGTGTCCCTGTCTATGGCAGGGGGTTGGAACTGGATGATCCTTGAGGTCCCTTCCAACCTTACTGTTCTATGATTCTATGATCATATGACCTGCACTGACACCAAAAGGTTATTTACCTGCCTCTAGGAGCAGTCAGACCTCAACAACGAACACCAACAGGTGTAAACACAGAATGTTTGTATACAAAGTGGTACATTTTGGTTTAACCCAGGAAGAATCTTCACTAGTTATAGATGTACCATGTGTGCAGTTTGTGCACCTAGTTTTAACTGAAGCAGAACCTTCGTTAACCATTTCTGTCCCTGATCATTCCCTGATCCTTAACAGGCCTGTGGGGACGGCAGCCAAGTGAAAATTCACACTCCTAAGTGCTCTGTCCCACTTAAAATTGCCTGGTGGCAACGCCAGCCAGTCTCTGTAGGTGTCAAAACCACATGTCCAATTATAACTCCCAACAATCGTGGCAAGGAACAGGCAGATGGCTATCATATGCTTAAAGTATCATCTCTCCACTAAAGCACCATTTGTTTGCCCTGTCAAATTCAATATTTCCCCATTTGAGCTTTGTGTGTAAGAGTGAATTAGGGAAACCTGCCGGCGCTGCAGAAACATTCTGCGGTGCCTTGGCAGGGTCCCCAGCGCCGCAGCCGGAGCGGCTCGGGGGGTCCTGCCACCCAGATGGTGATTAGCAGCATCTGGTCTTTTTGGCAACCCCGTTTGGGCACCCCAGCTGGCAGCTGTGAATTTGCCAGAGGGGAGATCTCGGTGCTGAATGTGTTAGTGGGATTGTCTTGACCTCCTGCCTGACACCTCCGTTTGAGCGAGCAGCCTGCAAGCAGGGTATTATTTCCTTCCCCGTGTCAGGGTTCATGCAGCTTCAGTCTGCCACCTCCACAAAAGGAGCTTAAAATAAAACTGTAGTAGATATTCCTTTATGATTAGAGCTAAAATTATGAGGCCAGATTGAAGCAGGTTTGCCTGGGGATTTGGAACAGCTCTTCCTTCTTTCCTTTCTATCAACTGATAGCAAAAATCTCATAATTAGAGAGCTGTAATATCTAGCTGTGGCCAAATCCTGGCCAAAAAGTGGCTTGTCTGTGTGCAGCTCCTAAATCCACTGCCAGAACAAATGTATATGCTCAGTGGCTAATGGAGTTAACGGGATTGTTCAGTCTGGAGAGAAGGAAGTTGAAGAGAGTCCTTCTCACTCTCTACAACTCCCTGAAAGGAGGTTGGAGTGAAGTGGGGGTTGGTCTCTTCTCCCAGGTAACTACCAATAGGATGAGAGGAAAAGGCCCCAAGTTGAACCAGGGTAGGTTGAGGTTGGATATTAGGGAAAATGTCTTCACTGCAAGAGCGGTCAGGCATTGGAACAGGCTGCCCAGGGAGGTGGTGGAGTCCCCATCCCCGGAGAAAGCTGTGGACATGGCACTTCAGGCCGTGGTTTAATGTCCATAGTGGTGTTAGATTGATGGCTGCAGTTGATGGTCTTGGAGGTGTTTTTCAGCCTTAATGACAGGTCTAGATTACTGTGCACTGTGTACTTGCTGCTTTCCAGACACTTGGGAAGGAACCTCCCAGGTTGAGGGGAGTGAGTGGCCAAGATCTGTGCAAGCTCCAGGACAGAGAGAATTCAAGGAGGCAAAGTTCATCCAGCTAGATCCAAGGGAAGCAGTTGCATCACTGAACTAGCGTAGGTTCTGAAATGGTGCTCACAATCCTCTCTTTTAAGCACATACACAAATTAACTGCAATGGTAAACCTTGTAGGAAACTATGGGATGCTAAAGAAGTCTCTCAGGTATGCAGTACATGATGAAGAGCAGTTATGTCTACGAAGTTGGTCTAATAATTGAACATTTATTGGAAGTTTTTGGGAAGTGCCTAGTTAGAGGAATTTCCTTACAAGAAGCTTCTTAATCATTTTACCTTTCACACATCTGTTAAATTGGCAGTGCAGTCTAAACAGAAATCATTTTGCTTGTACTTCAGAGCTACCCAATTTTAATGAGTCTCTGGAGGCATAGGGATGGATTTTGCTGCCAACTACCATTCAGCCAAATATTGCAATGGAACATCAAACTAGAGGAATCCAGTGTGTCCCTGCTGTCAAGACTACTGCACCATGAAGTTAGCACTCACGAAAAGGGAAGAAGTATCAAGGATTAGACAAAGGAAGGGAATCCAGCACTGAGACCCAGACCTACTTTCTCAGCAGAGGTGCTGAATATTTTCATTGTTTAATTGAGAACATGACCATGTAGCAATGTGTTCTGTTCAGCATTAAATAACAACAACAACAACATGCTCTGTTCAGACTACAATAAAAGCCAAAGACAGACTGTATTAGACTATGGCCATAAGAAATGAAATAATTAAATCATAAGTAGCTATTGTGAAGGGGAAAGAAGTACAAAACCCCACTGGATTGCAATTTGCTAGGTCTCAACTCTCTTAACAACCCTGTGACAAAATCTGGTGCAGAGTCTGTGGGTGGTTGTCCCAGCAATACTGCATCATGAAAGCAAGCATGGCTACAGAGGCAGGCAACCCCTTCTGTGCCAAATAAAATGGTTTAAAATTATTTGGGGGACTTCAAGAAAGCCTCAGGAAGGATTTCTCCTCATTTACTATGAAGACAAAATATAGCAGCAAAAGTTGTGCAACACAAACAGTGCTAATCTGCAACTGAAGGCACTTAGTAGGCAGGGTTGTAAGAATCACAGAATCATAGAATGTTAGGGTCTGGAAGGAATTCCTAGGGATCATCCAGTCCAACCTCCACTGCCAAAGCAGGATCACCTAGAGCAGGTTGCACAGGAACTCACCCAGGAGGGCTTTGAAAATCTTCAGCCTCTCTGGGAAACCTGGTCCAATGCTCCATCACCCTCACACTAAAGAAGTGCCTTCTCATATTGAGGTGGAATCTCCTGTGTTCCGGCTTGTACCCACTGCTTCTTGTGCTGTTAGTGGGCACCACCTTGGCCCCTTCATCTTGATACCCATCCCTCAGACATTCACAGCCTTCTCACGCCTACACAGCTCCAGTCTTTCCTCATAGGACAGATGTTCAAGTCCCTGAATCATGGAATCATAGAATGGTTTGGGTTGGAAGGGACCTCTAAAGGTGATGGCCCAAGTCCAAGCCCCTCAGCAGTAAGCAGAGACATCCTCAACTACTTGGGGATGCCCAAAGCCCCCCTTGCAGCTCTGTTAGTCTCTCTCCAGTAGATCCCTGTCTCTCTTGAACTGTGGAGCCCTGAACTGGATGCATAAAACCACAGTGTGGTCTCTTCCTTTGCATGTCCTCACATATTAATCTCTTTCTTTTTTTTTTTCACTTCTAATCAGCTGAGCAGTTGACAAGTGTTAAAGAAAGATCTAACAGCAACTAAGTACTGGATATGATCATTCCTTTTTCTGTATCTCCTTTTGAACAAGGACTCATCTCAGGGAGGATGAAATACAGAGGCAGTATCAAAATCTAATCAAAAGAAACACTTTTTTCCCAGATAAAGCAAATGCCCTCCCCTCTAATGGCAATGTTCAATCAGTGGAGGATTTCCAACCAAAAATTAGGATTCACCTTAGTCAGTGATGTTTGTGCACTCAAGCCACAATCATCCTTTCATGAAGACTTTTTCTTTCTCTCTTTCAAATGTTCCCACTTAAGTACCTGTTTATCTTTTAAAAAAAAGGGGGGAAGAGATCAACAGGATGCAGTAATTAAGAAAGAGAGAAGTGCAGGCTTACACTTCAAATGTCTAACAGGAAATGGGAGGCTAAAGACAAAGTTAACTGAATCATTTCTCCAGCTCAATATACATTAGATAATTATATCTAATAGAGAGACTTATCCACTGATTTTTGCTAAACATCAAGAAACTGGAAAGTCATTAGAGAGAAGAGACGAGATAATCAGCTAAAAGCCGTTAGTTGGATTTTGAAAGTTGAGATTGGAAAGCATGCTAATTTTTTGAACCTTCAGAAGAACCTCAGAGTCCTCTCCTACCAGTCAGAGCTGCAAAATGAAGGCAGAAAACCACACATGCAAACCAGAGAACAAAGAGGCACTAAACCCCTTCTGAAATGGCTGCAAAACAGAGATGCCTCATCTGAGGCTTTGAACACAGATTCACACTTCTCTGTACCTTTCCCCTCAGAGCCTGCGTCTCACATGAGAGTGTGCTGGGTGAAATTTGGTAGTGGGTGAAGTGCTACATGGGTGGTTCCTCTAAGAAGTTTCTAGAAGCTCACTGGTCAGGTCATACCTCGAGTCCTCTGTCCAGTTCCGGGCCACTTAATTCAAGAGAGATGTTGAGGTACAGGAACGTGTCCAGAGCAGGGCAGCAAGGCTGGTGAGGGGCCTGGAGCACAGCCCTGTGAGGAGAGGCTGAGGGAGCTGGGGGTGTGCAGCCTGCAGAAGAGGAGGCTCAGGGCAGACCTCATTGCTCTCTACAGCTGCCTGAAAGGAGGCTGTAGCCAGGTGGGGTTGGGCTCTTCTCCCAGGCAACCAGCAACAGAACAAGGGGACACACTGTCAAGTCGTGCCAGGGGAGGTCTAGGCTGGATATAAGGAGGAAGTTCTCGCCAGAGAGAGTGATCAGGCATTGGAACAGGCTGCGCAGGGAGGTAGTGGAGTTGCCTTCGCTGGAGGTGTTTTAAAAACAGAGGTATGGCACTTGGGATGTAGCTTAATGGCCACAGTGGTGTTACATCAGCACTTGGACCCAATGACCTTAGAGGTTTTGTCCAGGAGAAGCAATTCTATGATTCTCTGACTGCAGAGTGCTGGCAGGGCTGTATCTTGAGGTCTGCCCCTTCTACTGAGAAGCCCTTGCTCGGGTTTGATGAAAAGCACTTCTCTAGCAGAGGACAACGATGACACCAACACCAGCTCAGCCACTTGCAAAAGATGAATGAGAGCATCAAGTGCTGTGATAAACCTCATTAATTCCAGTCACTCGGTCAGATGCATTTAAAGATTTGTATTTGGTTAACAAGGAACACCAGACTGGGTCAGCTGCTGTCCTCTAGGGGGGTGGCTGCAAAAATTTACTGCCGCTTAAGTCACCTTTCATTAAGGATCTCAATTAGCTGATTTGTGAGAACAATTACAGTATGACTGCTGAAATCAATAAGTACATTTCAGAGCAGACAGATAAATTGTATTTTCTTGCCTAGCTTCCATTTACAGAGGCCAAACAAGGCTCTTGCTGGGGGAAAAACAAAAAAAATCTTATAAAGCCTCAGAGCCTCTTATCTGGAATCTAGTTAGAAGCAAAAATTCCCCCCAGCATTTAGTCTCTTGCCTTGCCAGGGTGAGACTGTGGCACGTTCCTTAGAATCTTCTAAAGGGTTACTGCCATCAAACAAAGTGGTTTTAAGAGATTCTCATTAAACCCATTCATTTCAGACAAGTTGGAACAGGATCCAAACCAAATCCTGGAATCAACATAGTTGTGGAAGGCAATGCCTATCAGGCAAAAAAAAAATAGGATCTATACACAGCAGCCTGCAAAGTTTAGGGACATACCTGGCAATTGCCAGCTTCTGTAGGGTTTAACAGATTACAGCAAGGAGACAAAGAGCAAGAAAACTGTCAGTACATGATGAAAATCTTTCCTCATCCTCCTCAGGCCACATGGAATTAATCTCATGTCAGTTGAACTTCTTTCTATCCTGAAATCCTCTGAGTAGCTCCCTATATCCCAGGTTCAGAAGTATCCTCAAGTGACTAGAGTTCATCAAGACATCCTCTGCCTGTTAAGCATCTCAGCTTTCCATGAGCATGAAGGGAGGTATTGGAACTTCTCTTGGTTGACTATGGCATGGAGGTGGAACTAAGTCTTAATAACTTGAATTTTTAGGGCTAAAACAGTGGAACCAGGAAGTTACTACAGGAGGGAAGATGTGCACAACTTGGATTTTACTTCTAAATCTTAATAATCACAATGACAATGTTACTACAGCATCCAGAAAGTCCTTACTGGTTAACCCCACCATGAGATCTTCAGCGACCTGTTCTAGTGGGAGGTGTCCCTGCCTGTGGTGGGGATTTGGAACTGGATGAGCTTCAAGGTCCTTTCCAACCTGAACCATTCTATGATTCTATGAATGTAGCATCTGGACAGAATCTTGGAATGGCTTTTCCTGAACCCTTTTAATTATCTGTTTACCTGTGAAGCAATGTACTTGTAAGTATAATGCACAGAGTCACAGGACAGTGGGGATTGGAAGGGACCTCTGAAGATCATTCAGTCCAACCCTGTTGCTGAAGCAGGGTCACCTAGAGTAGGTTGCACAGGACCAATGTCCAGGTGGATTTTGAAAGTCTCCCACAGATTGGGAACTATAGGGTTAAAAATCCTCTAGGGACTAGAAAATTGTTATTCAATCCCATAATTCTGCTAACCCTTTATAAACTCAGGGCAAGGCCAGCTCACTCTCCTTTCCTCTTCCTTCTCCTCCTCCTCCTCCAGCCCTGTGTCGGGCAGGAGCTGTTCTTATTGGGACAAGCATGTAAAGATAGGCCTGGTTTGGGGTCTCCAGAGGCTTCTGTTTAGGTCTATGGATGGCAGAAGTGCTGGGGTGGGGGAGGACTGGAGCACTGGGGATTATAGATTTAGTTTTGGGTTGGGGGAAAATTCAAGGGGGTCACCATGGATGTTGTATCTGCTTTGCAATTTCTTTCTGTCTCTCGCTTTCCAAATACAATTCTGTTTCCTCTCTAATCCATTCGAGAGCTTCATTCTGTCGCGTCTCTAACAACCACAACACCCACAAACAGAGATTTCTTGCATGACACCTTAATGTCCTAAGTGGTTTGGGATAGGATTTTCCTGTCTGACAATGTTTTTACTAGAAAATATTAGCAGTAGAGCCCCACACTGCAGAAGTTCTAAAGGCATTTCCTTGTGAGGTACATCTGTAGCTAAACTGATGCTGCTTCTCTTGTTTCTGGTGGCCAGTTACATGACTGCAAACAAAACTGGGGGGGCAACTACCATCACTGACTGTAACAGTGAGCAATAATCATCTCAGCTTCTCTATGACTCCTTTTATCTGTCTTCCTTGTCACACTCTGGTCACACCTCCCACTGCCTGTGAGGAGGGGTCTCAGAGCCCATCAGGGATCTGTGTGATCATAGAATAATAGAATTGTTCTGGTTGGAAAAGATCTTTAAGATCATCAAGTCCAACTGTCAACACCACCATGCCCACTACACCACTTCCCAAATGCAAGGTCTACAAGGATTTTTGAACCCCTCCAGGGATGGTGACTCCACCACCTCTCTGGGTAGCCTGTTCCAATGCCTGACCCCTCCTTCAGCAAAGACATTTTTCCTCATATACAACCTAAATCTCCCCTGGTGCAACTTAAAGCCATTTCCTCTTATATGTATCTATACCAGGGAGAAGAGAACAACTGACACCTGACTTTAACCTCTTCTCAGAGAGTTGTAGAGGGGGATAAAGTCTCCCCTCAGCCTCCTCTTCTCCAGACTACACAACTGAGCACAGTATTTGAGGTGTGGCTTCACCACTGCCAAGCAGGGAGAGGCAATTATATCCCTAGACCTGCTGGCCAAGCTCTTGCTAATGCAAGCCAGGATGTCACCTGAGCACATTGCTGGCTCACATTCAGCTGGCCATCCATCAACAAACCCAGGCCCTACTCCAAGCAGCTCTCCACCCACTCCTCCCCAAGCCTGAGCAAGACAAAGTAATGGTTTTCTAAGCAGGAACTAAAAAAAAAAAAAATAAAAAATTGCTGGTTTCTTAATACATGTCAAGAGATGAGTGGAAAAAAAAAGACATTTCACTCATTAGATAGACACATCCATTTCTTCATCCTCAGACAGGACTCCTCTAGTTTTGTTCTAGACCTAATTAGATTTTAAATGAGATTCCAGCACCTATAATAACTCATTCTGATTGTTCTTTTTATATCATACAGGCACTGAATATTCATTGTGTTCATATGATTAAGCACCAAATCAATAGCTATGACTACTGGACCTGTTAGAATTTTTACCTTGCCTTATAAATGCAAAGAATGAAGTCATATCTGATGTGGAGTTCAGCCTCCCTCTTTGAAGTGCTGCTGTGACTGACATGGCTGCTGAGCACAGTGGAAATGGGGGAGAATTAGTAATTTGGTGACATTTCTGCATCTAGGATTAAAGCAACCAAAAGGGACTGTTACAATATGGGATGAGCTTCCAAGCCTTTAGCATGGAAAAAGAACAACCCAACAAATGCAAAGGGTCACTGCTCCCAAAGCAGCCAATGATAGGCACTTGCAGTCCAAAAGGCTGTGTCAGAGGAGGAGTGGACAGCAGGTCAAGAGAGGTGGTTCTGCCACTTTGCTCTGCTGAGACCTCACCTGGAGTACTATGTCCAGTTCTGGGCCCTCAAGACAGGAAGGACAGGGACCTGTGGAAGCAGATCCAGAGGAGGTCCACAAAAATGATCAGAGGGCTGGACCCTCTCCTACAAAGCTAAGGACACACAAGGCTGGTCAGCCTGTAGCAGAGAAGGCTCTGGGGAGACCTTAGAGCTATGCTTCAATATCTGAAGGGAACCTACAGGAAGGGTGGGGAGGGACTGTTTAGAAGAGTGTGTGGCAGGGTAGGTTTAGGTTACATGTAAGAAGAAAGTTCTTCACAATGAGGGAGGCGGAACACTGGAATAGACTGGCCAAAGATATGGTGGAGGTCATCTATGGAGTCATTCAAGGCCAAGCTTATCTCCAAGTTAGTTGGAGATGTCCCTGATCACTACAGGGGCACTGAATGAGATGTTCAATGCATGTTCCTTGCACCTCACCCACCAACACACAGTATCTAGGATGTCTCAAAAGCCCAGATGCATAAAACTCTGCCTTAACATTGATTCACCTCTTCCCTTTCCACAACCCTTAAGAGCCATTGCAGAATTAATCAGACAGGAGGGGGACAAGGGGATTTCTTCCAGCAGGCAGTGATATAAGACAAGCATGTAGAAGATTTTTATAGAACATGAGGACCAAATCAGATTCTGTTTGGCAACTGAAGGAGGTTTTCTGTGGGGAATTTACTCTTCTTCCAAAGGACAGAACCAAGACTGTCCTGCAGTACCCCAAATAACACATTAAACCAGGGATTCCCAAATACATTCTACTCCTACATTGCTGTTATCTGCAGTAGCAACAGCCTTGCTCATGCTCTGGGTGACAAGTCATTAGGCACCTCCACCAGCATCCTTCACCACTTCACTGGGCCATGCCAGAAGAGGCAGCCCTTGTTTAAGCAGCAATGCCACTGCCATCAGGACCCACATGCATGGTCACCATCCAGGCCTGATTGGAATTCAGTTTCCCCCAGGGGACAGAGAGGTGAATAGAAAAACCACTTCCTTAATACCCAGAGTCTTGTGGGCTTAGTTACTCCCCAGAGGGGAGTGGTTGTTGCAGTGTAATAAAAGATGCCCTCTCCAGGTCCTTGATCATAGAATCATTAAGGTTGGGAAAGACCTCAAAGATCATCAGGTCCAGCCTTCTACCCTACCCCTCCATGATCGCTACACCACATTTCGAAGTGTCACATCTATCACAGTATCACAGCATCACAGTATCGCAAGGGTTGGAAGAGACCTCAGAGATCATCAAGTCCAACCCATCACCACAGCCCTCAAGATTAGACCATGGCACTAAGTGCCATGTCCAAACGTGCCTTGAACGCCTCCAGGGACGGTGACTCCACCACCTCCCTGGGCAGCCCATTCCAGTGACAAATTACTCTCTCAGTGAAGAACTTCCTCCTCACCTCCAGCCTAAACTTGCCCTGGTGTAGCCTGAGACTGTGTCCTCTTGTTCTGTCACTGGTTGCCTGAGAGAAGAAGGTAACCTCCTCCTGGCCACAACCACCCTTCAGGTAGTTGTAGACAGCAATAAGGTCCCCCCTGAGCCTCCTCTTCTCCAGGCTAAACAGTCCCAGTTCCCTCAGTCTCTCCTCATAGGGCTTGTGCTCGAGGCCTCTCACCAGCCTCGTTGCCCTTCTCTGGACACGTTCAAGTACCTCAATGTCCTTCCTAAATTGAGGGGCCCAGAACTGGACACAGTACTCGAGGTGTGGCCTGACCAGTGCAGAGTACAAGGGGAGAATGACCTCCCTGCTCCTGCTGGCCACACTATTCCTGATGCAGGCCAGGATGCCATTGGCCTTCTTGGCCACCTGGGCACACTGCTGGCTCATGTTCAGGCGGGTGTCAATCAGCACCCCCAGATCTCTCTCTGTTTGGCTGCTCTCCAGCCACTCCGACCCCAGCCTGTAGCTCTGCATGGGGTTGTTGTGGCCAAAGTGCAGCACCCGGCACTTGGATTTGTTGAATGCCATCCCGTTGGACTCTGCCCATCTGTCCAGGCGGTCAAGGTCCTGCTGCAGAGCCCTTCTGCCCTCCAACCCAGCAACATCAGCCCCCAGCTTGGTGTCATCTGCGAACTTGCTGGTGACTGACTCAATGCCCTCGTCCAGATCATCAATGAAGATGTTAAAGAGGATGGGGCCTCTTTAGCATGATGATCTAGTCGCCTCTTGAACCAGCAATGGTGATTCCACCACACCCTTGGGCAGCTGATATTACAACACTGATCTACCACATTACTGCTCTCTGAAAAAGCTGTTGGAGATGTGCTGAAAAAAATAACCAAACTTATTGGACCAGTCTGTCTCCTGCCACAAACCTGGAAGTTGATCCTCCCTTTCATTTTGCAGCCTGTTCATTCCTAGAACCTTTTTGTTTGATTTTTCCACCAGTCTCATGTGGGTTTTCAAAGCACATGGAATCCTGCTGTCTCCTCTGTCAGCCCAAACTCATCTCTGGACTGTTCCTCAATTGCACTGCCTCTTCCAAATGGAATTCTGATTAATCTGGGATTGAGCAACCCTGGCCATCTGCTCCCGTCAGAAGAAGGACAAGGCACCGCAGCACAAGCAATCATTTCCCTGGTGTCCCCTAAGGAAAGGCAAAGGGCCAAACCAGGCACTCCTTACTCAGGCATGCCCTACAGGTTTCACCCCTCCATCTGGACACTTCCCACAATCCCAGTATTCCTGCAAAATGTCCAGTCCAGCCAATTAGTGCAGAATGTGGAGTCTGCTCTGTTTAACATGTTCCAACACAATGGGAAAAAGCTCTGCCTTTATTGATGAATCTGACACCTCAGGCAGGATAGTAATTACATTAACAACCCTGCTCCAGCTCCCACTGATGCGTCTATTTCAGGAAGATGCTTAGTCTTGTTGTTTAAATCCCCCACCTCCAGATAAGTTAGAGTGTGAAATTATAACTACAGGAGGTTGTTTTTACCTAGATAGCTGCACTGTGCCTCTCTTTAACTGGTGCAAATCAGTGCGACTTCATTTTCTCCTCCATTTGTATCAGCTGAGAATCTGGCCTCTTAAACCCCTGTTAAATCATGCTCTCTCATCAGCTATTAACTTCCATGCCATATTCAGGTCTCTCCTGCTGTTAAACACCTTGGAGATGCTGATACAACTGGAAATCTGGGGGTCACCTCTTTTGCTAAGGAATGAAAATTAGCTGTCAGTTGGAGGAAGGTCATGAGAGGGGGAGGGGTGCAGAAAAAGAGGGGGAAAGGGGACAATACTGTTGGAACTAACTAAACAAAGAGCACTGCCAGCTACCCTAAGAATTGTCAGGAGTGGCTGAGGTGAGATTAGATACTGTCACTTCTCCTCCAGACTTCTCTTGTCCCACAATAAATTCAACCTGGTCTGGTTACCGCATTGAGCAAGGAGACTACTAAATGCACCAAGCTGTGGGACTTTGGGGTCAGCTTTGGGATCAGTTCAGGCTCCCTTGGAAGTCAAGGGAAATAAACACGTGCTGAGTGCCCCTCCAGAAGAGGGGCTGATTTCTTCCTAGGCACTACCAAGGAAACTAAACTTCAGCCAAATTTGGACAAGAGGAATCCCCCAGCCATTTACTTAATCCATCCTTGCTGGAGCAGAGTGGTTTTTGAACTCAAATTTGTTCTTGGCCTGCACATGAACATGAAGAATGTGGCGGCAGAAAGTACATTGCCTGGAGAGAGTGACAGCTCCTAAACTGCTGCTTTATCTGCTTTGACCTTTGCTTCCTGGGAATCTTCTTTTGGGGCTGCAAAACAGACCTGCTGCTGAGCCATGCCCAGAAATAGGACACTTATCTCAGCAGAGCTGCTCTCACCTTCTGGAGGTGAGCCACGGGGCCAGCACAGCCTCTCCCCTTCCATAAGCAAGTTTTGTTATCAAAATAATGCTTTGCCCTAAGAAGTTCCAGAAAATTCATTTCAATTTGCTTTAGATATGATGCTTTCTCCCTTTTGAATGTATGAAGTTTGATGGGGGTCTTGTGATGGTCATCATCTCAGCTGTGTTGCAGAGGAAAAACAAATAAGCCCTTTCTAGAAAAAACATGTTGAGCTCACTTTTCCTCTGCCACAGGTCTTCAGCAAGCAGGTGAGTGCAAAGAGTGGTGCAGATTATGGCACAGGGGGTGGGTGAGAGATCTTCCCTCGGTCAACTTTTACTTAACGTTTGCAGTCCTGCTCTTGGGTTTCCTCTGCTTCCCTCAGGGAAGGGAAATAAGAGCACTGCATCTTTCCTTTTCCTTATCTCATGAATGTCCTTCTTTGCTGAACAATTTCTCCCTCAGCTGGCTTCAGACTTCCAGAGGGGCAAGGGGAAGGGGTAAGCATTTGCTAGGGGCTGATCACTGCTAAGCCGCTACCACTAAACCACGACCCTCAGTACCACATCCATATGTCTACTAAATACCTCTAGGGATGGAACTCCACCGCCTGCCCAGGCAGCCTGTTCCAATGCCTGAGAACTCTTTCTGTCAAGATTTTTTTTTCCAAATATCCAACCTGAACCCCACTCTGGTACAATCTGGGACCATTTCCCCTTGTCCTGTCACTTGTTACATACGAGAAGAGGTCAAGCCCCACCTGGCTCCAACCTCCCCTCAGGGAGTTGTAGAGTTTGATAAAGTCTCCCCTCAGCCTCCTCTTCTCCAGACT
The DNA here is from genome assembly GCA_013396675.1 of Eubucco bourcierii. Lineage (NCBI taxonomy): Eukaryota > Metazoa > Chordata > Aves > Piciformes > Ramphastidae > Eubucco > Eubucco bourcierii. The sequence goes on along the minus strand of VWZE01013065.1, from coordinate 88,406 downwards.
AGTCAATCCCAGCACCCTCAGCCATTCCTCACCAGACCTGTTCTCCAGATGCTTCACCAGCTTCATTGCCCTTCACTGGACATGCTCCAGCACCTCAATTTCTTGCTTGGAATGAGTGGCCCAAAACTGAACCCAGTATCTGAGGTGTGGCCTCACCAGTGCTGAGTAGAGAGGGACAATCACATCCCTAGACCTGCTGGCCACACTATTGCTGATGCAAGTCAGAATGCCATTGGCCTTCGTGGTCACCTGATGCCAGACATCAAGCAACATGCTCAGCTCCTTCTCCACCAAGCAGCTCTCCACTTACTCTTCCCTTAATAGTAACCTGGTTATGATGAGGCTCCAGGTGTTAATTTGCTCAATGAGTAGATGCATACCTGTGTGTTGGGGTCACAAACTGAGTCCCTCTTTTGCAAGCCACACTTTACTACACAAGCTGCAACACACTCTCTTTTTTTGCTAGTTTTGCTGAGATGTGAAATTAATTTATTTGTTGGTAGGAACCAAAACAAACCACTTTGAAGTGGAAATATTACTGTGCCCTTCAGATTTTACTTTGATGAAGCCTACAATACTATTCCTGTTAGCCATCTGTTTAAATCTTAATTAAATGGTGTTTCCATATGAAAAACAACCACATCATCCTCTATAATACAAAGTTCTATGACTGTTCCAAACCAGAANATTACCCTCCCCTCTTTTTTCTGTTTTTCCTTAAAAAAAAAAAAAAAAAAAAAAAAAAAAAATCTGTTTCCTCTCTATCTACAGGATTTGTAGTAGGTTGCAAATTATTTTTAGCTTTATTTGAGTCCCAGCAAGGAAGCACAAATTGTAATGTGTTTGTTAGCAAAGATTTCCATGTCGCAAAGAGATCTGCAAATATGAATTGTACTGTCTTTGATGAGTAGGTAATTTCAAGCCATTCTGTTTGGGTTTTTTTTTTCTTTTAAGGCTTCCCAGAAGCAGAGGAGATGCTTAGCAATGGGACCAGCTCCTTCAGCTTCTCCCAAAACATGGGTCTGATGACAGAGCAGCTCTCTCCATCCCAGCACACTCCTGGGCAGTACTGCACATCACAGAAAGACTCTGTGCATGACAATGACTTTGACTTGCTGGAGCATGTCCAGAGAAGGGCAACAAAGCTGGTGAGGGTCTAGAGAACAGGGCTGGGGAGGAGCAGCTGAGGGAGCTGGGGTTGTTTAGTCTGGAGAAGAGGAGGCTGAAGGAGACCTCATTGCTCTCTACAATTCCCTGAAAGAAGGTTGGAGTGAGGTGGGGGTTGAGGTCTTCTCCCTAGTGATAGGTCATAAGAAAATGGCCTTAAGTTGCAGCAGGGGAGGTTTAGGGTGAATATTAGGAAAAATGTCTTTGCTGCAAGAGTGGTCAGGCATTGGAACAGGCTGCCCAGGGAAGTGGTGGAGTCACCACCCCCAGAGGTGCTCAAATAATGTGTAGACATGGCACTTTGGGATATGGCTCAGTGGGCATAGTGGTGTTGGCTTAATGGTTGAAGGGGATGACCTTGGAGGCTTTTTCCAATCTCGGTGACTTTATTATTCTATGACTATTTCCACTCCTCTTAATTCATCTACTTAAGTAGCTCCCTCTGTCAAGGAGTCAGATATGTAGAAACCTCTCTAACAAAGGCACAGAGGAAGCATTTTGGTTAACTTAGCACAGGTTTACATCTCTGGAAGCAATTAAAAGAAGAGTGACCTCATTCATGTTTATAAATACATGAATGGCAAGTGTTGGGAGGACAGAGCCAGGATCTTCTCAGTGATGCCCAACGATAGGACAAAGGGCAAGAGATGTAAGCTGGAGAACAGGAGTCTACACCTAAACATAAGGGAAAAACTTTTTCACTATAAGGATGACAGAGCCCTGGAGCAGGCTGCCCAGAGAGGTTGTGGAGTCTCCTTCTCTGAGACTTTTTAAATGCACCTGGATTTCTGCATGATCTGCTCTAGGTGGTCCTGCTCTGGCAGGAGGGTTGGACTAGATCATCTTCCAAGGTCCCTTCCAACCCCTAACATTCTGTGAGTCTGTGTAAATTCCCAGATCCCAGCCTTTTCCTCAGAAAGTGCAGCACAGAAATCTGAAGGAAGCCTTGAAGACCAGGCTTATCCATTAAAATGTCTCTGACTCCCAGTTTTATCTGGCATTATCCTACCTTTCATTTGCTCCCTGGAAATGCCTTATGCCAGTGAGCCACCTCCTTTGAGCTGAAGATAATCACACACATTTACCAAATACCCTTTTCCAAACGAGACTCAACTCTGTGCAACAACAAACTCAGTTAAGAAACTGAAAAACTTGGTTTCCTCTATGAAGAAGCTAAATTTCCAAAGCAAAGCTGAAGTGTTATCTCCATTTGTCCTCTTCCTCCTCCAGGATTCCCATTTGAGCCTGACTTCAGAATTTGGGGTCAAACTTTGCTCTCGCATACACCCACTTAGAAACACTCTGCTAATCACAGTCTTGAGGTGCTTGTCTAGAGAAAGCAAAGGGGGTTGTGGAAAGGAAAAGCTTGCTGAATTCTTGCATCTGCAGGCCCTGCTCTGACACCATTTCATGTAAGTTTGCTCCTGGGTCTGCCTGGGGAGTAGAGAAGGAGAATGAGAACAGAAATACCCTTCCTCACGTGAGGTGTGTGTCCATCAAAATCCAGGAATGGAGCAGGCTACTTGTCCTCACCACACTGATGCCAGAGTATTTTCATTTGGCACGTTTTGCCATCCCCTTGCACCTCCAAGAACCTGCTTTGGTGAAGCTCTTAGGATGCCTTGACTTCCACTTCCTACAAGGTCTCTCCCAGACTGGGATCCTACCAACCTCACATCCCATCACAAAGGAGAGCACTGCTCTGTCCCTGTGTGGAGCTGGGAAGTGCAGGTAGTCTCAGCTCTGCAGAGAGCAATCCCCCTTGCTAGTCTTGGGTTGACCCAGGTTGCTGCCCTGAGAAGGCTACAAGCTTGAGAGGAGGCTGCTGAGAGCCAGTTCAATTGCTGGCAAGCTTTCTGAGTGTTTTCTGGAAGTTTTCTAAGGCTCATTAATTAAAGTTCTCCATTTCACTCATTTTAAAAGATCAGCTCCCTGTCAGGACTTAGCTTATACCGTATTTTTTTCTCCATGGGGGCATTTGTACAACAGAACCACTGCAGCATCACTTCTTGTGAATACATGGAGGGAGTCAGGACCCCCTCACTCCCTGGAGATCAGGATCAAACTTCTGGTCCTTTCCAACATTTCCCTAAATACCCACTCCCCACACCAGCACTGCATCTTTTGAACACACCTGGACCTACAGCAGACAGGCAGCTTGTGCAGCTGCTGTCAGACCTATGCCATGACCATTGCTGGCATTAAGAGCTAAGTCCAGCCATCTCTAGCCCATCTAACCTTTGAGGTTATTCATCTCTTACCAAATCCGTTCATCACTGAAAGCAACTCTTCTGCTAAGCACTGTGAAATTTGGCAGAGGCCAAGATCACGCCATAAGCCATCTCTGCCACAAACAGAGCTGGCAGGGCAAAGTCACCAACAGCTGCTTTTGTGCTGCCTTCTTTGGTATGAAACGAATCAACCAGATGAGAAGACCTCTGCCTCTCAGGCACACACAGCTTTTCAGGTTCCATAGCAGTTGCCATGTGCATACCAGAAATCTCACAGCTGCATGAGAAGGAAACGAGGCATGGGCAGAGTTCTGATTTCACCACCCTGCCAAACCCCTCTCTGTCTGCACAGGCTGCAATTTCCCTCTCTGTGAAGAATGATTAATTGTCTCCAAGGCAGACCTGGAAATGGAGGTTAGGTAAAAAAAGATTGGCCCCGAGTAAGCTATCTAGGATCCTGCAAAACTGATTCTTGGTGTTTCCCTTCCAGTCACAGGCTGGGTCTAGCAGTGAGTGTCCTTTATTTTCCCAGCAATGATCTGTCTGGAGTGGTACAGAGACAGCCTTGGGGGAGAGCTGGAAGAGTTTTTGCTACATAAAGCTGTACTTTAAGATGGAAGTTTGCTCCCAGCGTGACAATGCACATGCTAAATTTCCCACACCAAGAAGTAGCTGTCTGGTGCAAACTGGAACTGTTGACAACAGTGACAGTGTAAAGCCATCTTAGTCACTGGAATTACACAATGGTAGGCCCAGATCTACACACTGAGAGAAAAGGGAAAGTGTTGATTTGGAGCATATAGTGAAAGTAACACTTGGCTTCTTGAAATGAATTCGTTTTATTTGAGGTTAAGCCAGTATCCAGACCTGCCTGATGTGTTCATGGTACTGGCAAAGTCCAGCTTATAACAACCAAGTGGTCATCTAGTAATGCAGAAAAATACTGAAACTCTGCCTTAAAGTCCTTATCTAAATGTAACAGAGTTCAGCTCCCAGCAAAAGCAGTTTTTTCTTGCTCTGAAGCCCTTGAATTACTGTGTTCACTTCAGCCTTTACTTATTATAGAATCACTAAGGCTGGAAATTACTTCTAAACTCATCAAGTCCAACCAGCAACCCAAAGCCTTCACACCCACTGAACTGTGTCCTGGAGCACTGTGTTTACACACTTTTTTCACACCTCCAAAGACAGTGACTCCATCACTTCAGCAGTCCTGGGCAGATGTTCCCACCCTACGCACATTGGCACATTCAAACCGGCCTGGCACAACTTTCAGTGTGTCACATGTAAGCCAGGCTAGGGAAAAACATCCACTCCACCAAGGGTTGGTCCTACAGCCAGCCAACCACAGCTCTGTCTCAGCTCTCCCTGCTTGCAGCACTGATTTCTCAACCTTGACAGTGCGCAGAAAAAGCTAGACAAATCCAAAGAACATATTGATGTCTAGAGAAAACCCTCCCCTCAAGGCATTGCTTGAAGACTCAAACCTGCAGAGCACTTTTAAGTCTAGGGAAGGTAGATGAACAATGGTTTTAGAACCATCTTTCATAAACTAGTCACCATCTTCACAAACCCAGCATCCAGCAAGTGAGAGTTCTGCCACAGGCTGCAGCAGGGAGAGCAGGGCAGTGTGACAGCCATAGCTCTGCCACAAGCACTACCCAAATGTCTCAGCCCTGTCACCACCACGCCAGACTCAGTTCTCACTTCTCCAAATGAATGGCAGTTCCTCACCTCCTTGCTGGCTGCGCTTTGCTCCAAGCACAATCCACACTCACGTCCCACAGGTACCTCCTGTTTTGGTTACAGCTATGCAACAGTTATAACAGTTGCATTCGAGAGTAGCTCTTGCTGTAGCAGGAGGGAAAGCAAAACCTTGGGATGCTGCAGAGGAGACCTCCTCCTTGGGGATGTGCTAGTCACCACATTGCCATGGCAACTGCTCCCCCTGCTGCCACTGTCCCCATGCAACGAATGGGAAATGTCACGGAGCCGTGTCCAGGAACTTACTTTCTGTGCACAGAGAGCAGCTGCTGCTCCAGCAGCCATCAGAGTCCTTGCTGGGAAAACCCAGGGCTGGATCTATCAGTTCTGCAAAACTCTCAGCAAATGCAAAGAGAGCATTTGAAGTATTTAAGGGATTCCTCCACCTCCTGCAACATCAGCTACCTCAGGAGATGCCTGTCCTGGCAGCAGGTTTAGAGCAAACAAAGGAAATTACATTTGACTCTAATCAAATCATGGAACTTTTTGCTGCAAGATATTTTAACAGCCAAAAATATGAACAAACTCACAGCGAGCTTAGGGAAGACCATGGAGTCCATCTCTGCTGCACCATCACAGGCTGGTCTGTGGGCAAAGGCCATTCCAGGGACACTTGAGCCAAAACAGCTGGTGGCTGGAGCCTGAGGAGACAAAAAAAAAAAAAGAGGGACTGCTTTAAAAACACCCTGTTTGGACGATGTTTCCCAAGCAGTGGTACTGGAAGTGCCAGAGACAGGGTGGATGAGCTCTGAGCTTGGACTACTCTTTGCCTTTCCCAGCTCTGGCAGAGCTCTGTGGTTCACAGGCAGACTTCATCAAACAGATCACATTGAGTTACTGGTGAACAAGCACCAGCTGAGGCTAGTGACATGGGGGCTTTGAGCAGGCCATCTATATCCTCTGCTACAGCTTCCTCACCCCATGCATATCTCCTGCTCCTTCCCCTTCACTCTATGCCCCATAAATGTCCCCAAGATTCACATGGTCTATCCCAAAACCTAAGCTGCACAAGCTTCTGCTTCCAACCTAGGCCATGACCCAGGCACCTACAACAGCTCAAAGTTGGTGAGAAGCTGGATTTCAATGGTTGGAGTAGCAGCTCATGGGCTGGTCTGCATGGAAGTACCACCAAGCTAACTCTGGCAGGAGATTATTTCAGTCTTTGGATAAAAATGAATGGGGAAAAGAGAGAAGGGGAAAATATGGGTTGATAGACATGCTTATCCTTCTCACCCTCTAAAGAAATTCAGGGTGTCATTTGTAATTGCCTTTGCCTTTAATTTTTTTTCTTCTTATTTTTATGTATATTGACCCAGAAAAGATGTTGATTTAAACACACAATTGAGTCATAACAAGGATTTGGTTGTAGATGCTAAACAAGAAATACTCATAATTGTAACACTTTTCCCATTCTGACTCAGAGACTGCTAGCCTGAGGCTTACCTCGTTGAAAATTAAGGCTACTTTTAGATTTATCAACTGGGTTTAATGTAGTATTTTCTCTTATCATGTGTGCAGATACAATTCCAGCTGTGAGAAGAACTATTCATAGAATCATAGAGCCATAAAATGGTTTGGGTTGGAAGGGACCTCCAAAGGTCATCTAGTACAACCTCCCTGCAGTGAGCAGGGACAGGGGCAAGTACCAAGCAGCACTACAGGCTGGGGACAGAGCGGCTGGAGAGCAGCCAGGCAGGAAGAGACCTGGGGGTGCTGGTAGAGAGTAGCTGAACATGAGCCAGCAGTGTGCCAATTGTGGGTAGGAGAGCCAATGGCATCCTGGTCTGGATCAGGAACAGTGTGGCCAGCAAGAACAGGGAGGTTATTCTGTCCCTGTGCTCAGGTCACACCTTAAGTCCTGTGTCCAGCTCTGGGTCACTCGATTCAAGAGAGATGTTGAAGTACTGGAACATGTCCAGAGAAGGGCACCAAGGCTGGTGAGGGCCTGGAGCATAGCCCTGTGAGAAGAGGCTGAGGGAGCTGGGGGTGTGCAGCCTGGAAAAGAGGAGGCTCAGGGCAGACCTCATTGCTCTCTGCAGCTACATGAAGGGAGGTTGTAGCCAGGTGAGGTTGGGCTCTTCTGCCAGGCAACCAGCAACAGAAGAGGGGGGACAGTCTCAAGCTGTGCCAGGGGAGGTCTAGGCTGGATATTAGGAGGAAGTTCTTGCCTGAGAGAGTGATTGGCACTGGAATGGGTTGCCCAGGGAGGTGGTGGAGTCACGGTCCCCAGAGGTGTTGAAGAAAAGCCTGAATGGGGCACTTAGTGCCACGGTCTGGTTGATTGGATAGGGCTGGGTGGTAGGTTGGACTGGATGGTCTTGGAGGTTTCTTCTAACCTGCTTGATTCTATGATTCTCTTCTAGATCAGGTTGCCCAGAGCCTTGTCGAGTCTGACCTTGAATATCTCCAAGGATGGGACCTCAATGACCTCCTTGAGCAATCTGTGGCAGTGTTTCACCACCCTCACAGTAGAGAACTTCTTTCAAGCCATTGCTCCTCATGCTATCACCACAGACCTTTGTAAACAGTCCCTCTCTCCAGCCTTCTTCTAGGCCTCCTTGAGGTACTGGAGTGATGCTAGTGTAAAGCATGGCTTGTTTTTACTCTCCCAGCTACTGTAAAACAGTATCTAAGGGAAGTCCCTTTTGGGTGCAGCTCAACTCCTTTCAATGAGGCCACAAACCCACATGGCAGCAACATGGTTGAAGGAAAATCCTTGCAAGAAGAAAAAAACAAAATACCTCTCCAACACTAAACTACTTCTAGAAATTACTTAAGTTGCCTTTAAAACTTCTTCTAGGCCTAAAGAGGAACATTTCAAAGGCAGTAAAGAAGAGTGTGACCCCAGCTATCTTTGGAAAAGCCTCCCCTGCTTCAGGTGGGAGTTAATCCCTTCTCACATGCAACAAAAGGAAATGGCCTCAAGTTGTGCCAGGGGATGTTCAGTTTGCATATTAGGAAAGGCTTCTCAAGCACTGGAACAGCTTGCCCAGGGGGGTGGTTTAGTCTCCATCCCTGCAAGTACTTAAAAGATGCATGGATATGGTGCTGAGGGACATGGTTTAGCAGTAGTGTCAGGATTGTGAGCTCTAGGTGAGCAGTTGTGCTTGAGGATCTCAGAGGTCTCTTCCAGCATTGACAGTTCTATGATTCTATAACCCAAAACTTGCTTTCCCAGAAGAATTAAAGCAGGGAAAGGTGACTTCTAATGTGATCACTGAAAAAGCAAATTCCCCATCACAAATGCAAACACACAAGTCACTGAAGTCAAAATTCATGAGAATAAGGAGACAGTACCTTCTGCCTTGCAGCTTTCTGAATTACTCTGAGGTTACCTAGGTCTCAGGTCTCACTCTTAGCTCAAACACCTTCTGCAAAGCTGCTTGATCACCTACACAGCGTGTCCCAAGGAGCTGGTGCAGGAGCTGCACCAGTGACTAACTGCAGCAGTGCCACACCTCTTCCATGGAGGCTGACATCCCTCCTCTGATAATCACAGGTTCTCCCACTTAGCTTTGCTGTACTATTTCTTGCCTCACTATTTCTTTTCTAGATCTGTTCATATGTGAGTCTGGTGCATACATATGTCCATACTCCTCTATCATGCTATAATGAGTTGTCTCACACTGTAGCATCCATAGAGCTGCTAAAAGGAGGAGTGTTTTAAACAAACATCAAATGCAGACTTGGGAGTGAGCACAAAGATTTTTGACTGAAAGGGGAAAGCAAATCAACTTATGTTCACAGGGCTGGGCATCATCCCAAAGGGCGAGATTAAACCTGTTTCACCAGGCTGCTTTTCTGTTCACAAGGCAGACTGTGAGAAAAGTCACCTGGATTTCATACTGTGATTTAAAGAAATAGAAGGAAAGAGCCAAGCTGTCACTTGTTCTGGATAACAAGTCTTCTAAGAAACAGCTGAGGGAACTGGGGTGGTTTAGTCTGGGAAAGAGGAAGCTGAAGGGAGACCTCATTGCGCTCTACAACTACTTTAAAGGTTACAGTGAGGTGAGTTGGTCTCTTCTCCCTAGTATCAGGTGATAGAATGAAAGGAAATGGCCTGAAATTGTTCCAGGAAAAATTTGGGTTGGATATCAGGAAAAATGTCTTTCCTGAAATAGTGGTCAGGTATTGGAACAGGCTGCCCAAGAAGGTGGTGGAGTCATTGTGTCTGGAGGTGTTCAAGAAACTGTGGACATGGCACTTTGGGAGAAGGTTGAAGAGCCACAGTGGTGTTGGGTTGATGGTTGGACTTGATCCTAGCAGCTTTCCCCAGTCAAAACAATTTTATGATATAGAGCAGTGGAAAGGTCATCTCAGCGAAACAATTAAGCAATTTAAAAAAGGAAGCTTTTCTAACCATTTGTGTAGTGCTTTCTGAAAAGCAGAGGCCCAGGGATGCAGATGGAGAGACTGAGATAAGCATGGGAAGCCTGGCTTGTGGGCAGGAACACAGCTGAGTGCTGCTGTTTCTTACAACCCAACGCTGTGTTTGTGCACTTCCACGCTTGCTCCCATCAAAAGGTTAAAAATCAGTACTGGAAAGGGAAGGGGGAAATAAAAATCAATCCCAAACAAAAATCAAAGGGACATTTGACTGCAGAGAGCCAACCTCAGTAACCCCAGGGGCCCTGAGCAAGCTGGGTTAATATGGCCCTGTGGGGAGGGCAGTAGGTGGCTGCCCACAGACCCTGGGGGATATGGGTCTTGGATTCTGTAGGATGGCAGTAAGGGGATCACCCTCAGGATTGTCCACAAGAGGAGAGAGGATTTTTCCAGTCAGATGCTGGTGGTTCTGAAATTGAGAACTGCACATTGAAATGATTGTTAAAGCAATCTCTGGAGAGTAAGTCACAGGCTCACAGGATGTCAGGGGTTGGAAAGGACACAAAGAGATCATCGAGTCCAACCCCCCTGCCAGAGCAGGATCATACAATCTAGCTCAGGTCACACAGGAACACCTCCAGACAGATCATGAAAGTCTCCAGAGAAGGAGACTCCACAACCTCTCTGGGAAGCCTGTTCCAGTGGTCTGTGACCTTTACAGTAAAAAAGTCCCATAAGGAGTATAGGCTGAGTAAAATGGAGTTGTCTTGTCTGGAGAAGAAAAGGCTGAGAGGAGACCTTCTCATCGTCTACAACTACCTGAAAAGAGGTTGTAGTGAGATGAGGGCTGGCCTCTTCTTCCTAGTAACAACTGATAGGTTGAGAGGAAATGGCCTTAAATTGCACCAGGGGAGATTTAGGCTAGACATGAGAAGAAACTTCTTTACTGAAAGAGTTCTCAAACACTGAAACAGGCTACCCAGGGAGGTGGTGGAGCCACCATCTCTGTAGGCATTTTTAATAACCCAGGTGTGGACACTGGGATATGGTTTAGAGGCCATGGCAATGTTGGATTGGTAGTTGAACATGAGATCTTTTCCAGCCTTAGTAATTCTGTGATTCTATGATTCATACTCTACAAAGGATTTAACTGTAAGCAAAGACCTGTCCCTTCAAGCTCTTACATCTATTTCTTGTCTCTGCCTCTGGTTGTGGAGGCTTTTCAGTTCCATGGGGCAAATTCTGGCTATCAAGATGCCTCAAAGGGAAGTTTGGTAGGATTCAAGTCAGTCCTCCCAGACAAAGAGTGATGAGATCTGTATCTGGATTGCATAGCTCTTAAGGACCAAAAAGAAGGAGACAAAATGGTCCCTGGGCTGATAAGCACAGAGTGGGCAAGACAGGGAGGAAACAGCAGAGCAGCCTAGAGGAACTCCTTGCAAATCTCTTGCTGTAAGAGCTGCTGGTGGCACACGTGCCGTGGTTAGGGCAGGAGTAGTGGGGAGAGGCTGCAGCAACAAAATTAAAGCAAAGCCACATTCACTACCAGGAGAGCATTGTCAAGATCAGGGATGTTAGAGGGGCAGCAGAAAAACAGAGGTTTAAGGGCACTTGCAATCACGGAGCAGGAGGATGGTACAATGCAGAGTTGGTCCACAGAGTCATTTGTACACATAGAAGAAATCTCTCCTCTATCCTGAACATCAGAGCTGCTGAGGCCATACCTGTCTGGCAGCTGACAGTGCACTGAATTCAAATGATCTCCACAGGGGACTGCTCTCCATTGCTTAATGTGGTCCCTGTCACAGACCCACCACTCCCATGAGCTTTCTTTCTAACTGAAATAGATAAGACACTTTCTAACTGAAATAGATAAGACACTTTCTCTCAATTACCTGCTCCATGGAAAAGTAACTGTAAATCTTAAGTGACCACGAATCTGTTCTTCTACACACAGAGCAGGAAAAAAAGAAAACAAACCACAAAACACAACAGCCCAAACCATCAGGGAAGGGACTTCTTGTGGCCTGTGAGATAACTGAGCTCTCAAATACCAACTACCAATTGGGATATTTGACATCCTTCCTCCCCCATTTAAAATTAATAAATAAAGCAGACAAGCAAGCCTGCCATCCTGTCAAAGCCTCTGGGAAACAGGAACAGGCGAGAGGAATGGTGCAAATCAATCTACATTACATTACCTCACCAGAAAGACCTGAAGGGACTACAGAACATTTCCATTAATCTTGTATGCCACTGCTCCGTGTCATCCCAAATCGCATCACGACGAGATGAAGCCAGCAGCCACCACCAGCATGGGAGACAAAGGAAAGAGGGGAGATGGGCCAGACCTCTTACAACAGCCAGGACTCAATGCCCAGCACAAGTTCTTCCAGGAGTGCAAGAGTTTTGCTCCTGACTGAGTCAGGAGAATTGACAGGTCCTGTGAGGAGCAGTTTGAGGAACTGGGGTTGTTTAGTCTGGAGAAAAGCAGGCTGAGGGGACACCTTCTTGCTTTCTCAAACTCCCTGAAAGGAGGTTCAAGTAAGGAGGGGTCAGTCTATCCTTCCTACTAAAAAACAGTAGGACAAGAGAAAATGGTCTCAATTTGCAGCAGGGGAGATTTAGGTTGGATATCAGAAGAAACTTCTTCTCTGAAAGGGTTCTCAGAGACAGGAGAAGGCTCCCCAGGGAGGTGGTTGAATGCCCATCCCTTGAGGTATTTAAAAGCCACAGAGAGTGATGTGGGACATGGTTTAGCACCAGCCTTGGCAGAGTTGGATAATGGTTGGACTCAGTGACCTTAACATTCTTTTCCAATCAAAACAATTCTATGATTCTAAGAGGCTCTGATGAGTAAAGCACCCCTGAGTTCAGTGGTTCTCCACCTTTCTGGATGCAATAAGTACTGGACCGGGCCAGTGTTGCCCATGATGGAGCTGCACATCAGCTCTGCATGTCCCAGTTGAAAACTGCAGGTTCACAGCTCCCTTGGGAGAGTGGTGCAGAAGGTCACTTCGGGAGCATGTCCAGGAACAGCAGACTGCCGATGTCAGCCACCATACACTAGGAGAAGCAACCATCCTCCTGCAGCAGCTTGACAGTGTGCAATGCTATGGGGGAGCCCACACTCTAGCAAGCCAGTGTGTAATGGGAGAACACCTTGCATGTACCCAAACCCCCTCCCAGTTTATCTGAGGGCAACTGTAAACATGACCATAGCCAACAAAAAGATTCCCACGTTCACATTAGGCTTTGTTCCCCTACCCTACTAGAGTCAATCTGCTACCACCACCCAGCAGCTCCTAGCAAGGACAAGGTGGACTTGCTTATGTAGGCAGTGGAGCATTTGGCCTCTCAGTCCACAGCAACACATTTCTGAGTGGGCCATGGACCTGTGAATGAGCTAACCCCAGCAACACAAGCTGTCCCAATTAAAAACTAAATCAATCTGTGCACACAGCCCCCCAGAACGATTTCACTCTGCCCCCCTGGGTTGAATCCTGGCTAAATCTGACACACTTTCAAAGTGTCCACCTTTCAACACATAGTCTGCCTCTTTGTTTGCAGCTGCCACAGTGTGAATTGCTCCAGGTTTATGCCTCCAGTCTTGCTTCTTCTATTCATGCACCCACAACATTAGCACAGAGACAGACTGAAGGTAGCTGTATTGGAGCTTTTTCAAGCAGAAAATGTCTAGCTGTCCTAATTTGGGGCTGTGGATTGTCAGGAGNGAAAAGAAAACAACAACAGAAAAACCCAACCCTGCCCCAACACTGAAGTGTTATCACATAAAGGAGCTGCTGTGTGATGCTTTCAGTTCAAATCCAGCCTGACGTTAATACTTGCCTTAATTTCCCCAGGGAAAACAAACATGCTGAGACTCAGTGTATAATACAAATGTGAAGATTTGTTCATCAAGCTGGGTTAGACCTACAATGGGCCAAGAAAACTGGTAAAAGTACCAAGCTCTGAATCTTTAACTCTAGTAATTGTCAGGCCAAAGTTGCCAACGCTCCCAAGAAGGCACCTGGCGTACAGACACTCGGGCTCTGTGCTACGTGGGCACTCTTTGAAGAAGATAAGAGGAGTCAGAAACAAGCACAAATGGAAAGTGGCTTCCAATACCTGGCATCACTTCACATCTCTTGTACAAGCAGACTCAGAGCAAGTGTTACAGGTTGGGAGTCTCTCCAGAATTACCCTTGTATCCTTGCTGATGGAAAGCTGAGCAATATTTCATAAGCTACTCATTCGGTCAACGTTGCCCTCTTTTGCTCATGGCAAAGCTCTCAGCATCCTCCTACACACAAACCCTGGTATTCACACTCTCCTGTCATCTGTCCCTCCAGCCTGTCTGCAGGCACTTTTGGACACATCTTGACTGTGAGGAAGCCATTATAGAGATGCCCTAAAAATCAGCCAGGTGCCAGGTGATCACAGCCCAGTCTCAGTAGATTCATTTCCACATGAACACGCCTAAGGCACAATTTAAAGATGTTTGTTATAACTCCTAATTTGCTTTCCTGGGGATTTCTGTATCAGGAAAAGCAGCGTTTTTGACATGGGCATGACACCCAGATATGCAACCCAGTGAAATCAAATAGCTGTAAGTCTGCCTTTCCTCATTCACTTGAAAGTGGCAGAGAAAAATAGCGGCAGCAAAGGTTTCCAGATCGTTCCACTGGCTCTATTAGCCAAAGTTTTAATGCCTCTTATTAATCAGCTTTGAAAAACACTAAGAAGCAAGTGTGGCAATTGTGCTGTGAGAGCTACAATATTAAGTTGGTGCTACAAATAATGCAGTAATAAACAACTTCAAAAACCATGTTCAGCTTTCTCACCAAAATAATTACTGCATCAGCCAATGGGAAATTCCTCCCCCTCAGTAACCATGGAAATATTTGGAGGTTGCCAAAGCCCTGCAATTATGGATTTCCCAATAGTTCCCCATGTGAAGTGGGAACTCAGTGTGTCGTGCAAAGAAAATCAGGGCTCGGTGCCAACACGTTATCACAACAGAAAGTGAGAGTTGGTCAAAAGATAGAAACCAGAAGAACTCAAAATCAATAGAAGACTGCCACCAGCTTGTAGGATGTGTCTTATCTGCCTTGTTAGCATCAAACAGAGCCATATACTCTACGTGTCAAAGGTTGTGGAACAAGGCAATTCAATTTTTGAAAGTGTGAAGCTATCGCAGTTATGAATATGGATGAGGTAACAGGCAGTGGGAGCCTCTCTGCAGCCCATCAAATGTTGCTGGAGCAAGCTGAATGGAGCAGTCTCACTCAGCATTATGCTGGACCCTGACCAGTTACTGGAGCTGTTAACCTGAGGAAGCAGAGCATGGCGAGAAGGGCTCATCCCTTGGGTGCTGTTACTGGGACAAGGCTGAAGCTGTGGAAAGCAGGTCCAGGTGACAAGAGGAGACACTTGCACTCAGGGCAGCGTTACTGTGGTCCTGGATGCATCAGAACTGGAGCCTACAGTCACACAAGGGGAAGCACAGTACACTCTAGATGTTCTCTCCCTCCACTTCCTCATTTTCCCCACTCTGCTGGTGTTCTCCTTCCTTCTTTTCCTTGCACATTGTCCCCAAGGATCTTCCTACACATTTGTCTGTCTCACCTCCTCCCTTCCTTCCTGCCAGCACATCTTCACATCACCATTCTGGCCCCACAAGTGCCAAAACCCTGTCACCTTTAGGTTCAGTGACTCCCACTCCCGTATCCATTTCTACTGCTGATAAGCCAGTCGGTCACACAGGATCACTGTATGGCACTAGAGAGCACATCTGGCAGCAAAACACTGCCTTCCCTATCTCCAGCACAGAGAACTCAGCTTAGCAAAGGGAACCGTCCCCTCCCCACCTCTCTGCTTCACAAGTCCTCTGCTGCAGAAGCAGAATCCATTAATCCTTACAAGTACGCTATTCAAACTGGGCTAGCACAGCAACCTGAAGGAGGGTACTGAAGGGATCTGCTGTCATCAGAGGAATAGCCCAGCCTCCCCAAGTACTGCAGAGAGGAGAGGAATTCCCCATCACTTCAGATCTCCTCAGCACAAATGACCTGTCTCCAGCTCTTCCACAGGGCACACGTGATTTCTCAGCAGTGAAACCTCCAGCAGGCTCAGCGGTCGGCCTGAGGAAGCAATGCTGATCTATGTATTATTTATCCTTGACACTTCAGATCACTGCAGTTAAAAGCACTTCCCTCCATTTCCTTGTTCTGCTTCTGTTTGTATCATCATCCTAGAATGGTTCCAACTCTAATTGAGCCTGCATGTGCCAAGTGAAAAGAAAACCTCAGACACGTTTGATAGAAAAGTCGCCACCCTGTCTTGGTACCAAATCATCATTCCACAAATCCTTTGAATGCTGTGGTGTCCTAGTTCTAGGAATATTTCTGGATGGGAAAAATGCTAGGGGTAGGGACCTTAATCTGAATGAGGGGAGATTTAGTTTAGATATTAGGAAGAAACTCTCTACTGTGAGGGTGGTGAGACACTTGCACAGGTTGCCCAGGGAGGCTGTGGCTGCTCCCTCCCTGGAGGTGTTCAAGGTCAGGTTGGATGGGGCCTTGAGCTACTTGGGCTAGTGGAAGGTGTCTCTGCCCATGGCAGGGGGCTTGTAACAAGGTGATATTCAAACCCAAACCATTCTATCATTCTATGCCATCACCAAAACCAGAAAAGGAGCATTTGAAAACCTGGTGGACGCTGACATATTCCACTTGTGATGGGACAGAACTCTCAAGACATCAGCAGTGTCTGATGTGATGCTCTTGTTAGATGTGTGACTCCATAAAATCAGAATCACAGAATTAACCAGGTGGGAAAAGACTTTTGAGATCACAGAGCCCAACCTATCACCTAACACCTTCTAATTAACTAAACCACGACACCAAGTGCCTCATCCAATCTCCTTTTCACATGTTCACAGATTGCATAGGGTTGGAAGGGACCCTCACAGGTCATCTGCCAGGGATGCTGACTTCACCATCTCCCCAGGCAGCCCATTCCAATGCCAATCACTCTTGCTGGGAAGAACTTCTTCCTAACAACCAGCCTGAACCTGTCCTGGCACAGCTTGAGGTTGTGTCCTCTTGTTCTGTCACTGGATGCCTGGAAGAAGAGACCAATCCAACCTGGCTGCAACCTCCTTTCAGGTAATTGTAGAGAGCAATGAGGTCTACCCTCAGCCTCCTCTTCTCCAGTCTAAACAACCTCAACTCCCTCAGCCTCTCCTCATAGAGGTCCATCCCTCTCACCAGCTTTGTTGCCTTAGAACAAAGAAAATGCCTGGTTTGCTAATGAAAAGAGATGGTACCTGAATATGCAGTGTCCTACCACAGAGCAAGTCAACCCTGGTGTGTGCCTACAGCTCCCTGCACTGCTGTTGGCATTCATACACCAGGAAATGAAAAGACTTTTGTGGTTGACAGGGAACAGTGATTATGGAGCTGAAAGCATCAGGATTTGTAAATGGGGAGTTAAGCTTTCATTGAATTTATGATTATTTCTCAGTAGCAAATGTGGTAGGGCTTTCATTTAATGTGCTGATTACAGGTGACTCACCTTTCCAGACAAATCAGAGTTTAATCAAGGAGGAACAGCCCAGAGCAACATCACTGCTGGCCTGGAAATGTGGGAGGGACTGAAGGGGACAGATGTAATACAGCATTTTCTGCAACATGCAGCAGGCTTTAGTGACCTGCATCATCCATCCTTCCATGGTTGCAGTCCAAACCCAGGATTAACACAAAAATAACATCAATATGGCAAGAGAATAAATTGAAGAGCAGGTTAATACTACATCAACTGATTTCCTCAAAGCTTCCCTTGCACAGAGAACAAATGCCCTTGTGGCCAAAAAGATCAATTGTATTCTGGGGAGCATTAAGACTATGGCCAGCAGGTCAAGGGAGATTCTCCTCCACATCTACTCTGCCCTGGTGAAGCCACATCTGGAGTATGGTGTCCAGTTCTGGGCTCCCCAGTTTAAGAGAGACAGAGAACTACCAGAGAGAGTCCAACAGAGAGCCACAAAGATGCTGAAGGGATTGGAGCATCTCTTTTATGAGGAGAGGCTGACAGACCTGGGGCTCTTTAGCCTGGAGAAGAGCAGATTGAACAGGATCTTCTCAATGCTGATCAATATCTAATGGCTGGAGATCATGAGGAAGGGGCTGGCTTCTTTGCAGTGGTGCCCAGGGATAGGACAAGGGGCAGTAGGCACAAACTAGAATGCAGGAGGTTTCACTGGAACTTAAGGAAAAAAAGATTTCTTGTCAGGGTGCCAGAATGTTAGAGCAGGTTGCCCAGGAAGGTTGTGGAGTCTCCTCTGGGAACCTTCAAAACCCAGCTGGAGGTGTTCACACGCCACCTGCTCTAGGTGAACCTGATTTAGCAGAGGGGTTGGACTAGATGATCTCCAGGGGTCCTGTCCAACCCTTACCACTCTGTGATGAGGACATGAACTTATTGTATAACACAAACCATCACAGTGTGATGTAGAGAGACCCTGAGAATGAGCAACTGCATAAACTAACACATGCATTCTCTAACTGGATTGATCTCTAAGCCTTCAAGCATACAGATATTTTTGGATAAGTACACTAATATTTCCATCTATTTCTGCAGGACAATTCACAGGCTTTACATTGAGCTTTATCTGAAGTGTTTGAATGCTTTTGTCACACCAAGTATGTCACTGCAAAGGTACCCTGGAGTGGCTCATGAATTCAGAAGCCCCCAGATTCCAGTGCTGCTGTATCTATCACCAGCCCTGCATGACACACAGTAATTACAGGCTGCTGTCAGACTGGTAAGATCTTCAGGAAGCAGACCTGAGTTCCTGAACATCACTGTGCCAACTAAGCACTCCAAAAAGGGAGATCAGCTGAAGGAAAGGAGGCCAAATCCTGCTCTCATTTACCCTTCTTGGATGGACTCTGTGGATTTGGCTGCCAAGATGATTTGGCAAGTTGCAGCCCTTCAGCAGCACAGGCTCTTCTGCATGGCTCCTGCAAACAGAATGCAAATGCAGGAGCTGAGCTGGACTGGTCATGGCCATCAGCTGCTGCTCCTCTTGCTCTGCCACCAATGCTGGTGCTGCTCTGGATCTCAATTTACATGTTTCTAAGTCAGATTTCCAATGAAACATACTCATCTTGAAACTCCTTTTATCCCACCCAACTCACACAGTACAGTTCAGAGTGGTTACTTTTTGCTTAGTAAAGGGCAAGAATATTTTTCCACTTTAAATAAAAAGCAAACAAAAAAAGGGGACTTTCCACAAAAACACTGAATAAAGCTGATAAAATCTAGTCTAGAAATAAACTGCTGGGTGAAGTCTTAGAAACCAGTTCCCTGAAGACAAGGTGAAGACAAAGGACTGTATGATTCTCATTCAGGAGGGAAGTGAATCAGAAACTCAAACAAGGTATTTCATTGAAAGTCTGGGACAGGAACACAGCCAGGTTTCACCAACTGCTGTGCCAGGAAGTTCTCCAGTAGGGTACATTTATTTCCAAGGCTGTTCATTTTCCCTGTGTCTTTTATTGTCAAGGATTCCAAGATTTAGTGGGATGTAGAGATAATGGGTCTAATTTTCCTCTCAGATCCAAGGCTGCCCTAATGATTCCAGGGTGCTCTATGGGTCCTCTATAATCCTACTCTCTACCTTTGCAACCATACCCTTGAAGGACAGGAGAGTCCAGATTTGGAAGTTTAAACAAGAGAAAGGAAACTGCTGCACAAACAACCTCAGGAGATTTTACTGCTCCACAAACAAGGTAGGGAAAACATAGAGTTGGATCTCCACATGGGTCTAGCAAGATAAGGGCAGGTTATTTTGGAGAAGAACAGAGTGAGGGGGCATCTTCTCAATGCATAAAAATATCTAAAAGGGTGGAGGTCATCAGGATGTAACCAGGCTCTTTCCAGTGGTGGTCATGGGCACAAGCTAGAACAGAGGAGGTATCACCTGAAATTGAGGAAAAACTTCTTAGACAGTGACAGAGCCCTGGACCAGGCTGCCCAGAGAGGTTATGGTTCTCCTCCTCTGGAGATTTTCAAAACATACCTGGACATGTTCCTGTGCAACCTGATCTAGGAGAACTTGCTTCAGGAAGGAGGATGGACAAGATGATATCTAGAGGTCCCTCCCAACCTCTACCATTCTATGATTCTATGACCCTGTTCAGCACCAGTAGCCACAAGCTGCAAAAGGATGATGGGGAGATATCTCCCTGGCAAAGAGTAAGAAGGAAGAGAAGAGGAGATTGTAATTTTCCTTAGGTAAGACCAGCCAGAAGATGCATGCTTAACTCATGACTGGTATACTCAGCATCTGAGCCAGTGACTCACCCCACTCCTAAGTTACCCTGATCAGACTGGTTGTATGCATGGACAGGACTTCCAGGTTTGTTCCTCAAAGCAAGCAAGTCCCTAACAGGAGCTGGCTCCAGATTTCCAGCCAGTCCCTGATGCAGTGAAAGGGGAGGCATCCCTGTGTCAGCTGCACTGCTTGGTTACCAGAAAGCAAGGCAAAATTTAGATGCTTCATAAACCAAAGCAACATCAGATGAGGAGGGGAAAAAGAAGATCTGTCCTTCCAGTTACCATCTGGGCACTAAGAAACCATTGATAAGTCACTTCAAGAGGTTGGAAACATACTTCTGGGGGCTATCAGATCAATGGACTTTGGAGAAGGAAGGAAGACTAGCAGGGGCTAGCAAAGGCGACTCATTCTTCCCCAATGCACTGCAGAGGTCCTCTCCACCAGCACCACTTGATCCTGCATACCATCTGGAGGAACCTAAACCTCCACAGACCTCCTTCTTCTCCTGCCAGTTGAATCATCTCCTGTTACTTATCCTGGTGCAAGTCAGGAGAGACACTCCAGCCAGCTAGGGGACCCATTATAGAACCTGGGGCTGTTTAGTCTGGAGAAGAGAAGGCAGAGAGGAGATCTGATCAATGTGTACAAATAGCTGAGGGGAGGGTGTCAAGCGGATGGGGCCAATCTCATTTTGGTGGTCTGCAGCAATCAGACAAGGAGCAGCAGCTATAAACTGGAGTATAAAAGGTTTCATCTCAACAAGCAGAGAAACTTCTTCACAGTGAAACTTCTTTACAGTGAGAGTGACAGAGCCCTGGAGCAGGCTGCCCAGAGAGGTTGTGGAGTCTCCTTCTCTGGAGACTTTCAAAACTCACCTGGATGCATTCCTGTGCCAACTACTCTGGGTGATCTTGATTGGCAGGGAGGTTGGACTGGATGATCCATGGAGGTCCCTTCCAACCTCTAAGGTTCTGTGAGTCTACGATAAAATCGTTTCATTTGGAAAAGAACTTTAAGTCCAGCCATTAACTACCTACCAAGCTGATGCTAAACCATGTCCCACAGCACCACATAATGTTGTGGTGCAATAGCATCATGGACAGGAGATTGCACCAGGGGCTGGACTGTAGAGATTTTGGGGCATATACAGCCCATTATAAGCCAGTTTAGCTACCAGTCACTGTAGTCACTTGCGTATTTAGCCCTTTTCTTGAGCAAATTCTACATCCTGACATATCTGTCTGGTTTTAATAGGCTAGTAGTGCCAGAGTTGGCCCTGAGCAAGAGCATCTCTTACCTACAGCCTATGGGAGAGTACTTCATCCCCAAAAAGGCCAGTTCAGTCTCTCATAGAATCATAGAATGGTAAGGTTGGAAGGGACCTCAAGGATCATCTAGTTCCAACCCCCTGCCATAAGCAGGAACACCTCCCACTAGTACAGGTCACTCAAGGCCTTGTCCAATCTGGCCTTGAACACCTCCAGGGAGGGAGCAGTCACAACCTCCCTGGGCAACCTGTGCCAGTGTCTCACCATCCTCACTGCAAACAACTTCCTCCTAACATCCAGTCTAAATCTCCCCTCTGCCAGTTCAAACCCATTGCCCCTTGTCCTGTCGTTGCAAGACTGTTGTGGGTTTAAAGAGCTGACAGAGTGAAGCTCTTAAATGAATTGGAGTAAACCAGAATTATATTTGGAGAGAGTTACAGACAGAAATTACAAAGCAGATACAGAATCCATAAGCGAACCCCAGCATTTTCCCCCTGACCCAAAACTAAATCTACAATCCTCAGTGCTCCAATCCTCCCCACCCCTGCCTCTGCCATCCAAGAGGCCTAAGCACAGCCTCTGGAAGCCCCAAACCAGGCCTATCCTTACATGTTTGTCCTGATAACGCAGTTCCTGCACAGCACAAGGCTGGAGGGGGAGGAAAGGAGAATGAGTTGACCTTGCTGTGAGCTTATGAAGAGATAGCAGAATTATGGGATTGAATAACAATCTTCTAGTCCCCAGAGAGTTCTTTTTAACCTTATAGTTCCCACCCTAGGACAAAGACCTTGTCAATAGTCCCTCCCCGCTTTCCCGTAGGCCCCCTTCAGATACTGGAAGGCTACTATAAGGTCTCCTCGAAGCCTTCTCTTCTCCAGGCTGAAGAGCCACAACTCTCTCAGCCTGTCATAGGTGGAAACTTGGACCTTAAATCCCATTTTGAAACACAAGCAGACCTCTGTGTTTAATTTGGATGAGGTAGGCTTTTATATACAGCATCAGCTTGTAGCCATATGCTACAGAGTCACTATGCTGCTATTTATACAATCATTTTATAGTGTCGAGGGTAATAATGGAAAATGGAGTGATAAAAATAAGTCTGAGCAGGATGCACGCAGCAAGGCTTGAGATTTAAATGGAATACAAGACTGTAAAACTATGAACTAACAGAGCTTCAAGGGTTTGTTTCCTGTAAATCAATCAATGGATATCTCAAAGAGTATCCTGAGAACTTATAAACTTGGTATTATTATTATTATTGTTGTTGTTGTTATCAACTTATTGTTATTATTTACTTATTATTATGTACTTATTAGTGAGATTTATAAATCAGTAGTGCTATTTCTATACTTAACTTTATGATGTGTGGTTCTGTTTCTTGGCTTAAAACAACAGCTGAATCATTTGGTGTCCTCTAATGATCTCTCAGGCCATGGGGTTAGGGTTTACTGGCTGTTTTATACAGCCAGCAGCAAGACACAGTTTAAAAGACCAAGGTGTAAAGAAATGCAGATGTTCAAAATAAAATAAATAAATAAATTAAAATTAACCAAAAAACCAAAAATCCTATCATGTAAGGCAATAGCAAGGCAATGTTTTTTTCTCACCAGGCAATAATTTAACAAGTAGAACCTGTATTTCTGTAAATAAACATCTGCCTTCTCATTAGCTTCACATCAACCTGTGCTGAAATATACATCAGAGAAGCCTGTCAAAGCAGTCACAAAGGAAAAAAAAAAAACAAAAAACAAGAGAAGAGTTTAAAAGCAAAGCCTTCAAAAACTGTTATGCTTTTGAAGTCTAAGCAGTAAATAGGACAGGAGAATGACAGGACAGTTGGCAACAGAATCTCATCACTAAAAAATACTGTGTTGGCTTTTGGGTTTGCTTCAAACATCAAACTCGTGTTTGGTCAACTGTCCACAAGTGGTTTGCAGAGAAGGGAGACAAAGAATCTTGACGTGTTGTAAAATCACAGCCCTAAAAAATGCAATCAAGAGTCCCAAACCAACTGTCAGGCAGCAAACAAGCCCAGCAGACATGTTTGGTGGGCTAGAGAGAGTCTCAGACTCCAAGTACATTATTTTCTGCTTCCTAAGAGGGAAAGGATGAATCTAGCCCCTACGAGAGCACAGGATCAATACCAAAGAGAAGGTAATTAGAAGACGTGTTTTTAAAAAATAAGTGAAACCATGTACTGAGAAATACAGAGAAATACAGACCAGTCTGTCCTTGCTGAGCAAGCCCTTCTATTGCATCTGCACACAGGTTTGTGTGACAGTAGGTGACATTTCTGAGGTTTGCCTCTTCTTTAATGAGACTGTGAGAAATGAATGTGAAGGTCTCAAAACATGGAGAGAGGTTTGTCTCTCTGTCTATGCTGGAATTACTAGAACCCTGTTTTCCTACAAAGGTGATGTCCATGCCCTATAACATCTGTATCTACCCCAGACAACTGCCCTGTCTCTGCTGGAACTACCTCTTTTCCAATATCCTAATCTCCCTCCCTACCATGTGTTGGATGTTGAGTTGGGATTGCTGAAGTGAGGTTAGATTCCAGACCTGTCTGCATATATACCTCCATAGAGGGAGACTTCACAATCTCCCTGGGCAGCCTGTTCCAATGTTCTGTCACCCTCACCATGAAAAAAACTTTTCCTCATGTTTCCATGGAACTTCCCATGCCTCAATTTCCACCCATTGCCACCTGTCCTGCCATTGGGCATCACTGAGCAGAGCCTGGCTCCATCCTCTTGGCACTCACCCTTTACATATCTATAAACATTAATAAGGTCACCTCTCAGGTTCCTCCTCTCCAAGCCCCAGCTGCCTCAGTCTCTCCTCATAAGAAAGATGTTCCCCTTCATCAGAAAGATGTTCCACTCCCTTCATCATCTTTGTGGCTCCACACTGGACTCTCCCAAGCAGTTTCCTGAGATCCTTCTTGAACTGAGGGGCCCAGAACTGAACACAATAGTCCAGATGTGCCCTTGGCAGGGCAGAACAGAGGGGAAGGAGAACATCTCTCAACCTACTAACCACAGCCCTTCTAATCCATCCCACAATGGCCTTGGCCTTCCTGGCCACAAGAGCACATTGTTGGCTCATGGGCAACCTTTCATCCACTAGGACCTCCAGGTCCTTTTCCCTTCCCTGTTCTCCAAATCAAATCAATGACAAATAGCACTGAATAACTCCCTCTTTGGCCCAGGTACTTAAAACCTGCATTACCTTAAGTATTGACCCCATATCTCTTTTCTAAAAACACCTTAGCATTTTGTTTAAAAGGTTGAGTTTACAGCCCACAAAGAAAAACTTCCTAAGTCTACTTTGAAGCACTGGTATTTTTGGATAATCTCTTTCCCTGACTTCCAGTCTCAGAAGAAACCATAAGCTCTAACTTAAGTCAAAGCTTTAATTATAACCTTTAAGGAGTTTGAAGTGCCTTTCACAAAAATCTTAGTGTCTAAGCAGACAGGGGCATCTCTGGCCAGCACAGCTGCTGCACCACCTACACTAAAGCCCAAGGACATTTTGAAGTCTAAGTAGCAACTCCAAATTGTTTACTATTGAGAACAGTATTTTTCAAAGCGCTTAATACTGGTTTAAACCTGTTGCTGTTGAAGACAATGGCAGAGCTGCCACCCACCCTTGCAGGCAGAGATAAATAGCATCAGGATGCTACCGAGGATCACAGAATTGTAAGAATGGGTTGGGTTGGAAGGAAGCTGAAAGATCATAGAATCATAGAATGGTAAGGTTGGAAGGGACCTCAAGGGTCATCTAGTTCCAACCCCCTGCCATAGGCAGGGACACCTCCCACTAGCACAGGTCACTCAAGGCCTCATCCAATCTGGCCTTGAACCCCTCCAGGGAGGGAGCAGCCACAACCTCCCCGGGCAACCTGTGCCAGTGTCTCACCACCCTCACTGCAAACAACTTCCTCCTAACATCCAGTCTAAATTTCCTCTCTGCCAGTTCAAACCCATTGCCCCTTGTCCTGGCATTGCAAGACCTTGTAAATAGTCCCTCACCAGAGGGACCCAGACTCCAAGGTCCCTTTCCTCAGGTCTGCTCTCAGCCATTCCCCACACAGCCTGTATTTGTGCTTGGGACTGTGCCTACCCAGGTGCAGGACCTTACACTTGGCCTTGCTGAACGTCATGAGGTTGGCCTGGGCCCACCTCTGCAGCCTGTCCAGGTCCCTCTGGATGGCATCCAGATCATCTGGTTTCGACACCCCTGCCATGGGCAGGGACACCTCCTACTGGACCAGATTGCTCAAGGCCCCATCCAACCTGGCATTGAACATTTCCAGAGAGGGAGTCTCCACAACTTTGCTGGACAACCTGTTCCAGTGCCTCTCCACCTCACGGTGAAGATCTTCCTAATGCCTAACCTCAAGCAAGCTTCTCCCAGTTTGAGGCCATTATCCCCCTTCTTTCTCCAACAACACACCTTTGTATCCAGTATCTATTTGAAGCAGTAGAAGGAGAAATCTAACCAAATGCAAGTTCTCAGCACAAATAATAAACTTCCTCTGATTGTCCTTGCTATCCAGGACAGTTGACATTTCAGAACTTTTGAACTACCAAAAGGGAATGCAGCCTCTCACTGTCTCCTTTAGCACCAGTGTGACAACTCTGTCCACTGTATCATCAACAAGAGAGACCAAAAAATGCACTGAGAATGCACTTCACTTTTTAAATCATCTTCAGAATGGTTTTACCCTGTCAATTATCTGGAGTTTGTGCGTTGCTCTACATTACCAAGTTGCTTTACTTCTGAGTCAGGCCACAACTGTGTAAAAGCAATTCAGGAAGTCAAGTGCAAGAATGATTTTTACCTCAGATCCAAAAATAACCACCCAGGATGGTGCAGCACATTTCATCTCCACGTGGCTGAAGTAAGGAGCACACAATGGACTCCACCCCCATAGTGACCGAGCATCATACTTCAGAACTTTAAAGCTACTCTCTTTCTTCCTCTGAACCTGTCAAACATCTGACCTAATATATTGGGGAGTTTTGAAATAGTGAGGCAAATCAAGAAGTTGAAAGGTCCACACTTTGCATCTCTTATCCAACCATCAGCTCAGATATAGTTTGTCCCTGCTATTTTCTGCATGCTCCTTAAAATTAAGGTTTGTATCCTCTACTTGGCAATGGTAAGGTCACACCTTGAGTAGTGGGTTCAGTTCTGGGGTTCTCACTGCAAGAAAAACATTGAGGTGCTGGAGTATGTCCAGAGAAGGGCAACAAAGCTGGGGAAGGGTCTAGAGAACAGGGCTGGGGAGGAGCAGTTGAAAAAACTGGGGGTGTTTAGTGTGGAGAAGAGGAGGCTGAGGGGAGACCTCATTGCTCTCCACAACTCCCTGAAAGGAGGTTGGAGTGAGGTAGGAGTGAGTCCCTTCTCCCAAGAAAGAAGTGACAGAACAAGAGGAAATGGCCTCAAGCTGCAGCAAGGGAGGTTTAGGTTGGACACTGGAAAGAATGTCTGTCTTGCAAGAGCGGTCAGGCATTGGAACAGGCTGCCCAGGGAGGTGGTGGAGACACCGTCCCTGGAGGTGTTTTAAAAGGTGCAGGCACTTTGGGAACATGGTGGTGCTCGGCTGATGGTTGGACTTGATTGTGAAGGTCTTTTCCACCCTTAATGATTCTCAGATTCTATGATCATTTTCCAGCATGTCTGCATCCTCCTTTTTTTAAAAAGTGTAACCAGAGCAAATTGGTTGGGCAGACCTCACTTTGAAACCACACAGACAACTGCCTTTCATGCCAGTCTAATTCCCTGATTTGGAACCTTCCCAGCAATTCCTTACCAGCTTACCTCAGGTAGTCATAGAATCACCCAGGTTGGAAGGGAACTCCAAAGCTTATCCAGTCCAATCCCCCTGCAGTCAGCAGGGGGGTCCTCAGCTGATCAGGTCACCCAGAGCCCTATCAAGCCTCACCCTGAGTATCTCCAGTCCTACCTGTTGTGCTAGGTGTGTGGGAAGAAGAATCCAGAGTAGAAGGAGCTTCTCCAAACTAAAGTGTCAGCCACGAGATGAGAGCTCAGTCCAGCCAGATTCATGCTCCTTCAAGGTTGCAGTCAAATCCCCAGGCTTCCAGTTATCCTGTAGTGTCACCTGTGCTGGATCAGACCCAGTGTATATGGTATTTTGCAGTGCTGATTTTCCTCCCAGTGTTGGAGACACTGGACAGTTGGCTGTGAGATTCCTGAAGGCATAAAACATTAATGCCTTATTGGTGGCTCCAGAACTGTACGCAAGTTGGCAGTAAGCCAAGGCTTGATACAAGCTTGTTCAGGGATCACATTTACTTCTGAAGCATGATCATTTCAACAACTTTGCATGCTTTGGACAAACCAGCCTCTAGTTTGCTGTCATAGAGAGCTGCTTGCCCACTGCCTTCATGTTGTTGTAGAGAGCAACGAGGCCTCTCCTCAGCCTCCTCTTCTGCAGGTTGCACACTCCCAGCTCCCTCAGCCTCTCCTCACATGGCTGTGCTCCACGCCGCTCACCAGCCTTGTTGCCCTTCTCTGGACACATTCAAGCACCTAAATTTTGGCAGTGTGAAAGGCAGGAGCCAAATGTTGGGATTTTGCAGTGCAGAATTTTAGACAATGTGTAAGTAACACTGATTCCACCTTTAATTTCTGTGGTTAAAGAGATCATATGCCAGCAGTGATGGATGTAAAGCTGACCATGAGCACCAAGGGGCACTTGCAGTCCAGAAGGCAAATAGCATCCTGGGCTGCATCAAAAGAAGGGTGGCCAGAGATGGAGAGAGGGGCAGATCCTGCCCCTCTGCTCTGCTGGCACCTTACTTGTAGTGCTGTGCCCAGCTATGGAGTCTTCAACACAAAAAGGACGTGGACCTGACAAAGCAGGTCAGATGAGCTCTATTTTCAGTACAGCTGGGCAAGAAATCCCAGGAATCACCACTTGCCCCCTTCTTAGCAGAAGCAGGAAGATTGAGGTACTTGAACGTGTCCAGAGAAGGGCAACGAGGCTGGTGAGAGGCCTCGAGCACAAGCCCTATGAGGAGAGGCTGAGGGAACTGGGACTGTTTAGCTTGGAGAAGAGGAGGCTCAGGGGGGACCTTATTGCTGTCTACAACTACCTGAAGGGTGGTTGTGGCCAGGAGGAGGTTACCTTCTTCTCTCAGGCAACCAGTGACAGAACAAGAGGACACAGTCTCAGGCTACGCCAGGGCAAGTTTAGGCTGGAGGTGAGGAGGAAGTTCTTCACTGAGAGAGTAATTTGTCACTGGAATGGGCTGCCCAGGGAGGTGGTGGAGTCACCGTCCCTGGAGGCGTTCAAGGCACGTTTGGACATGGCACTTGGTGCCATGGTCTAATCTTGAGGGCTGTGGTGATGGGTTGGACTTGATGATCTCTGAGGTCTCTTCCAACCCTTGCGATACTGTGATACTGTGATTTTTGCAGCAGACAGGGTTCTTTCCCATCTTAGCCAAGTTCCTTTTTATGAGGATATTTCATGCATTTTCACTACTTGGGCAGCCCTTTGGCAACTGCTCCCTATTTGTCCCTTGCTACACACAGCCATCCCTTTTCTGTTTCTCTTTCATGAGTCCTACCACATCATTTGGAGGTGTTCAAGGCTAGGTTTGATGAGTGACCTATTCTAGTGGGAGATGTCCCTGCCTATGGTTGGGGGTGGGAACTAGATGATCTTTGAGGTCACTTCCACCCTAACCCAGTCTAAGATTCTATGACTTTTAAGTAGTGAGCTGAAATAATCAGAGCACTTTTCCAATACTACATATTTTAACTTTATTTTAATACCATATTTAGAGAACCACAAAATTATGAAATCTAGGGGTTGGAAGGGACCTCTAGACATCATGAAGTCCAACCCCACTGCCAAAGTAGGGTCACCCAGAGTAGGTTGTCCAGGATCACAATGCCCAGGTAGGTTTTTTAAGTCTTCAGAGAAAGAGACTCTACAAGTTCCCTGGGCAGCCTGCTGCAGGGATCTAGCAAAGAATTTTCTTCTTAAGTTCAACTGAAACCTCCTGTGTTCTAGATTGTGCCCACTGCCTCTTGTTCTATCACTGGGCACCACTGAAAAGAGCCCTGTCCCATCCTCATGACCTCCACCCTTTAGCTTTTGATCAGCAGTGAGAAGATCACCTCTCAGGCCTCTTTTTTTCCAGGCTAAAGAGCCCCAGGTCTGTCAGACTGTTCTCATAGGAGAGATGCTCCAATCCCCTCAGCACTTTTGTGGGCCTCTGCTGGACTCTTACCTTCTTTGTTCGCCACTGCTCATACTCCAAACTGTCAAGCAGTGCATTTTGTGAGCATTAAGATCATTTTGCAATTTTAAAGGGAGACAGACAACTTTGCAAGCAGGTGCCCAGCTGTATGCCAGCTCCCTGCTCACAAGGGCTGAACCTCCACTTGGGAAAGTGCAGTTGGAGAAGAGCAAACCTCACCACCACGGACAGGCAGGAGGGGATGAATCAGTGTGCATAACAAAATCCACAAACAGAGCTCACAGAGGACTCACAAGATAGGTATAAAGTTCAAATACAGATTGATCAGGTTTGGTCAAACACAGACTAAGCAATTGGTGGGGATGCAGCACAGCAGGACCAATCCGTTGCAGCAAGAGAGAGAAGGAGGAAAGCTTGCAGAGTACTGAGGTGGTCTGACTCACGAGGGGAAAGAACTGGCCACCCAAAAAACATGATTAATGCCAATTTCCTAGACTATCACCAAGGGCTAAATTTGTTACTGTCAGCAGAAGGCAGCATAGGAAATAACCAGCTGCTGGAAGCCACTCAATGTGCAGCATGACCAATTACCAGGGGAATCCAGTAAGACACAGAGGCCAGCTGTGCTTCTTAATCCCCTCTGCTACAGTTTTTTTAAATTTAAGTTGACTTGAGAGCAAGAGAAGAAACCAGCAAACCACTGAGCTTTCCTACCTTAGTCCTAACCAAGAGATGGACAATATTTTTGTCTCCCCAGGATGCTTGAGAGACTTAGTGGCAGCTGAAATCCAAGAAGTTGCATTGTGGCACCAGGGTTGTGCTTTGACCATGAAAGGATTGCACAGACCCTCCAGATGAAGCTGATAATTCCCCACCAGAGAATGATACTGCTTGGAAAGGACCCCTGGAGATTATCTCATTTGTCCCCCTGCTAGACCAGGTTCACCTGCAGTAGGTTGCACAGGATTATATCCAAATGGGTTTTGAATGACTCCAGAGAGAGTCACTCCACCACCACTCTGGGCAGCCTGATACTGTGCTCCACCACCCTCAAAGCAAATAAGCTCCTCCTCATATTTAGATGATCAGTCCAGGCAGACTTCAGCATGGATTTACAGACCTGCAACATCATGGGAAAGACCACAGCACACCTGGAAACATCACTATAGAGGTACAAGATGTTGGACGTTATTCCTGGCAAGGAGGAGACTGAAAAAGTAAAAAGTGAAACCTCTAATGTGGGTCATGGTCCCCAACACATTTTGACTGGGGCAACGTTTGCCTTACATTTGCTGATTGCTGTCTAGATTAGATGGCCAAGCTGTTGAACAAAAAGGATAGTGCAGGAGGGAACCACAAGGAGGTCTGGGTCAAAAAGAAAAACCTTTTTTTGTTAAAAGAGTCAAATGGTAGATTGAAGCTATGGAAGCCCCAAATCTCAACCACTTCCCAGAGAAAGACTTGAGCTTCCTGTAGAATAACCACAAAGAGCAAAATTGGAAGACATGCAACGGCTGGAAGAGCAATATGAAAATGCAGGAGATATCAGCAGTCAGCTGCTTTGTAACCAGCATCACAAACTCTCCCAGAGGGGAGGAAGGAACTGATCTCCAAATGTTAGAGCCCTGGAGAGGGAAGGGATGCAGAAAGGCAAATAACTACATTGTAATGTGATCTACCCCTCAGGAGCATGTC
Source organism: Eubucco bourcierii (assembly GCA_013396675.1). Lineage (NCBI taxonomy): Eukaryota > Metazoa > Chordata > Aves > Piciformes > Ramphastidae > Eubucco > Eubucco bourcierii. The sequence goes on along the minus strand of VWZE01013065.1, from coordinate 57,367 downwards.
TCTTGCTGGAGGAAATTTTGTATTATACATTAATTAGAGACAGGAGGATTTTGCTTGGAAGCAAAAGGCATGGTAGGATTTTGATACATGGCCATTGTGAAGCATTAGTGATATCAAGAGTGTTGTTTGTTGTCACTTTAAAGTGTGCAGCTTCTTTACATAACCAAATAAATGACTTCATTATTCATATTTTTACAGCTAGATAAATATTTTAATCCCTGTTTACTGCCAGTAGCTTTCACTAACTGCTTTATGTAATCCTTTTATAAATCTTAGTTGTAGTATATCATATCTGATATAAAACCTGAGCTTTCCAGTGGTCCTTTCAGTGATTCAGAATACAGCTGCCAGCCCTGTTCTGCAGGCCAGATCAGCCTTATTGATGATCTTTTGAAGCCCCCTCCAGGTGACACAGTAGTCTCAGTCTGCAACAAGAATTTAAGGCAGAAATATTCCTAGATACAGGCAGCAAGTAGTTTGCAGAGGCACCTCTGACCACAAATCCACTGAACACATACACACAGAGCTCTTGGGAAGGTGTTTCTGCCAACTGCAAGCGCCTACCAGACTAAGAGTTGATAATCGTTTCCTAAAGCAGTTTCCATGGATTTTTTTCAGTAGAATTTGAATTACTTTAAAAGAAATAAATAAATATCTCTGTGCATATACATTATTTAAGCAGGCACCTTCCTGCTTCTTTAAAGCAGGTGTATCTACAGCATTATTTTGGGGTAACAGCAGTAGACGATACCTGGAGTTACAAAGATTCAAAGCCCAAGAGTGTAAGGGCAAGCTTGGACCTCTACCTCATTGCAGCATAGGTACTTATCAAGGTTGGAAAAGATTTCTAAGATCAGGTCCAACCACCATGCCTATTAAACCATGTCCCAAAGTGCCATGTCTGAATGCTTTATGAACACCTCCAGGGACAGTGACTCCTCCATAGCCCGTTCCTAATATCCAACAGAAACCTCCCCTCGCACAACTTGAGGCCATTTCCTCCTGTCCTATCATTTGCTGTCAGGGAGAAGAGACCAACATCCTCCTCACTACAACCTTCTTTTGGGTAGCTGTAGAGAGTGAGGGGGTCTCCCCTCAGCCTCCTGTTCTCCAGACTAAACAACCCCAGGTCCCTCAACTGCTCCTTACAAGACCTGTTCTTCAGACCCTTCACCATGTCCTTCTTGTATTGGGTGCACTTTGCCGTGGTGAGACCCTACCTGGAGTAAAGTGGAAGGGCAGAATCACCTTCCTTGACCTGCTGGCTGTGCATCTTTTGATTATGTTGGTTACCTAATTTGTTATCCTAAGTAAAATTAAACCTGCATCTTTTAGACAATTAGAAGGATTTCACTCCAGAACTGGGTTTTTTTGGAGCCAGCAGAAGTTTTCCCTGTAATGCCAGTAAGCACATTTGCTCCATCCTGCCCCAGCCAGGTGACTCAGAGGACACTGGTCCAGTCCCTCTGGCAATGCTACCCTGTGGATTACAGACTGAGTGAATGCAAAATGCCACAACCCCCTGCAGAAGGCACAGTGAATTGCCAAGCCATTGGCAATACCTGTCAAGCACAGAATATTCATCTTTAACATAACTGCCTTTAAAGATGAAATACTTCAGTTACACAAGAAACAAGAAAATATGATAATTTTCTGTCACACTTGGATGCTTCACTTACCACAGTGATGAATCAAAGTAATTGCCTGGTCCAGCATTTTGTACAACACTAAATACAGTGCCGGATCTATTGATCCTGTACATGAACATCTCTTTGAACCTCAAATGAGTGCCTTCATGCATCTGCTTGCTTCTTGCATTTGAAACCAAGAGAGGGAAACACATTTAAATGTCATATTCTGCCAGGAGAATTGCTCTTCTCTTCACTTTTTTTGTCCATCTTTGTCATGAGAAGTGTCAGTACTCAGGTTGGGTTTCTCTCCTCATTTCAGTTACCAGTGATGGCCTGGAGAACTTTTCAATGCACGGAAGAAAAATTCTCAGGAGGCTGGATGGAAAGACTGCTAAATAATTTAATGCCTCCAGCTACAGAAAGCCTTTAGAGGGTAAGTAACTGACTGCTGGCAACCCAGCACGGAATGCTCTCAGCTCAGGGTTTTTCCTGTAGAAAATGTGCTCCTACAGGACCTTTGCTGCCTACTTTCAATCAAGCCCTGACATACTTCTGCTCTGCTCAGTCCCAGCAGTGATGCCCGCTGACAGGCAAGGCTCCGGCCAAGCGTCCTGAGCTCTGACATGATTTGGGTCCTCATCCCAAGCTCCAGTGAGCTCTGTGGTGCGATGCTCCTGCTTGCACTCCTGTACCATGAAGACCTCTTGGTGTTTTAAATGTTTGAGCAGAGAAGCAGGTTTCTGAGCATAGATTTTTGATGTGTTAAGACCTCATTAAAAGGAAAAGCTGAAAGTGCAGCGATCTCCAAAAGCTTTGATTTTCCAGGCAAAATTTCCATGGTAGTCACAGAAGGGAGAGACTTAGATTTGAGAATCTGATTGGGGAGGATAATTAAAAAGCTTTGTCAAGTACACACAGTGAGAAGGAGGCAAATTTATGCAAGCACTGTCTCAAAAACCAGAGAATAGTCACATGGCTGTGACAGCACTGCAGGAGAGGAGGGTATTGGTTACTTAACTGGGAAGCTGTACTGGCTTCACCCTGAATATCTTACTAAGGACTTACAATCCAGCCAGCTAACATTTATGCTTCAATTTTGATCCAGTTCTGCATTCAAAATGCCTTTCTCTCAGAAAGAAAATTAAAGGATTTCAGATGCATGGTTTGATTCACAGAACTAACAAGATAAAACTCCTGACTAGAAGTTAAAAAAAAACCAACAAACCCACAACCCTCAATACACTAAATCAGTGGGAAAGTTTCCCTCAATGGATTTGGTATCAAATCTGGATGTGACTCTCTTGCAGACTTCACAGGTTGGAGACACCTCAGGCAGAGATGCTGGCTTTCTCTGAAAACTCAGGTCCAGCTGTGTCAGAAGGAAAGATGTGCAGGTGACAGAGAAGAGCCATCATCCAGACAAAGCAAGGTCACAGGGCTCTCTTGGAAGGTGTTTTGGATTCAAAGGGCCTTGGAGTCCTGATAGACAGCAAGCTATCCAGGAGACAACAGTGTGTCCCTGGGGCCTAGAAGGCCAATGGTATCCTGGGGTGCATGAAGAAAAGTGTCTCCAGCAGGTTGAGAGAGGTTCTCCTCCCCACCTGCTCTTGCCCTGGTAAGATAATACATCGAGTATTGTGTCTAGTTGTGGTTCCCCACTTCAAGAAAGACAGGGAATGCTAGAGTCCAGCAGAGGGTACAGGGATGATTAAGGGACTGGCACATCTGCCTGATGAGGAAAGGCTGAGAGATCTGTGGCTGTCTAGTCTGCAGAAGCAGAAACTGAGGAGATCTTATGAATGTTGTATATATGTAGGTGTCAAGAAGATGGAGCCAGTCCCTTTTCAGTAGTGCCCTTTGACAGGGCAAGGGCCAATGGGTACTAACACACAGGAAGTTCCACCTCAACATAAGGAAAAACTTCTTTACTTTGAGGGTGACAGAGCCCTGGAGCAGGCTTGCCCAGAGAGGTTGTGAAGTCTCTTTCTCTGGACACTTTCAAAACCCACCTTGACACACTCCTGTGCTAGGTGACCCTGCTTTGGCAGGCAGGCTGGACTAGTTGATCTCCAGAAGTCCCTTCCAACGCCCAACACTTTATGATTCTATTATTTTGCTTCAGTGTTACATGTTGGTTCTGACACTAAATATTCCCCAAAATTCTCTTCTTACACATCCTCTGCTACCACTGGTGCTGCTCCTGCTCATACCCTACTTGCAAATACACTTTTGCTCATTTCAGAGTAGCCACAGGCATATGCAGCAACAGAGGTTTGTGGATCATCTGCAGCTCCCAGTAACACTGACAGCATCTGAATCCTCCTGAGCCATTGGCTGCAGATGGGATGAGTCACCTGGCCCTTGCCACCACAGTTGCTTCAGAAAAACAGTGACAGAATTTAATGTCGCAGACCAAAACTGGAAAAAAACCAAAAAACCAAAACCCAACCCCAAAAAACAACAGCTTCAAAGCTTTGAAGCCCTGGCAGGAGGGAAGATGATGCTGCAGGAAAGAAAATCATTAATCATGAGTGATTCTCAGCAACATCCACTCTGCTCCTTGCAGCCCCCCACTCCTTTCTGATTACAACAGCATACATCAATTTCTGGGCACTACTCCACGGGATGAGAAAGTTGTGAAGGACTCTGCACCACACAAGAAAAATATGGGCTTTTAACACAGTGTGCTAATCGCATCCGTTTCTGCTACTCCCAGCTCTCCAGTGAGGTGGCAGGAGGGCTGGTGGATGTTTGGCTTCAGTGTCCTTTCAAAAGTCTCCAGCACAGACTCATCCTAAGCCCTTCAGGTAGTGGGAAATGCACCCAGAAACCACTCCAGCAGCTACTGTCTATCATCTTAACAAGCAGGTGACCCCAACAGCCTTTCTGCATCAAGACCTGGGACCCTGAAGCCAGCTCTTCCATGAGAGGGAGTCCTGGGCCCTCCTAACCTTCCAGCACTGCAGTGGCTGAGGAGAAGGAGCATCACTGTGATAAAATACCCTTATCATAACAGCAACCAGGCCACTTGGTCTGCAGCAGTGCTCTGGAGGCAGCAGGTTCAATGGCCCCTGCAAAAAAATCATAATGCAAGCTCATTTTTTTTTTTGCCATAACACAACAGAAAGTGAGGAGACTTTGATACAAGTAACAGAGCCTGTAGGTTAACAGAGATTAACAGCAAAGAGGTTTATTAAGTGTGCATAATTTCCTACTTACTGTCCACAAATGCATCAGAGTGTGCTTTGCTTTTCTTTTTTGTAAGCCAAATGTGTAATTGGCATTATTAGTTTCCTCCTCCTCCTCGTTCCCTCTCCTTTAGTTTTTAATTAGAGCATTGAGGGGGAAATGCATATTTGATGTGGAGTACTGGGGAGGGAGAATAATAATTGTGACTGTTTGAATTATTCCTACATGAGATGAGCCAGATTGGTGCAAGAGCTCATCCTCCACAGTCAGCAGCTGATCTGAGCCATGGACCAGTACTCAGTGTGCTGTGCAGGGTTGCAGGGCTCTGCCTTGGTTTGAACCCACTGATGGAGCCAGACCATTTCATACCTTCAGCCTCTTGGAATTTGTGTCTCTGGAAAAGGACATCTTCCCACCAGAGCACTGCTTTAGGTTGAATGTCCCTTTCTTTGCAATTTATTACCGGGGTACCTTCATGTGCTGAAGGGAATCATTTTCCCACCTCATGTATCCATCACCTTCAGACACTCCTGATGTGGATGGATCTGTCTGCTCATCTCATTTGCTCTCTCCTGAACCCTCCTTTTTCTCCTTCCTCTAAGTACACTTTCAAGGCTGTATATCCCTAATCAATCTCTCATTCCCTTACCCAATCTGGGTGCAATCAGCCTTGCTGCTGACAGGGCACACACACAATCCAGTCTCTATTCCCAAGTTGAACTACACTTGCTGGACAAAATTACACACACAGAGACCTTGGGCCAGGGCCTTTTGCTGCCTCCTTTTTCCTTTCACCTCTAGTTTGTGAAACTTAAGATTAGAGCTGAGAAAGCTGCAATGACCTTTGAAAACCTGTTTAGTTTTAATCATTCAACAAATGCTTAAGGAGTGGGTTAGTGCAGAGTGCACTTGAGTGGAATGATTGTTCCTGAAGTGGCAGAAATATACTACAGGTGGTGTACAATGTTTGCAAATCAGTTACTTATGTATCTATGGAAACCACAAGATACAAATGCCACATCAGCATCAGTTCATTCCATACCTTTTTACCAGCCTATTTGCTCCAGCAGTTTCATTCCAGCTTGGTTTCATTGATAAATAAGACTTTATAACAAACACCTTTTCACAAAGCAAGTGTTAAGTTGACAATCACTTCCAATCTGATCTTGAGAGCAACAAGTTTTTCAAGCAGTGCGTTTGCAAAGTCACTGAGGAACATGCTGCGAAGGGGCTTGCACTGCTCTGGTGCTCACTGTAGCTCAGGAGGAGATGGGGCTAGTACAGGACTGCAGAGAAGGGCTTTACAGTATCACAGTATCACCAAGGTTGGAAGAGACCTCAAAGCTCATCAAGTCCAACTCGTTACCACAGCCCTCAAGACTAGACCATGGCACCAAGTGCCATGTCCAAACCCACCTTGAACACCTCCAGGGACGGTGACTCCACCACCTCCCTGGGCAGCCCATTCCAGCAGTCAATGACTCTCTCAGGCAAGAACTTTCTCCTCACCTCAAGCCTAAACTTCCCCTGGCATAGCTTGAGACTGTGTCCTCTTGTTCTGGTGCTGGTTGCCTGAGAGAAGAAGGTAACCTCCTCCTGGCTACAACCATCCTTCAGGTAGCTGTAGACAGCAAGAAGGTCTCCCCTGAGCCTCCTCTTCTCCAGGCTAAACAATCCCAGCTCCCTCAGCCTCTCTCCATAGGGCTTGTGCTCGAGGCCTCTCACCAGCCTCGTTGCCCTTCTCTGGACATGTTCAAGCACCTCAATGTCCTTCTTAAATTGAGGTGCCCAGAACTGGACACAGTACTCAAGGTGTGGCCTAAGCAGTGCAGAGTACAGGGGGAGAATGACCTCCCTGCTCCTGCTGGCACAGGCAAGACCTCATGTTGTGCCTGGGTAGGTTTAGACTGGACATCAGGAAACATTGTTTCATGGAAAGAGTGGTCAGGCATTGGAATGGGCTGCCGAGGGAGGTGGTTGAGACACCAAGCCTGGATGTGTTTAAAAGTCATTTAGATGTGGTACTTGGGGATGTGGCTTAGGGTGAACCTTGTAGAGTAGGGATATCACAAAATCACAGAATTAACCAGGTTGGAAAAGACCTCTGAGATCATCGAGTCCAACCTATCACCCAACACCTTCTAATTAACCAAACCATGGCATTAAGTACCTCATTCAGTCTCCTTTTAAGCAGTTCCAGGGATGGGGACTCCACCACGTCCATGGGCAGCCCATTCCAATACCAATCACTCTTGCTGTGAAGAACAGTTGGACTTGGTGGAAAAGATTCTGAGGGTCTTTTCCAACCGGAACATTTCTGTGATTCTGCCATCCCTGCAAAGCAGCCAGAAGAGCCTGCACAAGTGGAGATGAGTATGTCCTTCCCATGACCTCCCCAGCCTGCTGGAGGTCCTGCACATCTGTGTCTGAGAGCAGGGTGGTTGGTCGTGTTCCAGAATTACGCTCGACAAATGGATTTGTCTCAGCTGTGGATCCAGCAGGCACACAGCCCACTAAGCCGTCTCTAATTAAATCATGTGAATATAGTCATGGAGTACAAAAAGCAAATATGAGAACTCATCCTTGCTTCGCAGGTTTAAATCTCTCCCAGTTTTACAAAAGCCTGAGCACCTGTCAATCCTCTTAAAGACAAGCTATAGACTCTTCTGAGGCAGGAGGTGCTTTATCTCCGGCACATAACTCATTTTCAGTGGTATTAATTCTTCCCCACAGAGTGCTGCACTTGCTCCCACCTACCAATACCTGTGTGCACCACGTCTCAGTAGGGAAGAGGAGGGTGGTGAGGCACTGGAACAAGTTGCCCAGGGAGGTTGTGGCTGCTCCCTCCTAACATCCAGTCTAAATCTTCCCTCTGCCACTTCAAACCCATTGCCCCTTGTCCTGTCATTACAAGACCTTGTCAATAGTCCCTCCTCAGCCTTCCTGTAGCCCCCTTGAGACACTGGAAAGCTACTCTAAGGTCTCCTGGAAGCCTTCTCTTCTCCAGGCTGCAGAGCCCCAAGTCTCTCAGCCTGTCCTCAGAGCAGAGTTGCTGCAGCCCTCTGATCATCTTGGTGGCCTCCTCTGGACTGGCTCCAACAGTTCCATGTCCTTCCTGTGCTGGGGGCTCCAGAACTGCACACAGGACTCCAGGTACTTGTACTCCAGGTACTTGTACTCCAGGTACTATGTCCCTGAGCACCATATCAAGATGGCTTTTAAATACATGCAGGGACAGGGATTCTATCATTACCTTGGGTAGCCTGTCTTTGAGAACCCTTTGGGTAAAGAAGGATTTCCTAACATCTAATCTAAACCTGCCCTGGTGTAACTCAATGCCATTTCTTCTTGTCCCGTTAGTTGTGACTTGTAAGAAGAAACCAACACCCACCTGTCCACGACCTCCTTTCAGGTCACACCCCTTGCTACATGCCAAAATGCCACCTCCATCCAGGAAGCAGCAGGGGTAGCATTCCCCTGGACAAGCTGAGACAAGCACCCAGGCTAACTAGAGGGGAGAAACATTTTTGGTGTCCCTACTCCCTGTATGGAAGAGGGGAGGGAAAAGGTGGCTATCACCAAAGGCTATTCAACTCCCTCACTTCCCATGCTGTCAGAGTAATGGAGACATCTGACTTTTAAAGGTACTAATAAAAAGAAAGAAACAAAGTATGTACTATTCCCTGGAAAGCAATAACCTGCATCCTCTCTGAATTATATGCAAGCTCCACACAACAGAAAAGCTTAATGTCAGAGCTTTAGAAAAGACCTTTTCCCCAGTGTAGATGCAGGAAAGCAGGAAGGCAGGAGTTTTGCTAACCCTGAGTGAGTCCCAAGCTGCAGACAGAATCACAGAATTGTCTACATTGGAAAAGGCCTTTAAGACCATCAAGTCCAACCAGTAGAGTAATACTCAAGTCCTGACTAAACTATGTTCCTCAGTACTGTATCTACAGACACTTAAATACCTCCAGGGATAGGTACTCCACCACTGCCCTTGGCAAGTTGTTCCAATGCCTGATATCCCCCTCAGTGAAGAAATTCTTCTTAATATCCAATCTGAACTTCCCTTGGTGCAACTTGAGGCACTTGACAGCTCTCAGAGAGCCACAAGGAGGTAATTTTTGCCTCTTTGGGAGCAAGTACCCTCAAGCACAACTGGTTCTTGTATAAGCACAGGTATATATGGTGACATCCTGGGAGCTGATGCCAGCACAACCCTATAGGTACCTCCTATACAGCCAAAACAGTTTATGTGCAGAGCAGGAGAGCACTAAAAGGAAAACAAACAAACAAGTGCTTAGTAACATCTCCACACTCAGTTTGGTGCTGCAGCAAAGCAGAGGAGGGGACCAGTTGGCCCTGCTCCTCATTTCTAGTTATTACCTTATATCAAAGATCTCCTTGTGAAGCCAGATTCCTGCTTTTAAAAGAAATAGCTGCTATCTCCCCTTAAAACAGCTAAGGACTAAGACTGGTGGGCTTGGGGGAAGTTCACATGCTCTGCAGCAACAACATTTAGGGCTGTGGCACAGCAAAGATCAGGAGCACTTGGTTAAACAGAGGTGATTGGTTACACTACTACTGCACAGCTAAGCCAGGTGAAGGCTACACTTCACAAGATGATATCTGCTACCATCCCTTGGATGTTTATTGCCCCAGCTCAAATCAATTCATCCACTCCAGCTGTAAACAACAAAGCCTGCAGAGCTTGCAAATTAGTAGAGTCTGCCCAGTAAAAGTCCTCATTTTGGGTAATAAAAGGTTTAAAATCACACAAGCAAAATGAAGTGGAACAGGGAGGACTATGAGAACCGAACACGATTGATGTGCAAGGTGCTTATGGAGTTAGAAGTCCCTGTAACTTTTGACAGACAAAAAGTTACTCATCAGATCATTAAAGTCTAATGAGTATGAAGGCAACTTCAGAAGTGCCAGAGCACTTACGTGGTCTTGAAGCATTATTCTTTGAAGATAGCTTTTGATGCCTTTCTAAACAGAATCTTTTTTCCTGCATAGTATTTGATGTTGATTTGCAAAGCAACCACAACATTAAGAGTAGAGTCTTCACATCAAGAAGAATTCCTCTATCTACAACCTTCTGGCATTCCTTAGGTGATTGAAAAACACAAAAGCAATCGAATCACTTCCCCCACCCCATCCTTCAGCCACAGCCCTCTAAAGTGTAATGCCTAGTCACATACATCCAACCTCTAGTCTACTTCCTATATATTTAAACACTGTCCTCCTTCACTGCTCTTCTTCCAAGAATGCCCACTCATTACAGCACCACCAGATGATGGAGAGACACAAATTCAAGCCCCTGCTTCACAGATTTCAGACACGTCCCAGAGCCTTACTGGCTCCACAGGCAGAGCCAAGGCTGGCCTGAATTTCAAAGAATGGTTGTTACTGGGTTTGTGAGCATTTGTTTTGCCCAGTGTGGGCTGTGGGGGCTGCCAATGCATCTGCTGGCTGTATCCCATGGGAAAATGCTGCATATGGCACACTCTGATTTGCATACCTTAATGGCAAGGAATAGATTTCTTTTCCAGTCACAGCACGGGCTTTTCAAGACAACTTGTTCTCACTTAAGGCACCCAAGCTCCCTTTGGAGAAGACAGGAATCACATCCAGGACCCTCAAACTCCAAAGCATAGTATTAAGCACAGGCAAAGGGCTGCTCCAAAGCAAAATCTTTGGGGGTTCATGGCCATTCTTTGAAGCATCCCCAGCACAGCTTGGTTTTTGCAGTCTGAGCCACCCCACAAGTCCCAGCTAGCAAGCATCCCTCTCTCTTTGCAAGCCTCCAGCCCACCTGGACAGGAAAAGACACTGCTCTCTGGGCTCATGTCACATGTACCTGCATCCCCACTGAGAACCTCTTTCCCTTTCATTAGCTCCTTCATCAGTTTTACTTCAATTCTTTTAACTGTGCCACAGCACTGTCCCCTCTGCAGTGCTCACCTCTCCCTCCTACACTCTTTTCCAGATAGGAAGGACTGCACATTCCTAGCCTAGGTCTGAGCACTGGGGCTTCAAATCCAGCCTCCTCTCCAGGGATGGAGCTGAACATTCCCTGCCAAGCATCACCACCTGCAGCTCAGCCCAGATGGACCACAGGGTTATGCAGGAAGGATGCTGCCCATCAAAGCTTCAAGAGCTGGAGGCTGGGTTACTGGCTGGATGGTCCTTCTCACTGCTGTAGCCTCTGTGGCATGGCATTAGAGACAAGAACAGTGATCCCATCTTATATATCATAGACAGATAGAACTGTCGAGGCTGGAAGAGACCTTTGAGATCATCAAGTCCAGCTGCTTGTCTAGAGCTCACAATCCCAGCACTACTGCTAAATCTCTACCACTATACCATGTCCCTCACCACCACATCCACAGGTCTTTTAAATACCTCCAGCCATGGTGACTCCACCACTTCCCTGGGCAGCCTGTTCCAAATCCTGATAAGCCTTTCCATAAGGAAATTTTTCCTAATATCCAGTCTGAACCTCCGTAGGCACAACTTGAGTCCTTTTCCTCTTGTCCTGTCACTTATTGCATGTGAGAAGAGACAGATCCCCATCTTGCTCTAATCTCTTTTGAGGGAGATGTAGAGAGCAAGGAGGTCTCCCCTCAGCCTCCTCTTCCCCAGGCTAAACAACCCCAGCTTCCTCAGACATTCCTCAACAGAGTTGTGTCCAAGACCCTTCACCAGCTTAGTTATTCTTCTCTGGACATGCTACAGCACCTCAATGTCTTTCTTGTAGTGAAGGGCCCAAAACTGAACCCAGTACCTGAGATGCACCCTCACCAGTGCAGAGTAGAGGAGGACAATTGCATCCCTAGACCTGCTGTCAAACAACAACTCTAATGCTGGAGTTTGCCTAGCCCCATGCTATTAGTACAGTAGGTTTATGATTGCCACAATCACAGCGAGTGATGATGAGAGTGATCCTGCATTTGTGTCCTGCAGCATCACAGGGGTAGTGTAAGGCCTCAACCCCACAGAAACTGCATGGAGTAACTATATTCACAGTGCAATTTAAAAACAAGTCCTGGTTGTCAGTGCAAGGTAGATATTTCCCTGGATTTGTGCACAAGAAAACCCAAGTGCTCCTCCAAGGAGACAGCACAGGTACCTGGAATCACTGCACACTAAGGGAAGGCAATGAGCAAAGCCCCTGTCAGCCACTTAATCTAATTTAGAGCTCCAGGTCATATCACTACTAAGACACAGAAGCACTACGGACTGCAACATACCTCCACAGGCAAAGCTTTCCTCTGAACACCATCTTATCCAGCCCTCCAGGGAGGACAGCCCACTCCTGGAAGGGGTGACATGCAAATTCTGTGGTTTGTTAGAGCAAAGCCTCCTCAAATGTGCAGTCTGAGCTGATCTGGTGTGCTACAAACACAGCCACCTTCTGCTACCCCAGCTTCTGTGTCAGCGGGAGAGGTGGCTGTGGGAGGTAACACTGCAACTACCATGCCAGAAATGTTCACAACAAGTAGAGAATTTTAGCACTAGCCTTAAAAATTAAAAACATTTTAAAAATCCTTTTTTTCTCTTTAGAGCTAACATGTTGAGAACATATCACAGTTGCATGTGTTCAAACTCAAGAAAAGTCCAAATGAAATCAGATGAGGCAGAGGAACAGGCTGCCTAGGGAGGTGGTGGAGTCACCGCCCCGCAAGTGTTCAAAACAAAAGTAGCTATGGCACCTGGGGACATGGTCTAGAGGTGTTGGGTAGAAGGTTGGACAATGATCTTTGAGGTCTTTTCCAACCTTAATGATTCTAGTTATTATTTTTTTGTTTTTTTTTTTTTTTTTTTTTTTTTTTTTTTTTTTTTTTTTCATTTGACTTATCTTTTGGTCACCTTGAGCTGGTTGCAAAATGGATCCATTTGGGGAATTTTAATTGGTAGGGCTGAAAAAAAGGAAACATTAAAACTCCAAAAGCCTGCAGCAATGCCACATTTGTTCTGTATTTAAACTTTCCATGTCTTTATTTTAAACAATAACATTTCCAAAAATTACTTTCCCTCAAGTAAAGCATTGAGGGTTTGTGGTTGTTTTTCTTTTGTTGGTCTTTTTGTTTGGTTTGGTTTGGTTTTTTTTTTTTGCTTTGTATCAATCACTGCCTTGTTGCAGCATCAAGATCAAAACCTGCTGCTTCATTTTTGGTCTAAGGCAGTGATTTGACATCTGAAAACAGGCTTTCTTCACAGCAAGAGCCCTGCTGCCCATGCTCAGGTTGGTACCTAGCTGGCAGCACATGAAGTAGCACCACCTCCCCCTCAAGCATACACCAGCTGATTCTCTTGGCCATCCAGCAAAACCCTGGAGCTTTTCCCAACTCATATTATTCTAAGACAGAATAATTTAGAGAGGAGGAAAAAACATTTACCATTGGTGTATGCCCATAAGCATAATGTTTGCAGACCTACAGAACACCCCAAAGCATCATGTCACAAATCTTGTGACGACAGTGCACCACTCTGAACTGCCAAAAGCCCCTCACAGGACCAAACAAACAGTAGCCTGCATTTGTTCTGGGTTAAGTAAGCTACAAACTCAACTTTGCTATGCACAGAATGAGCATCTTGTCTCAGCCACCACCACCATTCTATGATACACAGCATATGGACATCTCGGTTGCAGTTCAGCAGAACCCTCAACCAAAGGCTACTTAAGATGCTAAAATATGGACCTGGAGATGGAAGGATGGAAAGCACTTGGAAGTCAAGGAGCAGAATTACACTGTTTTCCCCCAGAGAGAGGAGCCTTAAGGTTCCCTTCAAGATCACTTATTGTACAATGTATTTCCAGAGGGGTTGGGAGAACAGAGAAATGAGCACTAAGGCAGCAATGCTTGCAGGTGACACTGGTGTTCAAGGTAGTCCAGTTCCCTGCTCTGCTTGAGGTGCTTTGGTCCACTGGAGTAAAACTGGTGATCCAAAAATCACAGCTGCTTCCCTGCTGCTGCCAGTAAAGCCCATTTCAGTAAGCTGTGTGCCACCTCCCTCCAGGGAGAGCCTGGAGAAGAGCAGCCTGAGAGGGGATCTTCTCAATGCTGATCAATGGCTATGGGGTGGAGATAATGAGGACGGAGCTGAGCTCTACTTAGTGGTGCTCAGTGACAGGACAAGGAGCAATGGGGACAAACATAAAGAGAAACTTACTTCCTGTGACAGGGTTAGAGCCCTGGAGCAGGCAGCCCAGAGAAGTCATGGAGTCTCCTCTGGAGACTTTCAAAACCCACCTGGACACATTTCTGTGCAAACTGATCTAGACAAAGCTGCACTAGCAGGGGGAGTTGAACTAGATGATCCCCAGAAGTCTCTTCCAAACCTCATCATTCTGTGATTCTGTGAGAGGGAAAGCCACATCAGGGCTGTGAGTATGTAGGATAAAAGCAGGGACCAGAGCTTCAAACACCTGGATTTTAGTACTTAAAACTCACTATGTGGTCAATGACATTTTCTTAGTTTTGTTCTTTAAGAAAAAGACTTCTTAGAAGAATTTTCCTTTCCTTTTTCCATCATCTTACATAACCTGACAGACATCCTCATCGATGTATTTCTCCACCTGAAGCTACTTAAAACAGTGCTTAAGAGGAAAAATCCCACACAAGTAAAATAGTTGCATTCATACATTAATTGTGATGAAGCACAATGCACATATGAGATGCCTGTGAAATATTTATGGGCACATTTATTTTCTTGTAAATACTTTCTCCATTAAGATTCTGGCTGGATCCTTGCTATAAGATGCAGCTTTGCCTGCAAAATGCAGCCAGTGGAGAAGGGCAAATATAATCTTTCTCTCAGTTAAGAGAATGACAATGATGCCTGATACATCAATGAAACTTCATTCAGTGTTAGCACCACTGATGGGACAGGAAATTGAATTCCACTGGCTGATCCATTGTTAATGATTCCTCTTCATAAATACACTTAGTCTTCATTATAACTTCTTGCTGTTGGAAATAGTTTAAGCTTTTGGGGGGAAAACATCTTTGGAAGAATCAATTATCACCACAGCAACCTCTAATAATTTTGATTTATTGATTTTTCTTTCCCACAGGTGAGAGACCTCAAATCCAGGCTTAGCTGGAAAAGATTGAACAAGTGCCATTGCCTCAACCTCCCAGCAAGTTTGCATAGGTTTAAATCAGGTCTGTGGGAAGGGTCCAGTGCACTGCAATTTCATGGAATGGGAACTCTTGATTATCTTCATTAGTTCTGAACAGTGTGAGTTCAGGCTGCATCACAAGCTGCTCACAGCAACGTGGGCTCAGAGCAAAACCCTCATGCCAGGGATCTGCATCAGCTGGGCATGGGTGACAATGTGATGCCATAGCATAGATGTACCTAAACATGAGTTATTTGTCTCCTCTGCCAATTTTCCCTGGGTCTAACTCAAAGGGCTCTGCTCCTGTTCTTCATCTTAGATGTTGCTCAGGCTGACAAGATTTGTTACAGCAGCAAGTTCCACACACATGCTTAGAGCTACATTTTAGACATATGTTAAATAGGAGGAGATAAATAGGAGGATGTCCGAGCAGTGAGTCAGGACCTCACCACACTTCCCACTAAACATCACACCATAATAAAGGTCCCACTCCTCCCCGTTGTACTTCTCCATCTTAACAGCCTGTCAGATGTTCACAGCAGTAAAGCATCATCTTCTCTAAGTTATGGAGGGAAGGTCCTTAGAGGGCTACATCTCCCTGGAAGAGTCAGCCACTTGAAAGCATGACAAAGGAGTCTTCTCTGGTTGCTGAGAACTGGGTTAAGGAACAGTTGAGTAATCTGCACATCCATAAATCCACGGGTCCCGCTGGCATGCACCTGCGGGTGCTGAAGGAGCTGGCATAGGGCTTTGCCAGATCACCCTCTACCATCTTCAGTAAGTCATGGTGGACAGGAAAGGTGCCTGAGGACAGGAGGAGGGCAAACATCTCTCCAATCTTCAAAAAGGGTAAGAAGGAGGACCCAGGTAGCTATAGACCTGTCAGCCTCACCTCCATCCCCAGGAAGGTAATAGAGAAATTTATCCTCGGTGCTGACCTTAGGCATATCAAGGACAGTGGGGGCATTAGGAGCAGTCAACATGGTTTTACCAAGGGGAAGTCAGGTCTGACCAAACTGATCGCCTTTTATGAGGGCATAACCAGGTGCACTGATGATGGCAGAGCAGTGGATGTGGTTTATCTTGATTTCAGTAAAGCACTTGACACAGTCTCTCACAGCATCCTTCTGGTTAAACTGAGGCAGTGTGGTCTGAGTGATCAGGTAGTGAGGTGGATTGGGAACTAGCTGAAGGAAAGAAGAAGTTGTGACGGAAAGAAGGAAAGAAGAGGGAGTCCAATTGGAGGTCTGTAACTAGTGGGGTCCCCCAGGGGGCAGTACTGGGACCAGTTCTGTTCAATATATTTATCAATGACCTGGATGAGGGCACAGAGTGCACTGTCAGCAAGTTTGCTGATGACACCAAACTGGGTGCAGTGTCTGCCACAGCAGAAGGTTGTGCTGGCATTCAGCCAGATTTGGGCAGGCTTGAGGGGTGGGCAGGAAGAAATTGAATTAAACTCAGCAAGGGCAACTGTAGAGGCTTGCACCTGGGAATGAACAACCCCAGGGATCAGTAAAGGTTGGGGACTGAGCTGTTGGAAGGCAGCGAAGGGGAAAAGGACCTGAGGGTCCTAGTTGATGGGAGGTTGACCACGAGCCAGCAATGTGCTCTGGTGCCCAGGAGGGGCAATGCCATTCTGGCGTGTGTTAGAATGGCTGTGGTTAGTAGGTTGAGAGAGGTTCTCCTACCCCTCTACTCTGCCCTGGTGAGGCCACATCTGGAGTACTGTGTCCAGTTCTGGGCCCCCCAGTTCAAGAGGGACATAGAACTGTACTGACTTCTAAGGTTTTGCTTTGGACAGAATCTGCTGAGACCCTCCAGGATGTGCACTTGCTCCAGTCAACAATAAGACTCTATGCTGGGAAGTGCTTGAAGGAAAGAGTAAGTTATCTACACTGCAGTATTTCCAAGCACAAAAATAAAATTTCATGTTTCCTACCAATCTCCACAGGAGATTTTTTTTTTCCAGCATTATGCATTACTTGAATTTTAGAATGGTTTGAGTAAATACATCACAAACAGCAAAGGAAATGTGTTTCAGTAACACAGGTGTCCCCATGAATATATGTATGAATCCTGGCACATAGTTTTATTTTGCTAAGAATTGAAAAGTTGCCCTCTGGCATCTCTTATTGCTGTTTGCTGTAAATCTCAGGCAAAAATGCAAACAGGGAAGGACACAAAACTCATTGGTAATCCTGAAGAAACACTGCACTGAGCTCAAAAGCCTGAGATTACCAAAATCTGCATGAACTATCCTTATGCCAATAACTAAACAGCACCCCATAATTGTGCAGTGCCATTCAAACTGGACATCCCAGTTGGAGATGACTCACATAAAGTTTTCCAACTAGTATTCCTTAAGTTGAATCCACACATGCTCCCTGCTCCCCCATCATGAGTGCAATCCTCTAGCTCAGCATCTCTCTTCTTGTCCCTGTCCTCTTACCCATCTCTTTCCTTCTCAGCCACTAACAAAGAGGGAGCTGCAAGGTTTGCTGGTCATGTCCATGGGATATGTTCACTTTTACATTCCATGCTAGCTGCTCCCTGCAGTAAGGATGTTTGGATCTAGATTGATCTCTCATTTGCTTCTTTCAATGCTCCCTGTTTGTGTTTGCATTTATTAAAGAGAATATCACAGTATCACCAAGGTTGGAAAAGACCTCAAAGCTCATCAAGTCCAACCTGATACCACAGACCTCAAGACTAAACCATGGCACCAAGTGCCACGTCCAAACCTGTCTTGAACACCTCCAGGGATGCTGACTCCACCACCTCCCTGGGCAGCCCATTCCAGCAGTCAATGACTCTCTCAGTCAAGAACTTTCTCCTCACCTCAAGCCTAAACTTCCCCTAGCACAGCTTGAGACTGTGTCCTCTTGTTCTGGTGTTGGTGGCCTGAGAGAAGAAAGCAACCTCCTTCTGGTCACCACCACCCTTCAGGTAGTTGTAGACAGCAATAAGGTCTCCCCTGAGCCTCCTCTTCTCCAGGCTAAACAACCCCAGCTCCCTCAGCCTCTCTTCATAGGGCTTGTGTTCGAGGCCAGAGAGAGGGAAGTGGAGGCTGTTTTATAAACAACTCTCTGCCTAAACAAACCACTGGAAATGCAGCAGTCTGTTTGCCCAAAAACCATAAAATTCTCTGGGTAGAAAACAGAAACCCTGGTTTCCCCATGGAAACACGGATCTGGTGAGAACATCAGTGGCAATGAGACCACTGACACTGTGTGTACACAGCCCTACATTCATCCTCATTTCAGGGCCTTGGGGCTGGATATTATCCCATTCTCCCACCAGAGGAATGACTCTACTTGGTCACATATTCCTCCCTAGCAATTTGCTGTTCAGCCATCCCATGCAATCTGCTACAGGTGAACCTGCTCTGGCAGTGGGGCTAGACCAGATGATCTCCAGAGGTCCTTTCCAACCTCAACCATTCTGCAATTCTGTGACACTTGCTATACAACCAGTGACTCGAGAGAGACTGCACTTGAGCAACAGTCGTGACTTTTTCACCTTGCAAGAATTTTACCTTTACTGGACTAGGGTGTAGTGACCAGCCTTAATTCATGGCCATTTGCAAGCCAGTGTTTGCTCATCAAGCATGCAAAGTCATCACCTCTTTGGTGTTTCCATTGATGAAGCATGGGGTCAAATGATAGGAAGAGAGAGTAAGGATGTGTTTGCTACATCTGTCCTGAGACGCAAATCACATAAGGTTAGGGGTTGGAAGGGTCCTTGAAAGATCATCCAGTCCAACCCCCCTGCCAGAGCAGGAGCACCTAGGTCACACAGGAACACATCCAGGCAGGTTTTGAAGATCTCCAAAGAGACTGCACAACTCCTCTGGGCAGCCTATTCCAGTGTTTTGTCACCCTCAAAGCGAAAGTTTTCCCTTATGCTCACATGGAATCTCCCCTGCTCCAGCCTGCACCTGTTGCCCCTTGTCCTATCAGACATCACTGAGCAGAGTCTGGCTCCATCCTCCCAGCACTGCCCTTCACACCTTTATCAACATGAATGAGGTCACCTCTCAGTCTCCTCCAAGCTACAGAGATGCAGTTCCCTCAGCCTATCCTCCACTGACATGGAAGAAGAGGAAACAAACAAACAGACAAAAAAAGTTTAGCAACAAACAGGTTTGTTGTTTTTTTTCAAGAAACCAGAGATTTTGGCCACAAACAGCATTGAAATTCCTGGTTCCTTGAGGTATCAGACCATAGATAAAAATCTCTGAAGATGTACATGTAAAAGAGACTCATTTCCTGCATTTTGCTTTCTTACCTGTTTTATAGTTATTCACTCCTGACAGTGCTATTTGCTCAGATTAATTTTCAAGCAATGAAGAACTCATGCACTCTCTCCTCTCCTCAGCCGAGCAACCACAGCTCCCATGACATGACTGCCTCTTTACTCTGCTGTAGGGAATTGTGCCAGAATGAAAAGTCCTTCCCTGCAAAGATACAGCAAAATAAGTGCTCAGGGAGCTTTATCAAGTCACACAAACTTCCAAATCTGCTCTTAAAAAGTTTGTCTTCCACAAGGCTGCTACTCATTAAATCACTTGCTCTGCTTGCTCCACAGAGCAAATTCTTCTCCTCCAAGCACTGCTTTTCTGCAAGGTGGAAACACTAACACTCATACCTGTTATCCACCTTACCTGCCCTTCCAGAGCTTCCCAGGTAACAGACTTATCCCAGGCAAGCTTCCCATAATCACAGAATCCATTGGGTTGGAAAGGGCTTATAAAGGTCACCCAATCCAACCCCACTGCAGTCAGCAGGGACATCTCCATCTACAGCTGCTCAGAGCCCCATCAAGCCCATCCTTGAGTGTATCCAGAGATGGGACCTTCCTGGGTGACCTGTTCCACCACCCTCATAGTAAACAACTTCCTAATGTCCAATCTAAACTTGCCCTGCTCTAGTTTCAAATCATTGCCCCTCATCCTATCACAAGCCCTTGTAAAAAGTCCCTCGATTTGCTGGCCACACTTCTTTTGATGCAGCCCAGGATCTGACTGTCATTCTGGTCTGCAAGCACTCATTTTAGGCTCTTGCCCATCTTCTCCAAGTCCTTTTGTACAGGGTTGCTCTGTCACATCATCTCCCAGCCTGGACTGATAACGAGGATTGTCTCAGCCCAGGTGCAGGACCATCAAGCTCCTGCAGCCTCTCTGAGCTGACCCCAGGCTGGATTGAGCCACTACATCTGGTGGTACAGGCAAATACCTTCCTCCTCTCTGCTGCTCTACCAAAGGACAAATCTCCCAGCCACACATATTCCTTACCCCATTTTGACCTAAACAAGCTCCTCAGCTTAATCAGAACCCTCTGCTAATCCAGCCCACGTTAGCTGAAAAAGGTTGGAAGTGATGACAAGCGCAGTGTGAGAGCTGTTGGCTGTGACCGGTTGGAAGAGGATGAGGTAAGCAGATCAAAGTGAAAAATCTGTGAAAACGGGCAAAAGTGAGGAGACCCACCCAGAGCATGGCCACCCTGTGAAAATGGCCACAAGAG
The DNA here is from genome assembly GCA_013396675.1 of Eubucco bourcierii. Lineage (NCBI taxonomy): Eukaryota > Metazoa > Chordata > Aves > Piciformes > Ramphastidae > Eubucco > Eubucco bourcierii. The sequence continues at coordinate 36,890 of VWZE01013065.1, read as the reverse complement.
AGGAAACTGCCCCAGAGCATGACCACCATGAGGCAGCACTGCTGCTCTGCACTGCCCTTAGACCAGTACCAACCTAAGTATCCAGAAAGGCAGGGCGGCTTATTTGGAGAGGAGCAGGGAAGATGTTTGTTGGTTTTGAGTAAGTAAACATTTTTTTTTCCTCCCTCCCTGCACAGGAGCAGCAAGTTTCCATGGGGCCACTTCTCCCTGGCACACACAATGCCAGTAATGATTCCTCCTTTCATCCCACCGCGGGCACAGAGAATGCCTGTGGGAAGGGAGCGCAGGGACAATATCGAGCAGCAAAGATCTGTGCAAACAATTTAGCAGTAGTTCAAACATCTCATTAATTTAATTTATGGGGAAAAGCTGTCAACCTTAATTTTGGTTCAGCACTGAACCACAGGTGAACCTTGTCTCTGTGAAAACCAGGAAGAGAAAAGCACGGCAGTTTTCTCAGCCAGCACCCTGCGGCCTTATTAACCCATGGCAGGAAGGTGGGAGAAAAGCAACACAATAACTTCCTGGGAAGCCCAGGAATTTCCTAGGCAGTAACACATCTGCAAGCTATGTGTTTGCAGCAGAAACACAACAGCAGCTGTGTTTCCACCATGTCAGAGATGGTGGAAAAGTAAAGCAGCCACAGCTGAAGCGTGGAAGCCGCACTCCCCATGCTGGCTGGACCACCAGCTCTCTGCTACATATGGCACTTGCACCCTGCAGTTTTTTCCAGTCTCTCCTTCATGCCTAAGATCTGTCAGTTTGTAATTGCAGCACAGGTGGGATCACAGGAGCCTTAACGCCTTCTGCACTGCCCTGCTAAATTTCTGGCAGCTGTGTGTGCATTTTGATGGGCTTGGAGCGAGGGCTGCATTTTTATCTCTCAGCTTGTTTTGCTTTTTGCCCAACTGGAAGTTTCCTGGGCTTGTGTTTAGCTGAGTCTCAGGAGTACTTTCCAAAAGAGGGGCCCCACAAGCTCTTACTGGAATCCTACCTGTGTCCATGACTAGGGTGCAACGGAGGCTCAATTACTTCTCCATCCAACCAGCTTGTGCTCAAACTCCCAGCAGTCTGCTATATGCCTCACTTGCAGATTTACTCTCCTCAAGTCACCCATTGAAAAAATGTGCAAACTCGACCAGAAAGGACTAGTAATACACTGTAAAAACACTTCTCCAAGGCCAAGCTCCTTTCCCAGCACAGGGTCAGCAGACAAACACCCTCTAGGATCAAACCAGGAAGGATGCTCCATACCACCTCCTGGATGGGCTGCTGCTGCCAGTGCAATGATTTCCATGGCTGTCTCCATCCCTGGACATATTTTTGGCAAGCTGGAACAAAACTCCATCTGCAAACAGCCATTCTGGTGCAAGGTGTCTGTGCCCTTCTGATGTGACAAAAATGCTTTTCCAAGATTTCAAATTGGAATTTTGCAAATTCAGCAGTGTCCAGTGACAGGACAAGGGGCAATAGGTATAAACTGGAGCACAGGAGGTTTCACTTGAACTTAAGGAAAAATATATTTACTACAAAGGCCCTGGAGTTCTGGACCAGGCTGCCCAGAGAGGTTGTGGAGTCTTCTTCTCTTGAGACTTTCAAAAACTGCTTGGACACATTCTTGTACAACTTCATTTAGGCATACTTGTGTTGGCAGGGCAGCAGGGTCCCTTCCAGCCCCTACTATTCCACAATTCTATGATTCTGTGGCCTTTTCTCTGTGTTTGTGTATCCCTCAGCTTTGGAAGCAAGGAAAAAAATCCAACATACATGTAACTGGTCTCTTCCCAGAGGAAGACCCAGCATGGTGACCGCACAGGCAAAAGCCATTGCCAGGAGGAATGTGGGAACCCAGAGTTTCCCCACAAACAGGCAGCTGTCCTGGAGCATGTCCAGAGAAGAGCAATGAGGCTGGTGAGAGGTTTGGAGGGTGTAACTTGAAGAGTAGCTGAAGGAACAGTGATTGTTCGGTCTGGAGAAGAGAAGGCTGAGACAAGATCTTACTGCTCTCCACAGCTACCTGAAAGGCGGTTAGAGTGAGGCCAGTGTTGGTGTCTTCTCCCAAGTAACTAATAACAGGAAAAGAGGAAATGGGTTTAAGCTGTGCCAGAGGAGATTTAGATTGGACATTAGGAAGAACTTCCTTACTGAGAGAGTGGTGAGGCAGTGGAGTAGGCTGCCCAGGGAGGTGGTGGAGTCACCATCTCTGAAGATGTCCAAGAAGCATGTAATGTGGTGCTTCAGGACATGGTTTAGTGGTCGTGGTAGTTTGGTTAAGGTTGGACTTGATGATCTTAAAGGTCTTTCCCAACCTTACTGATTCTATGATCCTATGACAAAAGCATCTGTTCGGCCTTGCCACCTCCAGCCAGGTGCTCTGCCTGCATGACCAACCTCATGCAGGGGACAGGTGAGCAGTGTGGTGAGGGCAAGGCACATGCTCCCTGCCTCTCTGGTGCTTCTGCCCTGCCAGGGTCCTGCCAGCTCATACGCCAAGTATTGCATGTAACATTCCCCCTCCGCTGGCACTGAAAATCCCTTTCTGTATCTCAGCTCTACATGATTTTTCACATCCTCCTTACTCAGTGCTTTGTTTTAAGAGCACATCCTCCACAGTAATTTCATAGGTTTCTATTCCTAGCTTCAGGGGAGGGAAGGGAGAATCTAATAATATTGATGAATAACCAAGCTGCTGCTAAGGAGTCTGCCTTTCCTCTTATTTAAAAAATACCTGCTAGAAGAAGTAGAAAGGATGTGTCACTGCAGACTGCAACAAATGCAGTAAGTGATAGATTAGGGGCCATGTTCCCAGGAACACTGTCGACATCAGGGAAAGAAAACATACTATTGTAGCTTCAAAGAGCAGGGATAGTCTAGAAAACAGATCACTACAGCTGACACCTTGAAAGGCGAAGCCTGTTGAAGAGCACATTTGGCTTTTACTTGCCTTTGAACAAACGTCCATCCATTTCCTGGGGCTGTCTTACTTGCTCAGATCCCCTCTCTGAATAAACCAGGCTGCCAAGCTGAGGCTTTGCAACAACTTTTGGGCTGCTTGGCATGTGTCTTTTCCACGTGATTTGTGCTTGCCACCCAGCCTTCTCACTGGATAACACAGCCCAAACCCTGCCCAAAGGGCACAGCAATAACCAACTTAGATGCAGACCCCCCCCCCATCAGCCTCATGGGTTTGTGAAGAATCACAAGAGCACAGAACTTTAGAGGTTGGAAGGGACCTCCAGAGATCATTCAGTCCAAGCCCCCTGCCAAAGCAGGACCACCCAGGGTAGTTAGCACAGGAATGCATCCAGGTGGATTTTGAAAGTCTCCAGAGAAGGAGACTTCACAACCTCTCTGGGCTGCCTGCTCCGAGGCTCTGTCACCCTCACTCTAAACAAGTTTCTTCTCATGTTGAGGTCAGACCTTTCTGTTCCAATTTATAGCTGTTGCTTCTTGTCTTATTGCTGCTGACCAGTGAAAAGAGCTTGGCCCCACGCACTTGACACCCACCCCTCAGATACTTGAATTGCTCTAATGCAACAGGGGACCTGATAAAACAGTGATGGAAAGAACAGCTGCTCGGAGGGATGATGGCATCAGACTTGATGTAGAGGAGCAAAACAACAACAAAAAGCAATAAGGAAAAAATGTTACTAAATTGTGAGTGATACCTTTGGGATGAATGTACAGCTGCTCCTTTATTATCTCCAGCAGCAACATTCAATGCCAAGGCTACAGCAGGGAGATAAAGGCAATGAAACAGGTCACTGTAGTTTTGGCAAAACATGGGCAGATCTGTCAGTGCAGGGAACAAAGCAATATGGAGAAGTGGGCCCCTGTGTTCCATTTGCCCACCATAAGCCCCACAACACTGCTGGGACTCTCCAGCACAAAACAGTAGTGTTGTGGCTCTTTTACACCAGCTCTTTCCCTAAGGGAGATGTCTCATGTTTGTGATAGAATCACAGAATGCTTTCAGTTGGAAAAGACCTTTAAGATGATAGAGTCCAACCATTCTCTAACTCCACCAACTCTGTGTGATCTGGTATAGGTGATCCTGCTCTGGCAGGGGGGTCAGATTAGAGGATCTTTTGAGGTCTCTTCCAGCCCCTGACATTCTGTGATTCTGTGTAACTCTGGTGCTGGACTTTGTCCCTCAGCATCACAGCTCTGACTCTTTGAAACACCTGCAGAGATGGGGATTCAATCACCTCCCTGGGGAGCCTGTTCCACTCTTTGAGAACCCTTTTAGTGAAGAAGTTTCTTCTAATATCCAACCTAAACCTCCTCTAGTGCAACTCGAGGCTGTTTTCTCTCATACTATCACTTGTTACTAGGGAGAAGAGACCAACACCCAGCAGGCTCCAAGCTCCTTTCAGGTAGCTGCAGAGAGCAATGAAGTCTCCTCTCAGCCTCCTTTTCTCCAGTCTACATAACTCCAGTTCCCTCAGTCACTCCTCACCAGACCTGTTCTCCAAGATGAGCAACAGCAGTATCTTCCAGGAATTTAGACAGGCACAAGGCAGCCAGAGCAAGAGCTAACAGAATGGTTTCTCCTACAAGTGCATGCCAGGGGACATAATTAAGAAGGAATAAGGAGGAATCAGGGGATTTTATCATTTTTTTTCTGTATTTCTATAAAACAACTCTCCTTGGTCCTAAGTGAAAGGAAATTGCTCATCCACAGACCACCTCTCAATACCCAGGATTGCTGCACACCATCATGACCAGGAGTTTGCAGCACAAGTGTTTAGCAGATGGGTATTTATTGCCCCAGGGCTAATGGGAGTACTTTTGGCCCTCACAGCTGATGCTACTAGGTCACAATGGTTTCACATTGTGTTGCCCAGCCAGAGAACACCCCTGCTGCTGCCTTTCATAGAATTACGGGATGGTGAAGGTTGGAAAGGACCTCTGGAGATCATCTACTCCAAACACCCTGCCAAAGCAGGGCAGATTGCACAGGAATGTGTCCAGGTGGGTTTTGAAAATCTCCAGGGAAGGAGACTCCACAACCTCTCGAACATTTCACTGCTTTCACATTGATTTTAAGACCTTTTCTGTGCTGGTTTGAGGCTAATTGGAATATTTTAATGGAGAAAATTATATTATAGGCTGTGAAAAAGAAACAATGGTGATTTCTTATACATCTCAGCAAGCCTGAGTGAAGTAGACAAGAGTATAAACAAGATAAGACACTTGGGCTTGCAGACACTCTTGGGCTGTCTAGTTTCTGACCTTCTCTTCTCTGCTGAGTAACCTCACTCACCACTTTTCTTCTAACCTTCCCAGATGATCCTCCAAACTCACCTTGCATGTAAGGCAAACCTTGGGGTGAGGTATAGGGGTGGGGAGAAAGTGGAAGGGTGGTTGGGAGCCCCTCCTGGGGTCTCTGATTTCTGGGAGGGGAGTTGTGTTTCTGTATTACCTTTAACTTGTATATTTCTGTAACTATTCCTGTCTATTGTGTATGTCTCTGCTTGTACATTGTGCTGGGCTGTAAATAGAGTTTCAGTCCTTAACTTCCAGCTGGCTGAGTCTAGTCTGGGTCATTTTACAAAGTTGTGGGGGGGACCTCCCAAACCATCACAATTTCACAAGGACCACAAGAAATTTTCTGCATGAGGAAGAGAGAAGCTTTACTAAGGCAGAGAAAATGTTAAAGTGGTGGGGGGGGAAATGATGAGAAGATGAACAGCAGTGATAAAGTTGGAGCAAAAAAAGAGGACTAGGGAAAAACCCAGGTGCTGTAATAAAGCCTGAGGAAGAGCTGACAGAGCCATCTACTGCTCATGGAGCTCCGCAGCCAGAGCTGGGCTGGTGGTAGGGACTAGCTGGCACATCCTACTTCGAGCCTGGCTGCCTGTGAAGGGAAGCGTGGGAACATCTTCCCAATGTGAATTATATTATTAGCCCCCATTACTTTGTAACATCAAAGGGAAAGATAAATATATATATATATACACACACACACACGTATCTGTGGCATAAAAGAAAGAATAAGAGGCCAATAAATAATACATAAAACAAGAAATAGATATTTCTCATAGCCTTTTGAAATAACTCTTAGCTGGGTAAAATATACCATAAATATCAAAGCTGCAGTGCAGTCCTTATGTGACAAGTCACTGACTAGCCAGGAAAGGCTTTCTGGGATCTGAATCATGGCCACTTAACTATTCACTTCTACTGGGGAGGGAACAGAAAGAAAGAAAGAAAAAAAATTAATAGCATCTCTCAGCAGAAAGTTATTTCTAGTCCTCCACTGTGCAAAGGGAACTGTCACTTCATTATTTTGGTGGGTGTAACGGCACATGCTGTACCGACCATATGCAAGCAGAGAATTAAATGCTGGCTCAGATATGAAGACATAATGAGATATACACACTTTTTTTTTTTTTTTTTTTTCCCCCTCATTTAAAGAAGAAGGAAAAGAAAAAAATGAAAATAAAGCCCGGGACAGCACAAAACACAGATGTCCCCGGCAATATAAAACTTTCTTGGAAACGTAGACTCTCCGTTGCCATTGCTGCAAGTGTTTAAGAGTCTCTTAACTGCAAACTGCCTCTTCACACATTTTTTTTTCCTAAAAAATTAAGCCATCTGCACGAGATGCCTGGCACACATTCAGTAGGGCACTGATGATGTAACCTGGAAGAACCTCCTCACAGAATCATTAGAAGTTGCAAAAGACCTCTGAGATCATCAAGGCCAACCATCAATCCAACACCCCCACGTCCACTAAACCATTCCTCAGCATAAATTGAGCAGATGATTGGGAGGAAAAATTCTAACTGAAAAGCACAGTGTGGGTCACAGAACCATAGAATTATATTGGTTGGAAAAGGCCTCCAATACCATCAAATCAAACTGTCACACAGCACCACCATGGCCACTAAACCATGGCCCAAAGTACCACGTCTTGAACACCTCCAGGGATGGTGACTCCAGCACCTCCCTGGGCAGCCTGTTCCATCACCAGATCACTCTTGCAGGAAAGATATTTTACCCCTTTTGCAACTTGCTTGTGTCATTGGAGATCTGCAACATGGAAGAGATCTGGGACCCTAAAGAGATTAGAATTTTTTTCTCATCAGCAGAGGGCTTATAAATGCAGAGATCTTATCCCCAAGTGCTGCTGACTGGTTACATGAATCCAAACTCAATTAAGAAGATGCATTAAACACAGCTCTGACTTCCATGCAGGAAATCATCTTTTCTTGGTTGTATTGCTTGGCTGATAAAGGAAAGTATAACAGGAGTCAGGCAGCAGGAGACAGACTCCTGTATTCCACCAGGCCACCACCTTTCTCTGCCTCAGCATTCTCACCTGCAATATGGACACTGCTCCAGCAACCCAACATAGTGGAGTGAAAAGCTCTGATGAAGTGAGTGCTAGAAACAGTCTTTACCCCAGATTTTAGTTAAGTGGATGGACCACTCAAACCATCTTCTAATAGTTGCTTCATCCTTTCCTTTCCCTCTTCAAATGCTCTCTGTCCTGTGCAGTCTTGCACCAGTCTCAATCTGTGGGAAATTCCTGCCCACAGAGTACCTCTGTGGTTCCCACCTTGCATCGCCATCAAGGCTGCCCCTGGAGCTCACCTTGCATCCAACTGCTGAAATGAGAAGAGGTAAGCAGAGAGAGAAGCAGAAAAGCCAAGCACATGCTAAGCAGTGGGTGGGGGCTTGGTGGCCATGCCAGCAGCACAAGCTTACAAACCCCAAAGAGAGGACATGCTGTTCTCTCCAGCACTTGCAGCACACAGGAGGACTGACCCATTTGTGCAGCATGGAGCCCAGCAGTGGCTGCTCCAGCCTGGGCACACATCACCAACAGCAGCTGGTACAAAGAGTTTCCTTCCAAATCCATTGCTCTAAGAGCATCTGGAGACCAATCCCAGCCACCAAGGCATCCTCTCCCCATGAACATTTTGCTTTTTTTGCTGGGTTTCTCTCTAAATCAGGTTACCTTCCCTTTGGTTTGGAGAAGGGCACTAAAAATACCCAGCCTGTCCTTTTCATTAGGGTAGAGAGGAAACACAACGGTGCTCATTGTTGTCTGCAGAACTCTTGATTTTTTAGCTACTCATAAAATTTTACCACTTCAAAGTGATCCCTGGAGGGGTGTTTATTAGAGGAGTCTGAACTCATCTCTGGTTGAAACTGGCTCTGTCTAGCTATCGTGAGCCACATGTGGTTTCAAAGTGCCTCTGATAGCAGTCTCCAGAACAATGCAATCCATAAGCTTACATTAAATATTTATCTGACACCACTTTGTGCTCTCCTTGTTTCAACTGGTCTTTGAAATTCATCAAAATGTATTAGCAAAGTTCATTACTTAACATTGTTGCTACCATTTAGTTTGAACCTTCTGCTAAACACACAAGTTGTCTGCAAAGCCCAATTCAGAGGAGCAAAACGGTAAAATACGGCCTTGGCTCATGCCACAGTTAAGGAGAATGAGGACCATAAGTTGACTTTGGAGATGGGATCAAATCAGCACACTAGAATCATAGAATGGTAAGGTTGGAAGGGACCTCAAGGATCATCTAGTTCCAACCCCCTGCCATAGGCAGGGACTAATTCCAGGCAGGCAGGAGCACAGTGTTTGGGAAATTTTATATGTAGAAGGACAAATGCAGCTTCCCAATAGGAGGAAGATAATTCTGCTAGATTAAACTGTTTTGGTGGTGGTGGGTTTTTAAACCACAGAACCATTCAAGTTGAAGTCCAACCTTCTACCCAACACCTCCATGACTACTAGTCCACGTTCTGAAGTGCCACATCTAATTGGTTTTTTACCACCTTCAGGAGTAGTGACTTCACCACCACCTCCCTGGGCAGTCTGTTCCAATGCCTGACCACAAGGCCTTGAGTGACTTGTTCTAGTGGCAGGTGTCCCTGCCTATGGCAGGGGTTGGAAACAGACGATCTTTGAGGTCCCTTCCAACCTTACTATGCTATGATTCTACAACCGGTTGAGGAAATGCATGAATAGATTCTAATATTCCTGCTGGAGGACCTGACTGAAGGGGGAAAATCCTGCACCAGTATGGATAGAGCCATTTGGAAAAGTGAAGACATAGAATCACAGAATTGCAGGAGCTGGAAAAGATCTATGCAGATCATCCTGTCCAACTCCTGCTAAAGCAAAGTCACCCAGAGCAGGTTGCCCAGGAATACGCCCAGGTGGGTTTTGAAAGTCTCCAAAGAAGAAGACTCCACAACCTCTTTGGGCAGACTGCTCCAGGGCTGCAGCACTCTCACAGCAAAGAAATGTCTCCTTAAGTTCAAGTGAAACCTCCTGGATTCGTTTGTGTCTTGTCTTGTCAGGGGGCACCACTGAAAAGAGCCCAGCCTCATACTCATCCTTTAGCTATTGATCCCTATTGAGATCTCCTCTCAGGTTGCTCTTCTCCATGCTAAAGACCCCCAAGTCTCTTCACATCTCCTCCTTTGTGACCATCCATTGGACTCTCTCTAGACAGATGCCCACTACACAATGCCCCAGAGTGCCATGTCTACAGATTTTTCAACACCTCCAGGGACAGTGATGCCACCACTTCCCTGGGTAGCCTGTTCCACACCTTCAGTTTCTGTTCCTCCAAAGGAAAGAAACTTGGTTTTGGTTTTGGGTTTGGTGGGGTTTTTGGGTTTGGTTTTTAGGCTTAGGGGGTTTTTGTGGGGGTTTTTTGTTTTGTTTTGGTTTTTTGGGGGTTTTTTTTTGGTGGTTGTTGTTTTTGGAGGGGGGGGGGGACAGAATCAAATAGAAGCAAATAAGGAATTTAGAGGTAGTTTTTTGCAGAGTAGTCAGTTACAACAGGTTCATTGAGTGCCTGATCTCTTCCACAGCTTGTGCTGTTTACTCTAGCAAGTATATTTTATCATCTGTGTAAGAAGATAAATATGTGTTGCTGACTTGATGCCTCTGATTAGTAATAGTGATTTTGATCTTGTACCTTTCATCTGCTAGGATTCAGTGCTAGGGTTCATGCAACAAAGGACAATCCCCATCACCTGAGGGTGTCTCTGTAACTGAGTCAGCAGCAACCCTCTGCTGAGGTTTTCCCTGACAGAGCATGTGGTGGCTTAGAATAACTTCCCATCACTCTGGTGTAATCACTCGTATTTATGGATGAGAAAGCAGAAAGCTAAAATGCTTAAAACTGGGTGGAGTTATTTCAAAATCCAATTAGATGTCATTCAAATAATTACATATAGGGTGTAGGTTTTCCCAAAGGGTTTGCTTTTACAAGTAACTGCCACACTAGGAACAGGCCACAGCAGAACCTATGCCATTAATTGATTTTGGAGCACTTTAACATTACCATATTTCCAAATTAACAGCAAGTTTAAAAAGAAAAGGGTTAGCTCAGAAAAAAGGGCTGAACAGCCAGACATCCAGACAGCTCCCATTTATAGCATCTAACAGGTTGGAGCAGAGGAAAAGCAAACTGAGACTAACATGAGGACCAAGTGCCATCTGGTGGATCCACAGGCAGCACGCAGCGGGGATTTGGGAGACAGTCAGACAGGACTGATTTGTATGCTGTAGGCACAGTAACCGGTATTAAATCAAATCCCTCGGCTGAAATCACGGACATGCTCCCCCTTTAGAAGACTGCAGACATTGCCTTTGAGATTTATAATTGCCCTGTTACCCCGGCTCCCACAAGAAGCCCATAAAACTTTTACCACTCAGTTATTGCATCACAGCCATAAATTCTGACTGTTTTCTCTCAGACTGCACAAACTGGGCACTGACAGCAAAGTCAGGCAGAAGCTGCTGCTGCTACGGCGTGGCTGGGAGCATTCATGGTCCCTGTGTTACATGGAGATGGAGGTGCAGTGCAGTGATTTGATTTGCCAGGCTCTCCACCAAGAAGTCAGAGTTTCTCCCCAGAATAAGCTCTCATGCACAAGTGGTCCTCCTGCTCCTACCTCTCCATCCTTATATTAGAAGAAACTTCACTGAAAGGCTTCTCAAGCACTGGCACAGGCTGCCCAGGGAGGAGGCTGGATTCCCATCCCTGGAAATGTTTCAAAGAGGCAGAGATGTGGTGCTGAGGGGCATGGTTTAGCATCTGACTTCGAGTTAACAGAATGGTTGGACTCAATGATCTGAAGTCTTTCCCAACTGAAATCATTCTGTGAGTCTATGATCTCACAGATTATAAAAATCTGTGATACAGTCCTCAGAGAAAGTGTAAGATCAGGTTTCTAGCACCCCTGAGATACCTGCACTGCTGCTGAGAATCATAGAATGGTAAGGTTGGAAGGGACTTCAAAGATCATCTCGTTCCAACCCCCTGCCACAGGCAGGGACAACTCCCACAAGAACAGGTCACTCAAGGACTTGTCCAACCTGGCCTTGAACACCTCATGAAGTGGGTTAGAGCTGTTCTTACAATCACAGTTGCCCTGAACTTGCAAGATTAATTTTTTTTTTAAAAA
>VWZE01013065.1:196-25400 GCA_013396675.1 Eubucco bourcierii | reverse complement strand
TGCAAAATTAATTTTTTTTTTAAAAAAAAAAAAAAAAAAAAGGATAATTTTAAATGGGGAAGGTATCCAATCTAGATTAATGGTAGGCTGAAAATAGTGCTCCTTCTCCACCAGATGACTATTAGAGAGTTCAGGCCAGTTCATTGGAGTGATATTCCAGTTATACCAAGTTTCTCAGAAAGGTACCATCCATCACCCACTTTCTACTCCATTTATCTATAACAGAAATTATTATTTTTAAAACACCTTGCTTTGGTAGACTTGCATGTAAGTCATCTCTCTTGGCTGATGAGAACCACATCGTGATGATAAACAAAGCCATCAACTTTGACAGCACAGAAAGGTGATCTGTCTATTGATAGAGACAAACCAGAGTGATATAGAACCAAAGGAGAAACACAGAAGGGCTTTTAACCCAGATCTGTAAGGCCTCCCATTTCTTTCTCCAGACAGAGAGGTCAAACCAGACCAGCCAGACTTGGTGAGTGAGTCAGCTGAGTATCTCCAAAGGGGTAAGAGAAGCGCTGAAATGTTCTGCAAGTATCTAAGGTCTTCTGCACAGAAGCATGAAAGGTCACAGGTACCATTCTTCCCTCTCTCTTTCTGTGGCCAAGGATAGCATCACAAGGTTTATAGCCTGTGAGATCCCTGCCAGACCTCTGCCCTTTCACAGAATCACACAGAAAGATCCAGGTTGGAAAAACCCCTCAGGATCACCAAGTCCAACCTATAACCCTACTCTACAAGATTCACCTTAAACTATATCCCTAAGCACCACATCCAAATGACCCTTAAACACATCCAGGGTCAGTGACTCCACCACCTCCCTGGGCAGCTCATTCCAGTGCCTGACCACTCTCTGGGAAAAACTTTTTCCTAACATCTAATCTAAACCTACCCAGTCTCAGCTTGAGACCATTGTCCCTTGTTCTGTCTCCATCCACCTGCCTGCTCCTCCACTCACACTGTGTTATCTCTGCCTCTCTGAGTGAGCTACACCTGTAAATTACCCTGCTAAAGCCAACAGGAGCTGGGCTTCACTCACCTGCTCATCCAAGCATATCCTTACATGTGTGTACATCTCCTCTCCCTGAAGGCCCCCAGCAACAACAGCCCTAAAAATAATTTAGAAGGTTTTACATCTCTCCAGGTGAGCATTTTAGTTACTGTTAAACAGCTCATCTTTCTTTCAGGACAATCATACAAGGGATTTTTGATCTCACAAATGAGCCCTTCCATGCTACAAAGCCTCTCCCAAGGCTCTGGATGAGAGGTTGGGCCACAAGGGCAATTACACTATCCAAACTGCACCATCTGCTTCCTTACTGCTGAAGATCATTAATGTCTGGAAATAGCTCATCACCTTGCTTAAGGAGACCAGTTTTCACAGGTATGGTTGAAAGCCACATTCCAGGAGGACACAGGACCACAGACAAAAAAGTTCTCACATCTGATGTTTGCTCCTAGTGCAGGACATCTACAGAGAATCACACAATCACAAATGGTAGGGGTTGGAAGGGACCTCTGGAGATCATCTAGTCCAGCCACACTACTAAAACAGAGCAGGTTGCACAGGAATATAGCCAGGTAAGTTTTGAAAGCCTCCAGAAAAGGACACTCCACAACCACTCTGGGTAGCTTGCTCCAAGGACCCAGCACCCTCAAAGAAACAAGTTTATCCTCAAGTTCCAGTGAAACCTCTTGTCTTCTAGTTCATACCTACTGCCCCTTGCCCTATCACTGGCCACCACTGGAAAGAGTCCAGTCCCATTCTCACGCTCTCCACCCTTCAGATATTGAGCAGCATTGATCAGACTCCCTTTCAATCTGCCCTTCTCCAGGCTAAACAACCCCAGATCTCAGCCTCTCCTCTAAGAGAGCTGCTCCAGTTCCTTCATCATCCCTATGGCACTCCACTGGACTCTCTCCAGTAGTTCCCTGTCATTGAACTGGGGAGCCCAGAAAATTGCTATAGGAAAGAGAGACCAAAGCTTCTTCCATACCCAGGTAACCCATCCTGAGATGGAGAAGTTTTGTCTCATTTTCAGAGCCTGTGTAGGAAAGGAGAAAAATTTCAAACATGTTTAAAAACTTGATCCAGAGTGCCACCTACTAACATGCAGCTGAAATGACCAAAGTTATGCTGTGCTTCCAGACAGAAAAAGAACAGAAGCATGGAGGCAGGGGAAAAAATCAACCAAACAACAACAACAAAACCTAGAAGGATTGCACTTAGAGAAGTGTTTAAAATGAAAAGTATCTTGTCTCTTGCTGCATGTAGTGATGCTGAGAAGGCTGCACCCTCCACAGAGCACAGACACTGCTGCTTGGCTGAACTGACAGCTCCCAGCACCTAACTCAGAGCTGATTGAATCACTAATTTTACATTGCAATATATGAAATGTCCACCAGCATGTCCACAAGGCCATAGCTCCCTAGAACAGGCCATCTGAAATAGCCTGGGGAGAAGTATCCAGTGTTGGAAGGGAGCCTACAGGAAGGCTAGGGAGGGACTATTGACAAGGTCTTGCAATGACAGGACAAGGGGCAGTGGGTTTAAACTGGCAGAGGGGAGATTGAAACTGGATGTTAGGAGAAAGTTTTTTGCAGTGAGGGTGGTGAGACACTGGCACAGGTTTCCCAGGGAGCTTGTGGCTGCTCCCTCCCTGGAAGTGTTCAAGGCCAGGTTGGACGAGTCCTTGAGTGACCTGTACTAGTGGGAGGTGTCCTTGCCTATGGCAGGATGTTGGAACTGGATGAGCTTTGAGGTCCCTTCCAACCTTACCATTCTATGATTCTATAAGTACCTGCACTCCAGCAGCTGTGGCATTCCAACTGTTTCTCTTCCAGCTAGGAAAAAATAAATCTTCCTCTTTATGTTCACACTGCTGAGGAGTTCAAATTAAGAACTCTTTCTGTCTACACACCACACAGGCATCATATCCTGGAGCGTGGCCAGCAGATCAAGGAGGTTCACCTCCAAATCTGCTCTGCCCTGGTGAGGCAGCACCTGGAGTATTGTGTCCAGTTCTGGGCTCCCCAGTTCAAGAGAAACAAGGAACTACCAGACAGAGTCCAAGAGAGGGCCACAAAGATGCTGAAGGGATTGAAGCATCTCTCTTATGAGGAGGGGTTGATAGACCTGGGGCTGTTTAGCCTGAAGAGCAGCAGATTGAGCAGGATCTTCTCAGTGCTGATCAATATCTAATGGCTGGAGATCATGAGGAAGGGGTTGGCTTCTTTGCAGTGGGGACAACTGATAGGACAGGGGGCAATGGGCACAAACTAGAACACAGGAGGTTTCACTGGAACTTAAGGAGAAATTTCTTCACTGTGAGCATGCTGGAGATCTGGAACAGGCTGCCCAGACAGGTTGTGGAGTCTCCTTCTCTGGAGACTTTCAAAACCTGCTTGGATATTGTGATCTTGTGCAGCTTGCTCTAGATGACCCTGCTTTAGCAGGGAGGCTGGACTGGATGGTCTCCAGAGGTCCCTTCCAACCCCTACCATTCTGTGATTATGTGATTTATCAAGACACATACTGCTATATATATGGAAAACCAGCTAGAGCCAGGTATCATTAATCTTAAACCTTTATATCTTCCTGGAACAAGTAGTTGACAGCTGCTAAGCTACTGGCAAACTGTCTGGCTTAAGTGTTTTTCCCCTTTCTTCTGGCACTGTGCCTCTGGCTTGGTTTCAAGTAACACATTGAGAGACCATTCAGAATAACTACACTGTCTCCTAAGGTAAACTGGGGGGAACATTCCCCACAGCCCCCCCAGTCATACCTGCAGCTCATTGCCAATAATGGGCCTTACACACATTTGCATGGATGGGGAAAATTAGCTCCTCTATGTATCAAATTACTTCCCTGTCCTTGCTGCAGCCCCTTACCTCACCCAGCACACCAGATGATTGATTCTATGGGTAGGGTATCCCTGCCTGTGGCAGGGGGGTTGGAACTAGATGATCCTTGTAGTCCCTTCCAACCTGACTGATTCTATGATTTTATTCTATGAACCAGTGGAAAACTCAGCTAGCAGGCTGATATTTGGATTAACAGCAGGAACCACAAAGATCTTATGGGGAGAGAAAACTCAGGTTCTGTGTGCACTGCTAGATAACCTGTATTTTATTCCACCATTACTGTTTTACACTCGACTAAGTTTACACTGGGGACAAGGGCAGCAGTGCCCAGACTGACCTCCAGCTTGACTCATTAACATGACTCTGATTCCTCCTTTCTCTGCCAGGTGGTACTGCAACAAAGACTGCAAAGCCCAGGGATGTTAAAAAGGAGCATACCTCAGTAGCACAGAATCACTTTGGTTGGAAGGGACCTTTACGATGATTCGGTCCTATCATCACACCAGCACTGCCAGCTCACCACTAAACCATGTCCCTCAGCACCACATCTAAATGTATTTTAAATCACTCTGGGAATGGTGACTCTCTCACTTCCCTGGGCAGCCTGTTCCAAGCTTAGGTTTTCATAACATACAACTCAAACCTCCCCTGCTGCCAACTTGAGGTCATTTGCCCTCATCTTGTCATCCCTTACTAAGGAGGAGACTAACACCCACCTGGCTCCAACCTCCTTTCAGGGAGTTGCAGAGAGCACTGAAGATCTCCCCTCAGTTTCCTCTTCTCCAGGATGAACAACCCCATTTCCCCCAGTTGCTCCTAATAAGTCTTATGTGGCAGGAGGTTGGACTAGATGATTTTTCAAGGTCACCTCCAGCCCCTAACATTCTGTGATTTTGTGACTTGTGCTCTAGATACTTTATCAGCTTCATTACCCTTCTTTGGACATGCTCCAGGACCTCACTATCTTTCTTGTAGTGAGGAACTCAAAACTGAACATAAGGAGGCAGGAGGAATTCATTCAATAAAGACTGCTTCCCATTGCCCTGTACTGTATATAATAAAGGTAGGCAATGGCACCTTGGTGTTCTGTGGTTCTTCCACCTCAACAGAGCTGTCTCCATGCTGTGACGGACCCAGTTTCACTGAAAATGTTGTTAGCAATGCAAACAAGCAGTGGAGAGCACAGTTCCTGGCCCAGGATGACAGGATCTTGGTCATGTTTTGCATCCTAGAATCAGAGAGTGGTAGAGGTTGGAAGGACCCTCTGCAAATTATGTAGTTGAGCCCTTCTCTCAAGTAACTAGCAATAAGATGAGAGGAAATGCCCTCAAGTTGGACCAAGGTAGTTTAAATTGGACATTAGGAAAAATTATTTACTGCAAGTATGGTCAGGGATTGGAAGAGGCTGCCCAGGGAGGTGGTGGAGTCACCATCCCTGCAGCTGTTCAAAAGCCCTGTGGACACAGCACTTTGGGACAGGTTTAGCAGCCATGATGGCGTTGGACTGATGGTTGGAGTTGGTGATTTTAGAGGTCTTTTCCCTGACTATGGATCATTCCTTCCAGTTTGAGCTACTTTGGAAAGAAAACCTCTTTAGCCACTAGTGGTCGCTGTTGTCCTGTGCAGGAATAATTCCTGGCGTTCCCGCACAGAGTGAACACTGCTGAATAATTAATTTACAGGAGTATATTTTCGTCAGGTACGAACCACAGTCAAAATTTCGAAGCCAAGGATAAAACTGTAGCTCTGCCCATTCGCTGGGAGATGAACGGGTGTAACATTCGCCTCTTCCTGTCAATGACACTCAGGGTGAAGGGAAACACAACAGTTTGACAACAGTTAAGCACCAGAGTGAACTGGAAAGGTTGCAGCCAGCCAAGCAGATGCTTTGTCTGAGTAGAGGTTGTGTAAACACTGAATTTGATGCAGCTCCTTCTATTCCATGTGCACCTTCATCCCCCAAACCAATGACAACCCTAAAATCACAGGGAAATATGACATCCTGGTAACAGAGTGAAAGTTTTGTGGATGTGTGGAGTGCTGCTACAAAGCAAGAGCTGCAGGAAGATGCTGCTTTCCCCAGTTTCCCTCCACCATGACAAGCTCTCTGCAGTATAGACTTTAAAATTTAGACTCAGGTTGACAAAAGGACACTGGGTTTTGATTTCTTAGCTTTTAGGTATCCATTGAGGGGGTGGTTGCAAGGCATCACAGTATCACCAAGGTTGGAAGAGACCTCAAAGATCATCAAGTCCAACCTGATAACACAGTCCTCAAGACTAGACCATGACATCAAGTGCCATGTCCAAACCTGCCTTGAACACCTCCAGGGACGGTGACTCCACCACCTCCCTGGGCAGCCCATTCCAGCAGTCAATGACTCTCTCAGTCAAGAACTTTCTCCTCACCTCCAGCCTAAACTTCCCCTGGTACAGCTTGAGACTGTGTCCTCTTGTTCTGGTGCTGGTTGCCTGAGAGAAGAAAGTAACCTCCCCCTGGCTACAACCACCCTTCAGGTAGACAGCAATAGACGCATGCTACAGTGCTGTACAGTCATCCTGGCTACCCTACTCCAGCTAGTTCAAGCAGTTGAAACAGTGCAGCCACTAGTCCTAGAAATAGCACAAAATATACAAAAGGTAACCAAAGCCATCATTAGTAAGTTGAACTTCACATTTCTAACTGAATGCACTGATGAAAACCTCAGTACCTATGGAATCAGAAATTCTCTGGCCACCAGGCACAGTTTTTGTTGGTCTGCAACAGTTTTACATAGTTCAACTCTCAGTTTGTTTTAGGCACCTGTGAGTTTGAGTGGTTTAGATCTCAGTTCCCTTTTGGGATCTACATTCACAGGATGCTAGGGGTTGGAAGGGACCTCCAGAGTTGATCAAGTCCAACCCCGCTGCCAGAGCAGCACCATACAATCTAGCACAGGTCACACAGGAACACATCCAGGTTGGTTTTGAAAGTCTCCAGAGAAGGAGACTCCACAACCTCTCTGGGAAGTGTGTTTCAATGATCTGTGACCCTTAGAGTCAAGAAGCTCTTCCTCATGTTCAGGTGGAACTTTCTGTGCTGTAGAGTTTCCATCCCTTGCCCCTTGTCCTATCCCAGGACACAACTGAGAAGAGTTTGTCCCCTCCCTCTTGACCTCCAGCCCTCCAATATTTATGAACATTGATTAAATCCACTCTAAGTCTTCTCCTCCCCAAACCAAACAGCCCCAGGTCCCTCAGACTCTCCTCACAGAGCAGTGCTCCAGCCCCTAAATCAACTTCATAGCCCTCCCTTGGATTCTTTTGGGCAGATCCCTGTCCCTCCTGAACAGAGGAGCTCAGAACTGGACACAATATTCCAGGTGAGGTCTCACTATGGCAGAGTAGAGAGGGAAGAGAACTTCCCTCAATCTGTTGGTCACACTCCTCTTAATGCATGCCAGGATCCCATTGGCCTCTTGGCCAATGAAGGAGAACAAAGAGAAAAAAGTCCATTCCTTACCCACGCTTCTCCATTTTGATTCACTCCACAACCTTGCTCTCCAATCACATTTACCTGCTTTACACCCAAGCAGGACAGACAGTTCATTCAAAAGAGACACCAAAAGTAGCTTCCACTCCCCAACTACTGTACCTCACAAACCCATCTGCCTCACTGCATTTTGTGGAGGATGTACTTCCAAAGTTCCAGGTTTGTAACAGTGTCAATCAAAACCATCCCGAGAGGTTAAGAGCTGGAGGTAGAATCACAGAATCATTAAAGTTGGAAAAGAACTTTAAAATCCCTGAGTCTAACCACAACACAATTACTGTGTACAGTTCTGAAGCCCCCAACACAAGAAGGATATGGAACTATCGGAGTGAGTCCAGAGGAGGTCACAAAGATCCTCATAGGGCTGCAGCAGCTCTGGTCTGAGGACAGGCTGAGAGAGTTAGGGCTCTGTAGCCTGGAAAAGAGAAGGCTTCCAGGAGACCTGATAGTAGCCTTCCAGTATCTGAAAGGGACTACAGGAGAGCTGGGGAGGGACTATTGTCAAGGCCTTGCAATGACAGAACAAGGAGCAATGGGTTTGAACTGGCAGAGGGGAGATTGAAACTGGATGTTAGGAAGAAGCTCATTCCAGTGAGGGTGGTGAGACACTGGCACAGGTTGCCCAGAGAGCTTGTGGCTGCTCCCTCCCTGGAGGTGTTTGAGGCCAGGTTGAATGAGGCCTTGAGTGACCTGTACTAGTGGGAGGTGTCCCTGCCTATGGCAGGGGGTTGGAACTGGATGATCTTTGAAGTCCTTTCCAATCTAAACCATCCTATTATATGATTCTACTCTATTCTACCACGACCACTAAACTATATCCTGAGTGCTCTCACTGAGCTACAGTACAAGTTAATCTAGTTGATGCAGTTAGAGAAGTCTCTGCTCACCAAAGGGGAGTTGGGAACTCTGCACTGTCACTGGGAATTTCTGCACTGACCTTTCTGAGATTCAGATTGAGACCCGAGGATATAAAAAGAGAACTGTGAGAAGGAACTTTGCTTTTCCAGAAATCCTGGCATCATCTCCACCACAAACTTCCCACAACCCCTTAGAATCAAGTGCTACTGCTACACAGACTATAAAAGAGAGACAACATACACTTAATTTCCAAGGTTTTTCCTCACTGATGTGTAAGAAATCGTTCTGAAGCAGCTTTTCTCTTCCAAAAAACTCTCTCTCTTCTGAGTTCTTCTGGAGAAACATGCTTGATACTCTTCCATACTCCAGTGGCAGATACAATCAAACATGTTCATACCATTCGTACAGTAGATGTTCTAGACACTCTGTTCACTTACTTGCAGACTCTCCCAAAGGCTACATACTCATTAAACACTTTTTTTCCCCAAAAAAAGCTAAAAATACTAATTTACTTTAAATTCAGTTCCACATAATTCCATTTTAGTGCAATCTATATTCTCACAAGCATTTAAATATCCTATTAAAGTGGATCTGTCATCAAATAATGTGGAATCCAGCAAAGTAATAGCTAACATCTTAGTGCTAAGGCTTCATCACAGTCACAACGGTGCCTTGATACCCCCTTCATTTCTTTCCAATTCTGGCACCTGTAACCATGGCAACATACACTGAAACCTTTCAAGCAGAACAGAACTGACAATCACAATAACAGCACAAAATACCTGAGGTGGGGAAAAAAGGGGAGAGGCGCAAGAAGGTAGTTGTTGAAATTAAAAGCTAATGACAAGAAAACAGCTGGAAACAAATGTTGGCTCACATGGCTATATTCTCTAGGCAGATGTATTTTTGCAAACCTGGTCTGTGCTGTCTTATTAGCTGAGTAGCTATGGAAAGGGAGGCAAAATAAATCTTGTTCAGGCAAAGAGTAGAAGTATGAACTTGAAAAAGTAAGTTTCAAATAGAAAGTGACTGTTTATCTGTTGCATGCTCATCCAGGAGTGCTCAACATTAGGCCATGGAAAAGCAGGCCTGGGTTTTTTGGGGTTTGGGGTTTTTTTTCCTTAAGGCAAGCAGTCACAAATGTGCTTCAGAGAAACATCATCCAGCAAAAGAGAGAGAGAGAAGTCACCTTTTAAAGTGATTTGAAAAGAATAATTCCATTAGCCTACATCAAAGTAAAGGTTTGAAATGAGCATGAGTTAATAAACCATATATGTGTAAACTGGGATAACTTCCTAGACATTTAAGGGATCTAATTAGCATTTGAATGCTCTGAAGCAAGAAAGGGAAATTCTATCTTTAAACTGCAACAATCAAACCTAGAAATGAGATTGACCTGTGCGGAAGAGCCTAGCAGGACCGCAGCTGCAAGGTTAGCTTCCAAGGTTTATGGGGTTGGAGTTGAGAAAAACCACAAAGATCAAGGCCATCATGAGACCTGCAGGGAGGCTCACAGTTTTTCCCTGTTACCCTGTGAAGCTGAATTTGGAGAACAGAATTAGAAGAACAAGAGAGGGACTTATATCAGCCTCCCCACCCCAGCGACACACAAGCCGTAAGCCATGACCTGGGCATCAAAGCCACCAGGGAAGTCAGTGAGTGAGCCTCACCCAAAAAATAGAGGAAAAATAATGCAAAGCCAAGTCAAACAAGATGCTAAGCTACAAACTGAAACAGAACAGGTGACAAACCTATGGCCATGACCCTCAAGAAATGAGCTATTGACTTCACTCTTGACTAAGGCACTTCATATGCTCTCAACACATTCCACTTAGCCACATTTAGCCCTTGGGAGACTTTTTTCACCCTTAGACATCAGAAGCAAACACAAAAATGCTGCAGCAGGTTATTAGGCTGGATAAATCCCACACTTGTATGGTGCAGTGACAGCAGATGGGACAGGTAGAACTGGTTGGGGACTGCTCAAGGGCCTGAACCCTGCAGATGTGTAAATACACACCAGGAAGGTCAGAGCTGCCAGGATCAGACCCTGCAGCCAGTTCTTCTCCCTTCTTTGTGGTTTTGCATGCAGAGGAGAACACAGAGCTGCGATGGCCCTGGCACATCACTGCTCCATCTCTCCAGGCAACGAAGGTGGAGAGTCTGAGTTGTCCTCCTGCTCAGGGCAGTACCATTCACTTCACCCTGGGCCCAAAGCTCAGGAAACTCCTGAAGGACAACCACCATCAGAGAACCAGAGCTAGCCAGAGACATCGTACAAGGACCTCTCACTCTGAGACCTGTGATCTGCCATGCATTGTGCCTTCTCTTTTGGCTTGTTCAGGAGCATTTGTGGACACCAAAACCTTGTGAAGCAGCAAATGTTCCAGGCACCTCTTGGTTTCACCACAGTGTATGGTTGTGTCTCCACACTGGAGCTCCTGGTATCATAGAATCATAGAATAGTAAGGTTGGAAGGATCATCTAGTTCCAACCCCCTACCATAGGCAGGGACACCTCCCAATAGTACAGGTTACTCAAGGCCTTGTCCAACCTGGCCTTGAACACCTCCAGGGAAGGTATCAGTAGGAATGTCAGTGATCCATCATCCCAGGTGACATGGAGGGAATTAGGAGTGCTTGCTTTTAGGGTAGGAAGCAAAAGGTTGGTCCATTTCTCTTCTCCCCAGACTTTGTTTCATTCAAACCTCATTGTACAACTATGACTGGTGCAGGGAGCAGAAGAGCAGCTAGAATTCAAATGGAAAACACCGAACAGGAGAAGAGCTGGGATGTGAGCAAGCATTTGTGTTCTGAGAGAAGAGTTTGATTCTCCCTCCTCACTCACTTCTCACTGGCAACATGTAACTGTCAAGCCACAGCACAGGAAAAAAGCTGTCACTCACTGTCATGTAGGAAGCACCTTATTGTCCTTCCTCTGGGGAACTGCCTCAGTCACCAGATTTTTTTTAAGAGAGAAAGAGTACTTTTCCTCTTTCCACCATGTCTCTCTGACTCCTATTTTCTTCTTTGTCATCCATAAGGTGCTTTTTCCTGACCTCCACAGATGTTTTGAGCTTTCCCTCCAATTTTCTGAATACCTTCAGCTTAATACAGGTTCAGCAAAGGCAGAGTTTAACAGTGGGTTAAGCAGCAGTCACTCAAAGGTGTGGGAAGGATGAGAAACACCAAACAAGCGCCAACCACTGGGCAAAGTCTGCTCCATCCTGCAACCTCCATGGATGTGTTTTGCTCCAGCTCTAGCTGACAGTGGAGCCCTGTGCTCTACCTGAGCAGAGGTGCACATCCGTACACAGCACCCCTGCGCCCCACACATCATCCAAAGCCTCTGCGTCCAGAGCAGCCACATTACAGCTTGCAGCTCTCGCCCTTACCTGTTCCATGAAGCCTGAACAGACACCGAGGTCAAACAAGAGCATCACAATCCTTTCTGGTGTGAACTCCTGCAGACCACAGTGTTTCACTCCACAACTCCAAGACCCAGATGAACAACTTGAACCATTATGGGATTTTCTTGAAAAAGGCATCCCATCCCGCCCTGGGGCACAGACTTTAAGTGGTAGAAAAGGCATCATGCCCCTTGGGAAGCTATTTCAGTGGCTAACTAATCTCCCTTTACAAACAGGTCACTTTCTTACTAATTTTTGCTGACTTCTTCCATTTCAACTTTGTGAAACTGGTGAAGAGTCTGGAGAACAGGATGAGCAGTTGAGGGAACTGGGATTCTTTAGTCTGGGGAAGAGGAGATGGAGGGGAGACCTCATTGCTTTCTACAACTCCCTAGAAGCAGATTGGAACCAGGTGAGGGTTGGTCTCTTCTTGTTCTATCACCTGACACTAGCAAGAGAAAATGGCCTGAAATTGTGCCAGGGGAGGTCTATGTTGGAGATTAGAAAAAAGTATCTTTCCTGCAAGAGTGGTCAGGCATTGGGACAGGCTGCCCAGGGAGGTGGTGGAGTCACTATCCCTGAAGGTGTTCAAACAAACACGTAGACATGGCACTCTGGGACATGGTTTAATGGCATGGTGCTGTTAGGTTGACAACTGGACTCAAGGATCTTCAAGTTTTTTTTCCAAACAAAATGGTTCCACAATTGGAATTTTTCCAAGGGCTCAGAGTGAGGTCTCTGGCAGGAAGCTTCAGTGGAAGGCTGCTGGCATATGCCCCTACATCCTCTCCCAGTGCACTGCAAATTTCACTGGTCTCCTAGCAAGCAGTGGCCTGTCACTTAGCACATCACACACCATCTGCTCTAATTTGAGTTCATTTCAATGTACCATGCACCAATTCTTGGTGCCAAGAGAAAAGAACAGCTTGAAGCAAGATATCTCAGACCTACCCAGAACAGAGTCCAGGTAATCAATACAGCCTGTGTTAGAAATAATAGCGTAATTGGTTACGATTTGTCATCTGCAGGGATACAGGAAGGAAGGGAAAATAGCAACAGTTGCTTCATAAAGGCATGAATGCAAAGCGAGACCATTCTGAAGTGGGAAACGTGGTTGTTACTCACTTCCACCAGCTGATTCTGACTTCCAAGCCAGGACAACAGCACCACAATAGGAAAGTACATGGCTGTCAGCATTCAACTTCACAGCCCTGTGAGCCCAAAAACAAGTCCAAAGATCCTGAGTCTCTGCAACCCATTATGTGTGGCTAGTACTAATACAGTGAGGAAGTGTAGTACAGGATCAACTCCAGAGGAGACTCCACAACCTCTCTGGACAGCCTGCTCCAGGGCTTCACCACTTTCTTCTCACCTTTAGACGGAACTATGTTTAAGTTTGTGCCCATTACCTCTTGTCCTAGCACATGGCACCAACTGAAAAGAGTCCAGGCTCAAGCTCTTGACCTCCACCCTTTAGCTATTGATCAGCATTGATCAGATTCCCTTTCAGTCTGCTCATCTTCAGGTTTACAGCCCCAGGTCTCTCAGCCTCTCCATGGAAGCAAGATGCTTCCAGGCCCCTCACCATCTTTGTGGCCATCCACTGGATGCTCTCCAGTATGTTCCTCTCAAACTGCAGAGCCCAGAACTGGACACAATAGTCCAGGTGTGGCCTCACCAGGGCAGAGCAGAAGAGAGGAGAACTTCATTCAACCTGCTGGCTACACTCTTCTCCATGCACCCTATCGGCCTCAAAGGCACATTGCTGGCTCATTGGGAACTTGTTGTCCACTAGCACTCCCAGATCCTTCTCCACAGGATTGCCCCCCTCACCTGTACTGGTACAGAAGGTTATTCCTTCCCAGTTGCAGGACTCTACACTTGCCCTGGCTGAATTTCATGGGTTCACAGGAAGACCTACTAGCACTGTACACCTAAAAACTCACCTGGAAGGACTACTGCTTTGTTTAAACAATCAGAAGTGTCTTACCTGGACCAGCGCCTGTCACGTAGAACTCACTCACACATGCACACTTGCTCACCATCATACTTATATCAGGATCCCTCTTATCCAAGTGTTCCACCCCACCACCACCATCCCCACTCCCCAAAGCAAGGTATGACAACAAAAGAGCATCATGTCACTCTTACTTCACCACCCTGAAAATCTCCTGTGCCAGGATAAACCAGAAGCAAGCAAAAGCAACTCTTACTGGGTTGATTCTGCTGTGCACTGGTGCAAAGAGCAGCAGCAGAGATCAGGATTAGGGCTTTACAACTGCCCAGCTGTTACCCTTCTACCTGTGGCAAATGGGAGGGGTGGGGTGGTTAATAAGTTATTATATTTTAAACTTAGGCTTTATGATTTTAGAATTAGAGCTGAATCCTATTAGGGAGACAAAAGGCTCCTTGTAGTTCATACATGTCTAAGAGTGGGAGATAGAGAGACTATTATATTTGGCACAATATTTAGGGAAATTAATCCTCAAGCGCTAAAGATTTGCGGGATTAACAGACTTGAGTGACAGCTGAGCTCATCCAGCCTGTATCCCTGGGTTGTGCAGCAAAACCAGTTGCCTTCAAGTTGAACATGCTCCTCACTTCCACACGAGTCAGCACAATTCCTGCTTTCATTGCACTCAGGTCCCCAGGGGAGATCAACAAACTAATAAATCCTTATTTCATGGTGGGTTGCAGAATTGTCATGTTCCGTTCATTCCTAAGATTTGATGTGTCCTTTCCTCCCTTTGTAAAGAAACAGACATACCCCAGATAGAAAATGTGCTCCTTTTTTTCTTTTTTCCACACTTTCCAAACTTGATTTACAAAAATCAATGAAACTGTTCATTTTCCATGGGAAATAGAATTACAGAATCTTAGAGGTTGGAAGGGACCTCCGGAGAACATCCACTCTGACTCCCCTGCCAAGGGAGGATCACACAGGGTAGTTTGCACAGGAATGCATCCAGGTGGGTTTGGAAAGTCTCCAGGTGGTTTTGGAAAAGTCTCCAGAGAAGGAGACTCCACAACCTCTCTGGGCAGCCTCCTCCTTCTGCCTGGTTGCTCTGCAGCCACTCTGTCCCCAGCCTGTAGCACTGCTTGGGGTTGTTGTGGCTGAACTGTAGAACCCTGCACTTAGCCTTGTTGAATCTCAAAAAAGACTTAGAGGGAGATCCTAAGTCACAGGAATTTCACACAGCAAAGCATTTCCCTGGAATATACTGGGGTGGAGAAAGGAGAGGAGGAATGATCCCATCTCCAATTATGTGTAGAGTGGTCCTACAGTGGGCAGGAAAGAAGGAGGAAGAAGTGGTCCTGGTACTGGAAAGAGGCACTGCCTTGACTGTGGCATCACTAAGCAGAAGCTCCCCAGCTGAGCAGACAAGACCCGACAGGGAAGAAGAAGAGATTCTGTGGTTGCCATGGCAGTGGCAGCATGGGGCCATGGCAGGAGAATAAGAAATATTTCCTGCAAGCTTATTTTTGTAGCTTCATTAAAAATAAATATATTTTTTTAAAATAGTTGAAATAAATTTCCAAATAGTATTTTCAATGTCTCAGTACTTTGGACTTAAAGCAGTACAGGAGTCTCAGTGTATTACACAAGATGGAATTTTGCTCTGAGTTGCACAACTCCGCAGAAACCAATCAGATTACAAAGTTACGTCCAAAAGCATCTTGCAAATCAATTTGCTAATGTGTTTCTCATCTTTCAGGGCTTAAGATACCAGAGGAGCAGGAAAGTTCCTCCAAGAAATGCTGTCACCCAGGCAGCCAGCAGAGATCACAGAATCATAGAACGGTTTCAGTCGGAAGTGACTTAAAGCTCATCTATTTCCAATCCCCTGCCATAGGCAGGGACACCTCCCACTGGAACAGGTCACTCAAGGTTTCATCCAACCTGGCCTTGAACACATCCAGGGAGGGAGCAGCCACAACATTCCTGGGCAACTGTGCCAGTGTCTCACCACCCTTGCTGCAAACAACTTCCTCCTAACATCCAGTTTCCATCTCCACTCTGCCAGTTCAAACCCGTTGCCCCTTGTCCTGGCACTGCAAGACCTTGTCAATAGTCCCTCCCCAGCCTTCCTGGAGCCCCCTTCAGATACTGGAAGGCTACTCTAAGGTCTCCTCGAAGCCTTCTCTTCTCCAGGCTGCAAAGCCCCAACTCTCTCAGCCTGTCCTCACAGTAGAGCTGCTGCAGCCCTCTGAGCATCTTCATGGCCTCCCCTAGACTCGTTCCAACAGTTTTCAGTCACCCAGTGTTGTGGAAAACGGAGCCATTTACTGCCCTCCATACAAATTCTTGCAGGGAACCTGCCCATGCCAGGATGTCTTTGCTATCTGTCTTCCCAATTATCATCTTACTTCTACCTTTCATTTTTGGAAGGTAATATCCACTTGCAGTTCCTGGGCTTAGGAAAGGGTACCATGTGCAGATGGAGATTGATGGATAAGGTATAGGAGCTGGTACACATCTCTGGTAGAGATGGGGTTTAGGAATAAACAATGGGGAGATGTTTTCACAGCAATGGGAATATGGTAAACTGTAACTGGGGATAACTGCATGCCACCATGAAATGTTACTGCAAAGGGTCTCCTGAGGGTATGAAGAATCAGAGAGTCATAGCACTGATTCAGTTGAAAAACACCTCTAACATCATCAAGTCCAACCATCAACAAACACCACCACAGCCATTAAACCATGTCCTGGAGTGTCTTGTCTATATATTTACTCATTAAATCAACCTCCAGAAGGTCTGTGGATTTTCCTGCGAGCAGAGAAAGTACCTTAGGCTGCAGATAAGTCTCACTGCTCATAAGCTCCTTCTCTATACAGCATTCATAGGATTCACAGCTCTTAACTGTGCATCAAATTAGGATCTTTATAAACAAACCATGAATCCCAATGTTTTCAGAGCAAGAATACACCTGAGAATTACCCTCTTAGCAGGCAACCAGCTGTAAAACAGCAGTGGAATAGGGAGGAGAGCATCCAGAGCTGGTCCCTTTTGCCCAGTGATCTCCACACCTTGGGGCCATCTGTGCATTATCAGCCTACTGTGGTGTGATGTGCAGGATTAGATGGAGAACACTAAATGTGCCCTCAGTCTTTGGCCAATATACAATGTTTTCTTCTCCTTCCTTAAAAGTGTCCTTTGGCCTTAATTAGCTCACGAGCCTGTCGCTCAAAAGCTGAGATCTCCTCTCTGGATTTCCCCTTGCTTTAGTTCACATCACATCTAAAAGACAGAGCCATCCTTTCATGAACAGAACCATTTCTTTTGCTCCTGTTGCTGGCACGGTTAGAGCCTTATCAAATTTGCTCTTCCCCACCGCAATACTTCTTTTCAAGGTAGCTCACTAACCCTTACCTGTTTTTCATTTTGACCTGCAAATAGCAAAATACCATCAACTGGAAAAGATAATTACTCACTTGTGAAAGTAAGTGTTATTTTTTTTTATTCTATGATACGGGCAATACAAATGTCACTCCAAGTCAGGGTATATTAAGTAGTTTCATGTCACATGACACAGTGTGAATTGACACATGCTGTGCTGTTGTATGAGATCTAGGGTTGCTTGTTTGAAGAGACTTTTTATTCTCTTCTGTTTAGGGGAAGATATTAGGTAGTGTAGATATTGCATGATCCATCCATTAGTTTAAAAAAAAAAAAATGCATCCAGAGAAAGCTGTAATTTCTCCCACTCAGACCAAAAGAAAATCTGAAAATAATTGCTTGCCTTTAAGGTATCTGCTGATAGTCAGCTCATTCCTGTTTATGAAATAGAACAGAAATAAAGGGGAGAGACAACACCTGTAAATAAATACAATTAATATAGACAATAAAGGGAAGAAACATCTGTAAATAAATACCATAAATATAGAAAAAAAATTTTAAGCCCAAGCAGATTCCAAAAGATCAAATGACATCAAGGACACAGTAACTTTGGCTTCACAGTCTGCAAAGCCTCTTACAAGTTTCAGCATTGTCTCGTTCTTCAACAAGTCATGGATAAGTCAAGGAATTACCAGCAATAAGTCTCACTCTGCCAGGTCACACTCCAGACCAGTAATAGTAGAAGTCCAGCGCTAACAACTTCTCCACCATTTCAGTTTTATTAGAAAGGGTTGGGATAGGACAAAAGGACTTAGTTCCTTATTTAAATCATCCCTAAAAGCATTCAGTCAAGTCACATCTACCAACTCAATTAAAATCCTGATCGAAGCTCATTAAATCCACTCATACAAACCTTGACAGCACTTGTTTGTTTGCTTAAGGTTTTGCAGAACTTGGTGCTTTGCTTTCCACTAGTCTGGAAAGCCTCAGTGCAGCTTTCCGGCACAGGGATAGGAAGGTTGCTACACACAACCAAAGAGAAACAGATTGATTACAGAATCACAGAAGGTTGGGGGTTGGAAGGGACCTTGAAAGACCATCAGGAACAACCCCCCTGCCAGAGCAAGATCACCTATAGCAGATCACACAGGAATGCATCCAGACAGGTCTTGAATATCTCCAGAGAAGGAGACTCCACAATCCCTCTAGGGAGTCTGTTCCAGGCCAGACTGTGGACCCTGGCCACAGTCTGATTGTTTGGGTGTAAAGGTCACCATCCTCTTCCCATTTTCAGAAGTAAATGACAAATTGGATTGCTCAACAAATCTACCTCTGACCCGGCTCATTACTCTCACAGCCTCTGCTTCAGATGCAGTGTGCCTTGCAGCAGCCTTCTCAAGCTGATCCTCCACTTCCAACATGCCAAAACAATGATCTGTGCCAAAACAGCCATTTTCCCCCACGCTCATTCACCTGCAAGCAAACAGTCTCTGCTTTGAATTTACTATTACCTTTCCATTCCTTCCTAAGTTCCTTTCTCATGCTCTCTCTTACACCTTCCCTTTGCTCTCCCTAGTATTTTGGAACCCGTGATTGACTTAATCTCTTTTTCCCCTTCATTTCAATGAAAACTCAAAGTAAAAGCTAGCTGAAACCTCTCCCTTTTTGCTGGTATTGCATCAAAGTCAGGGATTTTAATATCGAATTCCACAACACATTCATATGAAACCATGTCCAAGCTGACTATCAATATTCATTGACTCCCCAGTGAACCCATGCTTATAATGAACCTCCAAAGCCTCATGAAGCTTTCTGATTTAATCACAGAAGTTCTGCCACACTCTGAGGTTTGAAACTTTTCAGCTGAAGATGGAATTAAAAATATATTTATTTAACCAGCGCTACTTGGAGGGTCTGTATTCCAGGTAGCAAGGACAGAACATCATCAAGAGCTTCAAAAAAGGCCTTGATCCAAAGAAGGACAGAGTTCCCCTGGCACAGAACAGAGGAAAATACTTGCAAGGTTGTCTTTGTCTCCTGTTCTGGCACAGGGGACCTGGCAGGAGAGATAACAGTTGGAGACAGAGCAGAAATCACCAGCTTGAAGTAAGAGCTCTGCAAAACCACACAGACACAGTCCTGATGCTGGAGACCAGCCCCAGCTCCTCTGGAATTAGTATCAGCATGATTTCACTGTCACACCCCAATCCTAGAGCTTTGCAAGTACATCTTGAACTTAACAACTTCCAACAAAGTTTGGAGCATCAGGTTGCTTATAAACTACAAAGCAGCACTGTTTAAACAGTCGCCACCATGTCCCACTTGTTAGATTGTCACAAAAGAGGACCTTGGTTCCATGCTATGTGGAAGGCAAAGGAGTTGGGGAAGGGTCTAGCAAGCAAGTCTCATGAGAAGTGGTTGAAGGAACTGGAGGTATTTAGCCTGGAAAAGAGGAGGTAGAGGGGAGACCTCGTTATTCTCTACAGGTCCCTCACAGGAGGTTGGAGTGAGATGGGGTTTGGACTCTTATCTCTAGTATTAGGTGATAGGATAAGAGGAAATGGCCTGAAATGGTGTGAAGGAAGGTTTAGGTTGGGTATTAGGAAGAATGTCTTCGCTGTAAGAGTGATCAGGGATTGGAACAGGCTGCCCAGGGAGGTGGTGGAGTCACTGTCCCTAGAGGTGTTTAAGAAACCCATGGACACAGCACTTCAGGACGTGGTTTAACAGCCACGGTGGTGTTGGGCTGGTGATTTGACTTGATGATCTTAGAGGTCTTTCCCAAATGAAACAATTCAATGATTTCATGATTCTAAGGCCAAGCCAAGCATCTCATGCCAAACCCACAGCCTCCACAGCACAGATACAGAAAACCCTAGGCTTACACAGAAGACTTTTTGATCATCAGTTTGCAGGATTCCCTGCACAGCCCATATGCTGTTGCCTGCAAAGCAATGCAACCCTCTGCATTTTGTCAGCAAGACCAGACTCAGGTTGCCTTAACAACGACTGTGGTCGGGGTGTCCCATCTGCAAGCAAAACACACTCTTACTTTCTCAATATTGCCTCCTTTATTGCAGGCTCTTAGAGCTGACAACACAGCAGAGAACTTCATAAAGAAAGTCTCATGATAGCTGTTATTTATTATGCAAATGCTGCCTGTCATGGCAACATTGCATGCAGCAGTTTGCTTTATTTGCCCTGGCACATGCATATTCAGATTAAGGCTGCCTACATTGTGCCTACTTATTACAAAGATTTTGTTTTCTTCCACACTTAGAGGAGAGCAAACTACAATTAATACAGCCTGTTGAAGCAGACAGCACCCAATTAGTTATCATCCATTTTCAGATTGGGACTCTAGACAAAAAAACATGGAGCTGGCTTCTTATTCAAAAGGAAAATACATCCAAACTACAGGTTTTCAAAGACACATTTAACTCACAATGGCCAGGATACTCACTTGGCCTTTAATGTGAAATGGAGTGTTAATTTTTCTCTGTCACCTCTTAATTGCTTCCTTATTATACTGTTCAAGCAGTTAATTGCTAGACTGAGTGAAAGAGTGTTTTCAAGGGAAAGGAAATGCCACAGCATGAAAGAAAAAAAAAAAAAAATAGAAGCAGGCACTAGTGTAATTGGGCCTGATATAATGTGAGTTGTGGTATTGCCTTTAATGGTAACTACAAAAATTAATAGGAAAAGCCAAGTTGCTTTCTATTGCACAGCAGATCAGGAGGTTTGGTGTTCAGCTGCCATGCGCTCTGTGGGATCACACTCTCGGCAAGCCAATCTGTCCTGCCTGTTTGTACTCAGAGCAGCTCCTTCTGCTTCACCCCTTGCAGGAAGGGACCTTACTCATTTGTAGTGCAGGAGTTGCTGCTCACATCCACGTCTCTCATTCTAGTCACGGTTATCTATGTAACTGACAAGAGCATCCCACTGCCTCAAAGCAGGAGGCATGAGGATCTGAAACAGCTGCGCAGATGCAGTCCCTGACTCTCCAAGGCCGTTGTCCGTGACTGCTCTGCTGAGTTCTCCAGAGCCTCCTGAGCAATCCTGTGCAGCAGACTTGAAGAAACAACTGTTGAATACTTTTCTACCAGTCCTGCAAATGCAAGGAATTTAAATGACTGGCATCACACTTCCAAAGGCTCTGAGCTGGGAAGGGACTTTTTACAGGGGCTTGCAGTAATAGGATGAGAGCGTTGAGCCAGAAGCAAGGAGATGTAGGCTAGAGATCAGGAAGAAATTCTTTACACTGAGGGTAGGGAGACACTGGAAGAGGTTGCCCAGGGAAGTGGTTGATGCCCCTTCCCTGGAGGTGTTCAAGACCGGGTTGGATCGGGCCTTGAGCAGCCTGGGCTAATGGGATGTGTCCCTGCCCATAGTGGGGAGGTTGCAACTTGATGATCTTTAAGGACCCTTCCAACCCAAACCATTCTATGATTCTCTGAAATAAAAGCCAGTCCTTTGGCAAAAGAGATATGTGAGTCAGGAAGGAAAGACTTTCCTGATGTCACAGAGGGAAAAGAGATACTCCAGATGCAACGATGTGCTGGTTTGAGGCCAATTGGAATATTTTTACTGTTATTGTTGTCGGGTTTTTTCTTTCTTCTCATAGATAAGCATTTAATTTCTCTCAGTAAAAATATTTCAATTAGCCTCAAACCAGCAGAAAAGACAAGAACCAGAGGCATTTGCTTAAACAAGGCTCTAATGATGATCTCTGCTTGACAGTGCTAGAATTCACGATTAGTATTATTTCCTCCATCCTCTAATTTTTATTATGGAACAGTGATTATTAATGAAGAAAGGAAGCAGACAAAAAGGAGATGCCAAGGATACTGTTGCATGGTCTGTTTAAGAATATACATTAGTTCATTTTTTAAAAGTGAGTTAAATACGGATTTTGAATTAATTTCCTAAATGTAGCTTCCCAGTGGACAATAGAAAGGAGATGATCCAGTTACTAACTTGTGCTTATTAGCATTCAAACATGCTGATTAACTCATTAGTAAGACTACATTTGAAGCCTTCCCTTTTGTTTCCTTCTCTAAACTGTTGGTCTTCCTTGTACTCATTTGCTTGCTGGGAGTAAGAAAACTCATCTGTTTAGGACTGAGGAGGAGTCAGCACTAGATGATAAACAGCAAACTCGACAGAACATGAAAAATGTCCCCTTTCATTTTACAAGAGTTCAGATAAGTACTATCATTTGCTGAACTGAGTGGGTGAAGATAAGCATGTGCCTGATAGCCTTGTCATTGAATCACAGAATTGTTTCAGTTGGAAAAGAACTCTTAAGATCATCGAATTCAAGCATCAACCCAACACCACCAAGGCTGTTAAACCACATCCTGAAGTACCATGCCTACGCACCTTTTTGAACACTTCCAGAGATGGTGACTCCACCACTTCCCTGGGTGGCCTGTTCCAATGCCTGACCACCCTTTCAATGAGAAAATGTTTCCTAATATCCAATCTAAACCTCTCTTGGTGCAATATGAGGCTAATTCTTCTTGTTCTATCACTTGACAGTAGGGAGAAGAGACTGACCCTCTTGTCATGTCACTGGAAGAAAGTTATGGGCAGCCAATATTAAAGCAAAACTCAGCTTTCCACCAGACAGAACTCTGAAGCGCACAGCGAACTCCAAAACAGCATTCTTAATGTGGGACTGAGAGCCTGGCTGATGGAGCTCTGCCTCTGCCTTGCCAAGTGGGCAGACTGCTTCCAGTTCTTGCAGCACATTGCTGCTGTCTGTTCTCACACATGCTGCAGGCATTAGTCACCCAAATTCTCAAGCACAAAGAGTCCCACTGAACATGTGGAATGCACAATTGACAGTCTCAGAGGTAAGAGGGGAGATTTTGGCACAAAATGTGTAGGTGTGAGCTCCATGTGTCTTCAGCACCTGCAACTACCAGTAAAGATAAACAACATTGCTCTGCAAGGCCAGAGAAGCTGCCCACTTGCCCTAGGCAACCAGTGACAGAACAAGAGGACACAGTCTCAGGCTACGCCAGGGCAAGTTTAGGCTGGAGGTGAGGAGGAAGTTCTTCACTGAGAGAGTGATTTGTCACTGGAATGGGCTGCCCAGGGAGGTGGTGGAGTCACCGTCCCTGGAGGCGTTCAAGGCACGTTTGGACATGGCACTTGGTGCCATGGTCTAATCTTGAGGGCTGTGGTGATGGGTTGGACTTGGTGATCTCTGAGGTCTCTTCCAACCCTTGCGATACTGTGATACTGTGATACTTCATTAAACTGTCTTGCTCTCACTGGTAGAGCCAATGGATCACTTTTAGTCAACAGCGAAAATGAAACAAGGTGAAATCTGACTTTTCAGGAGTTCATCAAGTTTCTATCACCATGCTGAAAAAGGTGAGGAGAGTTGGAAGAGCCCAAAGCAGAGGTATCCATATAGGCTGACATACAGGCAATTGCAGCAGGGAGAATCATAGTTTCAACTGGAAGAGACATTTAAGATCACTGAGTTTAACCTTAGACCACCACGGCCATTAAATCATGTTCTGAAGTGTCCACACATTTCTTGACTGTAACACTGCATTCAACTTTCTGGACCCTAACAGTCACAGGCAGAAC
This sequence comes from Eubucco bourcierii, assembly GCA_013396675.1. Classification (NCBI taxonomy): domain Eukaryota; kingdom Metazoa; phylum Chordata; class Aves; order Piciformes; family Ramphastidae; genus Eubucco; species Eubucco bourcierii. The sequence continues at coordinate 1,784 of VWZE01013065.1, read as the reverse complement.
CCACAGCAGAAATCTCAGTTTATCTTCCCCACAGAAGCAGCAATGGAGGGAAGAGTTGTGCCTATCTGAGCCAGGTACCCATTTGCAATACCAATGACTCAGCAGCCCTCACAAAGGTGAATCCTTCTGTAGCAATTACAACACCAACTCCCATGCCTGACCATGCAGAGTCAAGATTTTCTCAAGTCAGCCATCAGGGAAAATATTTTCAACACTTTAGGCCTTTTAGTGATTGACTGAGTACTTCCTCAGACTAAACCCCTGAGAACTTGCACAACTAAAGCACTGCAGTACCCTGAGCTTTTCACTTCTTTTCATACAGTCAGTGCTAGGCGTTGGCCATATCCCAGCATCTCCATTGTGTGCACATTTGTATGCTCTTCATTTCTACCTGATCTATACACCTTACAAGTACTGAATTCTTTTCTTATGTCTCATCAGCCTTGTGGAATGCTTAATAATGTTTTTAAACTTCGTGACTTTCAGAGTGCTGGATCCCTGGATCAGGTTGCCCAGACTGATTATGGAGTGTCCATTGGAGGCTTTCAAAACCCACCTGGACACGTTCCTGTGCAACCTGATCTAGGTGATCCTGTTTTAGCAGGGAACTTGGACTAGATGACCTCCAGAGGTCCTTTCCAATCCCTATCATGATAGGATTCTGTGGTAATAAAAGTCTGAGGCTTAGGATAAATTAAGTATTCTATCACAGATCACACATTAAAAAAAAAAAACAAAAAACCAAACCTCTCCTACTGAGTAATCAACAAGTCTTTATAATTCAATCTAAACACACCTAAAGATCTCAATTTTGCACAGCAGAACTTCTGAAACCTTTTTTTGAGGATGTTTGATGTCCATATAATACTTAGTAATAAGCATATGCTATCCCTCTCCCTGCAGTATCTTCCTGTTATTAAGTATAGGAATGATCTCTTTATATATTTCTGCAACTGAAGAGGGCATAAATATATCCTCTGAACAGGACATAATTACATTGAACAATTTGATGTCTTGTTTTCATAAAATCCATTTTATTAAACTGTCTTTTCGTTCTTCTGTATTAAGTTCTTTACCTACATCTCTGCCTTTTTCTCTTTAACTTCCAATTTACCTTTGTCTAAGTATACTGACAACGTCCTACATAGCCTTGAAATCAATTTAGTGAGACATTCTCTTTGTACAACAATTTTTCAATCTGTGACATTTGCATTTCTATACCTTTTTTTCTTTTTTTTTTTTTTTTTTTTCCCCCTTTAATTCACAAAGAACAGCATGCCTTAGCTGAAGAAAATGGCAAAACTGAGCTCCAGGAATATTACAATCATCTACAAATTGGTCAAAAACGATTTAAAGCATCCATCCTTAAATAAATCTTTAATATAAATGAAGTCTTTTTTTTTTTTTATTGCTATGTTCCAAAGTTGGTTTTTTTTTTTTTTTAATACAAGTGGAAGGTCCTCATTATAACACAATGGAGTTAAAGGAGACAATTTCTCATTCCTGCCCAGGAATTTATGCCCTTTCCCCAGATTTTACCGACTGAAAAATAGTTGTTAATATCATCATTCCCTTTCACACCATTTTA